>CM068373.1:220804981-221404981 GCA_034769895.1 Magicicada septendecula
TTTAAATCGGGTTGCACAACGCGAACGGAGAGCCATAAATATCGAGATGTCAAAGTCGGGTAGGCTGTATACAGTAGACATAAGCCTGAACAATATAAATTACGAGGGGTAGTGTTCGCATTCTGCTTTTATCCGTGCAAGCGTAACATTGTTTCTGTTCTTATTTATGTAGGAAATATGCTTATATGCACGTATAGACATGTATAAGTGTGTTATTTGATTACACACGTAAACACCCAACCATACATAATTAGATAACACTGAGTTATAAATTGACTATACTGTTACGTAGATTGCAACATTTAAAGGGGTATAATTGAATCTATGCCAGTTGCAACAAACAGTAAAACGTTCTATGGAACACATTTAGTCAATCACACATAATTCAACAATCTCCCTAGAGAAATACAGTAGTACGTTGTGTTATTAAAAAAAAAAGAATAAGTGATTCCTATCAAAGGATATTTGAGTTAAGACTCTATGGCATATTAAAATGTTTGGGCGCAATTAAAAATCAAAAATTTTAAAAAGCCAGTAACATATGTTATCGTCAGTTTTGTATAACAAAAAAGGATAAAAAGGAGGTTGACAATAAAGTTTAAAACTCTTAAATTAAAAAAAATATAAGTGAAGTAAAACATTTTCAGTGAAACAAGCCAATGTTAAATTCGTCCGGAGACTGTTAAATTCGAGAGCAATTGTCCGGAGACTCAAAGACGTTTCTTGAAAAAAAGAACATGTAACCTTTAAACCATACGAAATAATTCATGTCACTTGGCAGGAAGGTACATTCATGACCGATAAATTAAGAAACATTTGAAGAATCTGAGACAAATTTCTGCAAAGAAGGAAGACACTGAAATGAAAATTTGTGTTTACACCAATGTATATTTTGTCATACGGGTTTAAAGAATTTCCAGCAGCATCAAATTAATTTAAATCAAATTGTACGGAACATCCGTTTTATACACAGTACAATTTTAGAAAATGTTTGGAAGCTAAAACACGGAAATGCCGACTGCTAAGATGGTAAGTGCCCAGGGTTCATTGCTACCTAAAATATGGAAGATATAGTCGACCTGGCTAGGACATAGAAAGGAAGACAACGGGAAAGACAGTTAATATTTATTAATATAGTCTTGGACGTGCTGGTATTTTATGTTAGTTGATGAATATCATTTAGTGTACCTCTCATTTGCGCTTTGTTGCTTAAACTGATAGTTCCATCGGATGTCCAAACCTAATTCTTCCTTTGAGTGTCACTTCTAGACTCTTTTTCTACAATGTTTATTCGTTCATAGTTTGCTCACAATTCGTTTCTTCATAATTCATATAAATTGCTTTCGTACTACGATAAAAGGTAGTTAATTTTATACTAGTCGAACACTCTTTATTTATTGAGTTCTCTACTTTCTTAATTTGGTCTGTCATTCTGTTTTTAAACGTTATGTGTCCAGAAAAACCTGTTACGTTCTGTAAAGGGTGACCCGATTTGAGGAGTAAACGAATCCTTCCTGATATCGGCAAGAGTGAAATAAAATGCCTCCTGTTGAGTGACATAGGCTGGACAGGTGGCTTGAGAGAAAGCAACCTATCTAGAAGTGGAAAATGTTGATGACAAGCCTCTTCACTACAATGAAGATTACTCAGTGGGCCAAAGATTCCAACGATTCAGTGTAATAAATAACATGTATTCTCAGCAATTAATATACACGACAGAATTAGTAAATGATTGATGCTTAAGTTTCATATTTATCGATTTAGATTTCATCTTTATATGATTGCGACGAGAATGTTTTTTTCTGTCTTTGTAATTTACTGATGTGATTGCTAATTATTAATGTCTCCTATAAGAAACCTACAAGAAACAACAGCACTAGGCAACAGTATCTTCTGCTGATTAAGTAACACTTATTGTGTAATATTACTATTTATATGTAAAACGCAAAAAGGTTTACACATAATATTCGTTTGCAGTAATAATAACGATCAATCAAAAAGCATATTAAAAGAAGAAAGAAATTAAATTCTTTTATAAATTTTAATACGAGCATAATAAAACGAAAAGTTGTCAACAATAATACTAGACTTGAACTCTTGTCATCCTGTTAAAAGGCAACATAGTTTAAACGCTTGTATAACGCAATTAATTAATGCAGAAGACTTTCAAGTAAAGTCTAGTAAAAATAATAACGAAAAGTCGAATGTACGTTACCAACATTTGCATAAAACGGATGTAAAGAAAAATATAATAAACAAAGATATAGTTACCAAAAAAACGCCAATACGGTATTAATAGTATACTCACAAGAAGCATAGTGAAGACAACGTAGAAGAAAAACAATTAATTTGTAATCTTTGAAAATATCAAAATATCACTGAATATCATAACCTAATCGGATACAGAAAGTTTCGATCGACAATAAATTTCAGTATGTCATCATCACGGTTCTGACACCAACCAAATTCACATTGATGTAGCACTCCTTTAATGTATATTAATTTCTATATACAATAAGTGAATACATAAAAAATGAACTAAGAATAATTGAATTTATTTATTAAAAAAACAGAATCACCTAATAAATTCAATAGACTGAATCATCTAACGGCAAGTAGACTTACTGCAATACGCTGGCGCAATCTGTGAATATTTTTCTTACCTTACATTGCACGAATACCTCTAAAAATAATAGTGCCTTTACGACGGAAAATTCAGATTAATAAATGTTAATATTTACGTTGTTATCCTTGTAAAGTACAATATTAGCCGTTCGTGTGTGAAACTTTTTTGTTTTAAATAAATCATAACAGTTCGTAAAAATCAAAAAGTAAAAAACAGAATTTAGTAAAATTTATTTAAAGATTAAAATATATTTAAATTTTGAATCACAATGAGGTTATTAAAATGTTATAAATGTATTTGTATTAATCATTCATAAGTTGCATAAATTAATTTTCTTCACAAATATTTTTCGGCTAAACATAAACTAGGATATTTCTAGTTCCAATCAAGTAGTATAGATCAGCCTAAGGAAATATTCTGAAAAATTCACATTACATTTTCCTAAACCCCATGAGAGTTTGCTGTCTGCGGTAGGTACTAATAAGTAACAGATTCACCCAGCCAATATTTTGTCGTAAGTTACCGTCTCAATAACACTTGCAGCAACATCAGCACTCCCTTGAGCATTCTCCCCATCTCGGCCTACCGCCAGAGCGGCCCACGCACCGTTTATGGTTGCCTAAAAGTTATAGTACGAGATTTAAGCATTTTTTACCGTTTATATCTACATACTAAAAAAAAAAACAAAAAAGTAGTGTGAATTTACTTTGCATAATTAATCAAAAGACATAAATAAAAGTAACAAAAATAATAACAACTATAAAGCTGAAATATTGAAACATGCGTAATTGAAGAACTATATTTATTGTATTGATATAACTAAAAATTTTGTCAACATTCTTGTATCTTGATGGACTCCTAATGGTAAAAAAACACTGCGTTGTTTTGATTTGTAACCTCCGGTAATATAATACGATTATATTACTTTTTTCTTCATAGCTTAAAACTCTCAGCTTTTTTCTTCACTTCTCAATAGTATTTCAATCTACGCGTAGATATATGACTAGATGACTAGATAATTAGGTCATAATAAGTAACATATTGAAACCAATATTTTTTCTTATAAAGTATATAAAAAAATTAATTTCATAAAACTATTCTTTTATTTCCTTTTTCCTTCGGAAGTATTTTGACTACTACTTAGGTATTTAGGTGTCATCGCTATAGATTTTTAAATTTCATTTTAAAAAATATTATAGAAACGACACCAAAGCTAGTATTTACAAGAGTGTGTTGAGATTCAGCACAGATGCTTGATCACAAACAACTAAACAAAATATCGAACCGAACACGGTAGTGAGAATGTGAAATATAGATTTGTAAAACAATAGGACTAGATACAATATAGCTGGCAATACAACACATCCGGATATATAGTCAGGTCGGATCAAATTACTGTAAACTGCTAATGAAAACAAGCCGTCTGGCAAGAAAAGGGTCAAGAAAAGTAAGAAGTGATGGCGGTAAGCTTGTAAAAATTTATAGTATTAAGACAAAAGACTTTTCTAAAAGTAAAAGAAGAACAAGAGTATTTTAGTTGCACTTCCTGCCTTATTTTCCATTTACGTAGTAATCGATCATTTAACCATTGGAATTTATCTATTTTTTTCAGTACTTTTGTCATCCATTAGATAAACTAATAGTGTAGCCTAAGTTTTGTTATTTTTCAGTTTTGAAAGTCTATTTTGAATAAAAATGTTTGGCTCCCAAACTTTATTGTTAAACAATTTTTAAAAAGTTTAGCCAATTACGTTACAAACTATTGGAGAACCCCCAGAAATCGTCTCTTTCGAGATGATCAACATTACATACCATTTAAATGTTTTTGTTAATCAAATAACAAAAGAGGTGTATGACATCTGCACTAAACGCAACTAACCGACTAGTCTTTAATACGCTGTGCTCGTTAGTGTAAACGGAAAATACGAGCTGTGAACTGAAGGTTAGACAGTAAGACTGATAATGTAACGGAAAGACAGAAAACAGTGTCGATTCGGTCGCACGGACTGTCATGCCTAAAACAGTCGAATACAATAATTCGACACTAGGTGATTTGTTGTGGATCATTTTCATTCCACATCTAATAAACAAATAGGCAACAGTAAACATTCGTATGCAACAATACTGCAAGTTTACGATTATTTAACATTCACTAACATACAGTAAATATTAAAAAATATACATTGTCGCAATAAATATCCTTACACATAATTATCACACTACAATAATCTTATCACAACTAAACGAAAACGTCTGGTATATAAATAACGTTCTTAATTGTTATTTAAACATCGGCTACAATAAATCAATCTTAAGCTGTGTAAATTACAAATCATACTCAATTCGAAGATCTTTCATTAGTCTCAATAAACATTAATAAACCTAAGAGTTACTAGGATTATGAAACTCGCAGACAAAAACAAACACTAGTTACTAATTACAACGCGCATTTACCGTCTTGACTCACGCAACTTACGTAATCTGTTTTACCAGATTGATTAAAAACTCCAAACTTTGGTTCTTCATTGGATTGTTTTACACAGATTGTACAAGATAAAGCTAAACAAATTATAAATAACAAAGTTATACTTTGAAGAATTTTTTACGCCATATCATTTTAATGTAACTAAATACTCGCTAATTTCAATTGGATCTCCAAGTTAAGTTTAAAATACGGTATTAGGTAATGGTCACAGTGGAACCGACATCGGACGACTCGACCGACGGCCGACGTCGCCCGAACTCGCCCGATCATTTCAAACAGGGCAAGAGGTATACAGGTGTTCTCTCAGTGTCTCCGACCGCATCGGCCGATTACACCGACGTCGGGTATCCATCGGGTGAATTTCAATTCGGTTTGTTTTATCGGCCGATTCGATCGACAATAGTACGAAATAATTCTCATCACGATGGATTGCGAGAAACTTATAAGTTTAGTTGAAGAGAGGAGAAGCTTATGGAACAATGAGGATGCCGCACATCACAATAGAGATATCGCAAGACGTCTGTGGAATGAAATTGCAAATTTATTGGAAAATACAAGTGGGTACCTTCCATTACAAATTGTTCCTAACCTTTTTGTCTATATTCTTTAGTCTAATGTTATATAATATAATTTTAATAATTTTAGTACGTATATAATGAAAATCACTTTTTGAGTATTATTCAGAAAACGGAACATAAACAGATTTTAATGGATGCTTCGTAAAAGGAGGGCTGCCATGTGCCATCCCCTCCACCTGTGTTCATTCTTTCGTCGACCCTACTATAGATAAGTAATAAAAAGAAAAACACGAATTGTACCTATATAGTGATAACAAATTTATTTTCTATCTAGCTGTTTTTATCAACAGTAAATTTAAACATAAAAAGAAACTACATTAAATATTTACACTGTCATTAGGTTTATTAATATTGTTGTCTTTGAAATACTGTTTAAAAATATCGCGTATCTCTCATATGCTCTTCGTGACGAGCGATTAAAACGTCTCAAACTCGTGCTGTCAAAGCTGTGTTCGGTGGTGTCGACGTTTAACGAGACGGACTTATTTATACCATATTTATCTATCACAATATTATGCAGTAAGCAAACAGTCTTGACAAGAGTGTCTACATGACATGGATCCACTTGCAGTTCAGTCTTTAGACATCTCCATTTGCTCACTAAAATACCAAAGCCACATTCGACCAAACATCTAGCTGTGCTGAGGCGATAGTTGAAATTTTCTTTTTCTGTATCAACATTGTTCCCAGTAGGATACGGCCTCATTAAGTATCCCTTTAAAGGACATCCTTGATCACCCAGCAACACGTGGTGTACATGTTCATTTGTCCCTGGTAATGGTTTGGGAGGCGGCACATTTAATGAATTGTTTTCCAAATGGTGATAGACACCAGTTTCCATGAACACACCACTATCACTCGTCTTCCATAATCTCCTACATCCACCGTAATAAATTTATACCTGGCATTGAATTTATACCTTGGCAGTGAACTCGAGTGAACAATAATCGGGTGAACAACAAACGGTGAACAACAATCGGGTGAACAACAAACGGGTGAAAACAATCGGGTGAACAACAATCGCGTGAACAACAATCGGGCGAACAACAATCGGGTGAACAACAATCTGGCAATTCACGCAGCCCTTCTGTGACTCGAGGCGTGAGTCAAGCGTCAAAAAAGCTTTTCAAATCTCCAAAGAAGAGACCACGACAGAAAAAAGATGCTCTTCATGATCTAGTACAACTAGAAAAAGTAAAAGTCGCCCACCTGCAGGAACGGCAAAATAAAAAAGGAGACATTGAAGAAGACGAGGATTACTTCTTTATCATGAGCTTACTTCTGCATCTACGTGCTATACCACAGCACAAAAAGTTACAAACGCGCATTAGGTTGTAACAGGTGTTGCTTGAATGTCAACCTACAAATCAAAGTAGTGCCTCATACCATCCCAGCACACCTTTAGCTAGTCCGTCAGAATACTCCAACTGGAGCAGCTCACCTTCTCCTAGTTCGCAACAGAGTAAGTGGAACACCCTCGGCTTTTCGACTACTGAAGTTGAACCTGTTCGACTAAACCCAGACCAAGCAGCTCTCGGCGATTTTTGCGTTTCAAGCCTTGAAACTTTATTGTATATTTCTATATTCGTTTTACACTTTATATTCTATATTTTCGATATTTCTGCATTATTTACTTTAATAAAATCAGTTGATGTTTTAATAAAGATTTTCTCTTATCATTCCGATTTTATATTGATGCACCATTTATATTACCTCAGATAATAATTTCAAAAGCCTTTCACAAATATTTAATGTAACCATAAGTAGTATGATAATTGAAAAATATATAACTTACCTCAAGGTTACCATGAGCCTCTCTTCAGGTAGTACACATCTTCGGAAGTTTGACTGCTTTTGGTTTATTATTGTTTTATTCATGGTTATTTATATATTTTCTTTACTCATTTGTGTCTCTTATCATTGATTTGTCTTCTTAATCTCTGTGAATCTTTTCTCATCTTATTGTCTTTATCTGGCCAATCTCTGGGGTTGGGTCAAAGTCATTTGTTTGTCAGTCTACTTTATTCTTTTAATCATTGTTCTTGTTTATAATTCTTCTTTCTTCTTTCTTAACTCTATTTTATATTTTTTTCATTATTATTCATTAAATTATTTTATCTGTTATCATTTCTCTAATACTTATGGATACCATATATGATCTGATTTCTGCAACTTTATAATATTAATATATAAAAAGATTATATTTCAATAACGTAATCACAAATAACCAGCTTATAATATGTTTATATAATAAATAATGTTTCCTTCTTCTGTCATCAATTCAAAAATTTGTGGGCGAACATCCGTATTCCTTGAAATCTCAGCCAGTTGATCTAGGTACATTTTCCTAGGTCTTCCCCTGGAAAAATTACCATAATTTCTCCTCTATCATTGTAGTCATACAGTAGTCATACAACCTCATTAACTGCCTTAAACATCGGCATTTCCTCTTGATGATGCTTTTCCATAACCTTCTTCTTTCATTTGTCAACATTTGAATTCCTCACCATTGTTTACTAGCTTCCTGTATGAGATCCATTGCATCCTCCTTCAACACCATGTCTCAAAAGGAGTTTGTTCATTCCTCGTCCCATTTCCCATTGACCATGTTTCAGATCCACGCATAAGCACTTACTATAAAAAATACTATAAAATATTTCGTGGTCTAGATGCCAATATTTACAGAATGTACATTCCAAATTCTTTTCTAGTACACACCAATCCTATACCTAGAATTCTTATTTAAAAGCCCACATATAACCCCAGGTTTGTCCAATGCACCATAAACCTGGTGCATTCCATGAAATAGCATTCCAAAAACGAAAGCTCAAAATCAGTCAGTCGCAGTTCGAAAATCATAAGACTTTCCCTTTGGCAAATTCGTGTCAACCAATCCGTCCGTTTTGCGCTGCTTCCTTAAGTTTCATAGCCAAAGTTGGTTTTAACCACACAGAGAGATCTAGCCTACCATCAAAGCACCAGATAAGTACTTTGATTTCGTGTTTTACCTCCCCTAGACCCGGTCCCTTCTCCACAGCTAATGAGCCCGGTCTGCCCGTAGGATAAAAGTGATAACAGGGAAAGTTAAGGCTATGGGAAAATAGATGCTTCGTTTTGGGATATTTTTGACTGGCTTCTAAGCTGAGGCTTGTTCGTAAATTGAGGCTGGCGGTACCTACTAATTAGGGCGCACAATGGACTCTGTAGCGCCCGTGTAAACTGTAATTGATATTATTTTCCGTCCAGAAAATCCATTAAAAATCAAGTTTTCATTGGTATAATGAAGCGTGGAACCTGTCTGATGTTCTGGAGTTTGATTTCTCTAATTTGTACGTTTACACCCTTCTCTCTGTACTTTTTTTTCTTTCGTATCGGCCATCTAAGGACCACATGCTAATTTCAATTCTTTACTCTTTGTTCTTTCCCTCTCTGTACTTTGTTCTTTAATCTTTTTGAAGATGACCATATTTTTCTCATTTCTAACACTTTGGACTTCTCCCTTCATATTGTTCTAATTGTTGTGGCTCTCTTGACCCTTTAAATTGTTTGTCTCGTATCATTTCCTTTCTGCCACCATTTTTACGGCACTGAAATTCTAGGATCTTCTGACGTCATTGTAACGATACAAACTCACTAATATAGCGGGACACTGACTTGGTAGTCTCAAACAGGACAGTGAAAACAAACGCGTCTATGCTATTTCGCTACATGGCCATTCGTAACATCTGCTGTACTTCACTATCTTTAACACTGTCAGAAAAATATCTGCTCAGCAAACCGCATTCAAAGTCCTCCGGTGCTTCAGGATAGGACAGTATAATTACTCTGTTGATACTTGCTTCAAACTCTTGAAGACTCCCCGGAACGCTGTTGTCTTGTTCTCAACTCATCGTAGTACACATCTCTCAGATGTCTTTCACCATACCGTAATACTAGAGCCTTTATCAATTCGCCATAGGTGTTCTGGTTATCAGGTAGCACTTAGTAGCTTTATGGCGTGGCCTTTTAAAGCGAGAACGAGGGAGACTGCTGTTTTCTCTTTCTTGATCATATTATCTGCTCATGCAGCAACTTCAAATTGCCAAAGATGCGTCGCCCAGTGAGTGCTTCTATCAAATGTTGGAGCCTTGATATGAACAGTTCAAACTGCAGGCAAAGTGACTCTCTGTTCTCTCATTGTTTCTGTCTTTTCTGTCTTTCGGAACCCTTTGTAAAAAATTTGTTCAGCTATTTTTTAAAACGTACTACTGTAATTTTAAAGTAATACTGCTTTTTCTAAAACAGCTGTACTTTTAATTTGCTGTTTTATGCATTCAATCTTTCTGCAAAGGATATTTTATATATACGGGTTCTTCTATATTTGAGACAGATTTCTCTTCTCTAGATAATTTTGCCTCTTGTGTTAAAGGTTATCGTCCGGTAGTTTTTCTGCTTCATCTGCTACCTGTCCTTGTTTCCCATTTTGTAATTTTTCTGCTTTTCCTACTGCCCACTTACGTTCTCCTCTTTCTCGTTTATATGTTTTTAGAAGCAGCGCTTACAAATTTCTTCCATCATCCGACAGGTATCGATGTGGTAAACCAATGCCCATGTACACTAACTCTTCCATGACTGTCCTCTGTTTCCACTGTTAAACGTTCTGTACCCAGTTCTGACTCGGAGTCAGTCTACAGATCGTCGTGTTGTACTGTACAGTGGAAACAGAATAACTGACACCAGATGAAATCGTTAATTACAACTGTAATTACATTTAATACAACTATAATCACTTTATACTAAACCGTAAGTTACAACACCGATAACGCAATCTAATTTCGTACGTCCAAAACTGATACTCCGTTCTTCGGAAACAATCCTTTTATATTTCGCCTGTATAATGTAATAACCTGGATACTGGCGGAATAATTCACAGGCCTCTACAATGCGTGTCCGTTATTGAAAGCTTTGCGTAATTCAGTGTTATTAGTGTGATATATAATGTGATATCTCGTCAACAGAGCAATGTATAGCCTATATAATTTTAATGTGAGTGATATTTATCGTAATACATGAAATAAACATAAACGAGACTGAGCTAAACTGATGTAACCTAAAATGTTATGGAATTGGAATAAAAATTCTAGCTAAAAGAAAATTTAAACAATGGAATATACATTTTATTCGTATAAATCAACTTACACAAACGGCTTCAAAATTATATATGTACCAATTAATAAACGATGTACTTAATGATGTAAATATAGTAAATGTTTAAATTTAGATTAAATAATCGTAATATTTATTTTCAGAATTTTAAGTCAAAATTAATTAAATTTCTCAATGAGTCTAATTCATACTATATTTAAAACGTTTTCTAACACTGTATTATAATAATAACGGTTTAAATTAACTTTTAATATTGTACGTAAAATAGAGGAAATTGCGTAAAATTTTCTTAGCAATTTGCTTATTTGGCAATAATAGTAATTAATTTATCTTTTAGGAAATAAATAGATTTTTTTAATATTTCATAAAGATACGCAATTAGTCGAAGACAAACGGATTTAATGACTCAATAAAATATACTTTTCATACAATACAAATTTACGTTTAACAGTGTAGCTAAAAATTTAAATTTCTGTTCTTTATAAAACAAATAAGAATATGACAAAACAAATTTTACAAATTTCACTAAAGTTAAAACAAAGTAATAAACATTTGTTGTCGTGTCATCGTGAAATAGAGACGTAACACATGTAATTTCGAGCTGTAGATGTGATTTTACATTTAAAATATTATGCATATGATAATAAAAATAAAATTTCAGCCAAAATTATGAACGTTCGACATAAGGATAGCCTATTTGAATTAGTGGAGCTAGACTGTATCACGATACCCCTCACCTTTGCGCTGTGCCGATGTAAATATGGTGTACTGTATGACGCAACAATATATGGTACCTTGTCGTGTTGCTGCAGTAATAACATGTGTATGCCAACACATTTTTCATCTTAACAAAGGCAAACAGTTAAACAAAAGAAGCCCTACAAGAATGCAGACGGCTGACAGGTAATTAGCCTTGCACATAGGCAATGCGGGTAACACAACTGGCACCGTACCACCTACCCTTAAAATCCGCGCTCGTCCGACAACAGACTACAGTTTATAAAACGACATCAGCGTATGACAAGACACACCACAATTTTGGTTACATTGAGTTAACAGCTTTAGTCAATTGATTAGCTCGTTAGCGGTGACCGCATGTGAAGTGTTGCATCACGGCGAAGTCACGTTTGAGTGAGTGCACAGTCCTCTACACAATCTTAAGTTGTATGAGTACACTGCTCTGACGTTACTGCTGTATAACGGAGTTAACATTATATGGAAACGACATGATGGAAAAAATAATAGAACGATGAGCCCAAAAAAGGATTTAATGATTTACTAAATATTATATTATTACTCATATTAACAGGTGGATCTTGGACGACTACACAAAATTGTAAAGCTGATTGTTTCAAACACTAGAATGCAATAGGCAATAGGAAATTAAAACTACTTGTGTATTGTTCCCTTTACTATGTAGGAATATTATTTAATGCCTAATAAATAAACATAACTTACATAATAAAATAAATCAAAAAGACACATTTTGTATGTAATGCAGTATATAAATTTTGTTCACACTATTCTAATTTTATAAGACCTAAATTGTAAAAACCAACCTATTAATTCTGTTATTATATTTACTTTTAAAAGTTACAAGTAATTTGAAAATTAAATTTATTCCATATTGACTTTAAGATTTAATTTTTCATGATTTACATCAGAAATAGAATAATGTTTTGTAAGACGGGCGTGAAGAGAGTAAATTTTGTTACATTATAAGAAAATATAGATAAATTGGGCAAACAAAAGGTGTAAGCTATTTCTCCACGTTGACCCCACTCATAATTAGGCAACTGTCAAACGTGGCACCAATTTATCCAAATCCATCTTATAGAAGTGATGGATTTCCGCATATCATGCTGTACATCGAAAAGACGTTTTGAAAACATTTCAGTTTAATGGCATTTCTAATCTTTATAAGTATTTGGCAGTATCTTTCAGCATTGACAGTTAATCTTTGCCAGATGATCTATCAGTAGAATGTTTGAACGGTATCAGAACCAAATTACAATATGTGGGGCACAATCGGGGCAATAAAAGTTAATGCCACGCCTACGTAGCAGAGACTAGGAAGCTAGTTTCCGAGCCTGTGTAAGGCTCCTGCATTGTTACCACAAGAGTCCGAAAAACTTCCCTGCTAGTAGCGCTAAAATTCCCTGACCAGTTCATGATGTTCCCAACAGGGAAACGTCTCTACTAGATGGCCCTCGCAACACTCAGTAAATGTTTTCTAATACAGTGAGTTATGTTTACACAGACAATAATAAACAAAGAAAATGTAAACAAAACTTTATGACGTAACAAAAGAAACACGACGCGTTTAATACATGAAATAAACATGATAAATGCAACAAAAAATCAGTTAAACTGTTACAACCTAAATATCTGGAATTGGAATGTAAATTTCAGTTAAATAAAATGTAAATAAAGGAATCTACGTTTTATAAATTATAGACCTCCTTTTCAAAAACGTTGTAAAATTAAGTGCTTAGCCAGTAAATGTGTAAATAACAATGTAACTGTTTTAATGTAAGTGAAATAAACGTACATATTATTTATTTAAAAAATTGTAATTGCCTGTTAAACGAATCTGACCCAATTATGTTATATGAAAAGTGAGACTAACTTTCAGTTCACTTAAGTGGATGTACTTGAAAGGTAAGAAGCAATACACTTTATATTAAATCACTACGTGACAATTGCTTAACAAATCGTACAAATCAGCAATGGACAAACCAAATGTATTCCAAAGACTCAACCATAACTTTTAGATGTACCTCTTATCATCAAGTTACCGTAAACAGTGCATCTATACCAGTGAAAACAGAATTTAAACGCCTAGGACTGCACTAAACTTGGACGAAAAATTAACCTGGACAAGCTAAAAAACACCAAATGAATCTGAATGATCGACAGATGTTCTAACAAAATGTTATGTGAAAAGAGAGAATTATTATGTAGAATACTTTAATCCCAGTGGAAAAGGGGAAGGAAGGGGCGTTTGAAATTGATACTCAGTGAAACGGTAGCGGCTGTGATTGACTGCGGTCTCCGCTCACACGCGCACGCACACGCTGAACATCTATCCCAGTATTCCCACAACGTGTTATATATATTATTTGTTTCTTGATAGAAGTATGTTGTGTGTTACCTCTGGCATGTTCAGTCTCCTAGTCACGGAAGCAAAACTGTAAATAATGCGACCGACACACAGTACTTCCCAAAACCATAACATAAATAGCAAAACTAACTTAAACCTTACATAACATCTCAGCTTTATTTAGATTAAAATTAATTATCATAATATACAGGATGTTCACAAATGGTCGTCAAATATTTCGGTACCGTGTTCTTTACTTAATTACAAGAAAAAGTTCCTGTAAACATAAGGCCAAAAACGTATAGTTTTCCATCTGTCCGCCATTTTGTATTTTTTAAAGAAAATTTGATTTCTTGAGAATGGAGTGAGATATTCTAATGAAATCCGGTACATGTCATTCCAGTAACATAATCTACAAAATCAAATTTTTTGAAAATTTTACATTCACTCATTTCAAAATGGCGGCTGTTTAAATTTTTAAATCATTCATATCTCACAAACTATTAGTATTATGGAATTGGATACAATTGTAAGCATTATTTCATGAACAAAATGATACCTTATTTGTTACAATGCGATCTCAAACAACCGAGTTATGATGGAAAATGTCAGTGTGAGTCACTCAGTGCTCAATACCATGAAATCAGTATAATGTTATCTCGTTCAGGTATTATTCAATAACACTAGGCCAACTGAATATAAGTCAACAATACTTCAATCAGCTGTTTTATAAATTAATAAGCAGCTTTGTAAAATTGAAACTGCAGTTGATCTTAGTGTTTTGAACAGAGTAGTGAATTGTGCGTTATTTTAATAATTTTTTCGCAATACAGTTGTTTTGTTTTTATTAATTTTTGTTTTATTGTTTATTGTGCGTTATTTTCTTAATTTTCATTAGATATGGCAAATTTGTATTGTAATCATGAAATGGCTGACATGAATTTCATCTACGGGAAAGGCAATGGATCTGCTACAAAAGCACCCCGCCTTTATCATGAAGCTTATCCAGATCGTAGGCAGCCTTCCAGTAAAATGTTTGTTAATATCCATCAGCGATTGCGTGAGATTGGTACATTCCAACCATCGACTCATGATTATGGTAGACCGAGATCTGTTTCAACTGCTGAATTAGAGGAACGAGTTTTGTCAGAATTGAAGAGGAACCAGAATTGTCACGCCGAAGAATCGCTCAACAGGAAGGTATTCAAAGCCACACCACCATATGGAAAATTCTGCACAATCAATTGCTGTATCCCTATCACCTTCAGCGTGTTCAAGCTCTCGTACCAGCCGATCTCCGTAACAGGACTGGGTTTTGTCAATGGCTAATGAATAAGCGAGTTTGTGACCTTACGTTTGTATCTAAAATTTATTTACGGATGAGGCATCTTTTAGTCGGGATGGAATAAATAATTTCCACAACAACCATGAAAAATCCACATGCAACCTTAGTGTCAAACCATCAGCATCGGTTTTCGGTTAATGTCAGGGCGGGTATCTTCGGAGATAAGCTGATTGGTCCTTACTTTTTGCCTAACAGATTAAATGGAGAAGCATACCATGAATTTCTTACCAACACACTTAATGAAATTGATATTCCTCTACATCATGAACAACAAATGTGGTTCATGCCTGACTGTGCACCTGCACATTTCTCAAATAATGTCAAGCAGTTATTAAATAATCGCTTCCGTGGCCAGTGGATTGGGCGTGGTGGTCCAGTTGCATGGCTTATCGGGAAATTTTTAACGTATTCGAGCTTCGATGGTCAAACGGGCTGAAAGGTGCATTGAAGTAAATGGGGATCACTTTGAACACCTACTTTAATTATTTCGTGCTGTCATTATGGCAATTTTTCATTTTAGTTAATACTGAAATCTGCAGATAAATAAAATAGTTTAAAATCTTTTGTATTTTACGTTTTCATTTTCTCCTTTGAAATAAATTGAAATGTTTTTTACTATTTTTTGCTTGTATTTACAAATAAAACTATTTGCCAATAATTATTTTTGCAGTTTGATGGTAGACCCACGCTGACATTTTCTATCATAACTCGGTTGTTTGAGATCGCATTGTAACAAGTAAGGTATCATTTTCTTCATGAAATAATGTTTACAATTTTACCTAATAAAACATTATTCCATAAAACTAATAGTTTGTGAGATATGAATGATTTAAAAATTTAAACAGCCGCCGTTTTGAAATGAGTGAATGTAAAATTTTCAAAAAATTTCATTTTGTAGACTATGTTACTGGAATAACAAGTACAAAATTTCATTAAAATATCTCACTCCATTCTTGAGAAATAAATTTTCTTGGAAAACATACAAAATGGCGAACAGATTGAAAACTATACGTTTTTGGACCTATGTTTACAGGAACGTTTCTTCTTATAATTGTTTAAGGAACACGTTACCGAAATATTGGATGACCATTTGTTAACACCCTGTATAATTATACCGATGTTATGTTTATTAAAGGAATTGTTTTCTTTCATCCACCCACGTCTATTAAAACGTTCTATAAGACGCCTTATATAAGGCATTGGAAAGTAAAATTAATTATATCGTCTGTCAACCCTAATACTTAAGAACGATTTAATTGAACTTCGTCAACTAGGTTTAATTTAATCGTATGCCTTTCTATAACCGCCATCAGTTAATTAGTTAAATATGTGAAAGAAATATTGTGCACAACATATTCCATTATAGCGTTTACTAAATAATAAATGGTGAAGACAACTCACTTTTTTTAAACCTAAAATCTACGATGTAATTGTAGAAACTGGCACGTAACGTAACTCATTTCAAAAACCTGCATAAATTACCAGTAGTTTAAGTTAAATATAATTATTGATTATATCCTATCTGACTACATTTTTATTTACTCGGGAATGCTCAGGCTTGTGTTCTATGGTCATTTCTGTGCCCAGCATTTGCATGTAATTCCATGAATATATTCGAATGATATAACTGCGTCAACAGAATCACCTAAGGAAAGCATTCATTTAACATACCTAAAGCATTCAGCTTAACACATGGAACATTCTAACTTAAGGTACTTCTCAGCAGGAAAGGATTAAACCATTTATTAGAAATCCTATATATTAGTTTGCGTAACTGTTGGTAATTTTATAATACTGTCTGTTTGAGGCTTACGAACGTTCTGTAATTTATTCCACATAAGCCTATTAGTAATAAGTATTTCATTAAATATGCGTATAACAATCTGTAAAAGAAGTTTTAAAAGGCTTGTAAATAGATATATTTACCATTCTATGCGGTTTGACCACATTAAAAGAGTGAGTGACAAAATTACTCAAATAGTGTGAGATAAGGTAATTAAAGAATACAATCAGAGACACAACAGAAATAAATAAAAAAATCTCCGAAATAGGAAGAAAAATGAGTAATGATAGTCGCAGCAGCTTATAATAGCACACAATGGAAAAGAAACCGTATAAGGTATTTACTTTCACGAATGCCTTAAACCTAATGGTACGGGATAAGCATAAGGATTAAGTACGTATGTAGTAAGTTCAGTATCAAAGAATTTAATTGAACGTATTTATGCTAGTTCGCACTAATTTAATCTTTTATTTATTTACGTATTTTATTGACATGATAATTGCATTAAAAACTAGTCGACATGTTACTCCTGACGACGTTAGACACAATTGACCATTGAAGAAATAAAATAACAACATTAAGGAATATAATACTACGTTGAGGTGATAAACGGTAAACGTGACATTTCGTGATGTGACACTTCATATGTGTTGTGATTACAAAACGTTTGAGATTATTCCAGGTACGCATCGCAGACGTTCGTCGGTTATTCTATCCGAGTTGTACAAGGTAAGACTTTGACACATTTTCCAGAGTGTTCCGATGCCTGTAACTACGCAAATAATTGTAGATGCTTTGCCTGAAAATATTAGATTATTATCGAATAATAGTGAATTATAAACAAAAGCGCCAGAGACAGGCGAAGTACACTTTGCAACCAAAGACATTAGAGTACATTTCTTATCGATTGTTGTGATTTGCGGTTTAGTGTAAAGTGGTTACTATTTAACAGGATACTGTTAAGAAGGTGACACTTATTAATAATTGTTACATTGTTGTGCGTTGAACATCCGTTTCCTCGAAGAATTGTATATTAGTGTCATTATTTATTTTTAGGCTATAATTAAAGCTATAATTAGCTGCTTCATCAAGTATCAATTATTCTTTGTTCTTTATCAACGCGACGATCTGTTCGTTGAAACAATATTTTATATTAGTAAACGTAACTACGTCCACAAATAATATAAGCAACTATATTGCGACAGTACAACCATATACGGTACTGTGCATTGCAAAAATAATTAAAATAATTAATAAAAATAAATAAATATATGGTTGATAAACATGATTCAGATTGCAAGCTGGATTGTTTAAAATATAGGGAACAGTACAATTCATGGATGGACCTGTCGCTAGCTGTGTGTACATGTGTATTTAATATGTGTGTGTGAAACCTGTCCGTTCCTGGACAGTAACAACCCCTATTCAAATGATGTTAGATTTTAAGTATTCTTTTAATTATAAGAAAAATATGTACACTAATGTAAAACAAAATACACCAAAGTGTGTAGAAAATAAAGATGCACAAAGGGTTATAAAACCGTGATAAAGTGACGTAAAGTGAAAGTACAATGAATTAAAAAGTGAATAGCTCTCTGAATAATTACAATAAAGAAGTGTAAGTTACATATAATAAACACATGAAAATTAGCGATCGATTGAGTATCGTGTAGTGTAAAACAGACTTCGCCATTCGCGAAGATCGGTGACATTAGTGAATCGAACAAGAGTGGGAGTAAGGACGCTTTCGACAAACTGTGACAAGACAAATATTATTCAGACAGGGGCTTTTGCACGATGTGGCTAAAAATACCAGGTCGAGCTAATCAGCTGTCTTCTTCTTCATTCAACCGTTGCCGCAGGAGGCAATGTCAGTCAGAAACGCTGTCTCGAATCTACAGTAAGCGTCACAGAATAGACTGGAAGTCAAAGCAGAGGTTCTATGGACACACCTACAGCCCATGATGTGAGGAGACACAATAATTAAGGAGTACATGCAGTGGAATCCCGGAAGAGGACCCGAGGACCGAAGGAGGACACACCGATAATATACCACATCAAATGAGGTGATAAAAAGCCATATAATTACCTACAATTGAAAGACAATAATAAATTAAACACTATAATGAGAGACATTAGAACTGTTGCTATAAGTAATTAAATTGTACATAGTAGTGTAAAAACAGATTGTTAATTTAGAATAATATTTTGTATATGTCAATTAGGATTTGAATATAACTTAAATGCTATAAGAGCAATATTTGATTTGAAATTGAAATAATTTAAGTAATTAATAACATCTTTATTTGGTAAAAGAAAAATGCATATGCAGTAGAAAAGAATTAAAGCAAAGTAAGATTAAAGAAATTGAAATAAAAGTAAATTCATTGTTGAAATAAACTGGTAAGCAATTGCTAAGATAACCACACTGAATGAGTAAGCCGAGAGCAAAATATTTGATAGTTAAGATTAGATAATAAGATTTCTGTATAACCTGTTTAATGTAAATGGTCAAGCAGGAGTCACATGCAAAAGATTGCACAAGCGAAGAATAATGAATTTTTTCTATTTCCGAAATAAGTAAAGATGTTAAATAAATAATGTAAATATTTAAAAAAAATATAATACGCATTCTCGTTATTACGATTAAAACTAACATCATTTTTATGTTATATATGACACATGCAAATTAAATAAAATAAATTTGTATTGTTGTAAATTTGGCGCACCAAAACGTGGGGTTCCCAAATTAAATTATATTGCATTGTTATGTTGTAATATATATATTTTTTAACGTGACAGTTTGCACCTTCCATAAACAAACTATGATTTAACACCCAATGATCACCAAGAAACCCTTTCTATTAAACCTAACTATTAACAAACCATTTTAAATAGACTGAATACAGAAAAATTGAATAATAAAGCTTAATTATTAACATATACCTATTTTGCACCATGACTACCAGAAAGTACAAAATAAATAAGAAAATACAAAATAAACAGAGCCTAGACCACTTAGGTTAGGTATAAGGTCAATAAAATAATTTATGTTCATTAATTATTATATAGTTAGAGGTTTTGTGTTAAGTTATTAATTACGTTTGTATTAATAACATAAAAGAGATGTTTAATAATAAGTAATCTGCCAAATAACTAATGAAGGACTAAGAGAACAAAAGAAAGTGAAATTGACACTCAAATGTTAAAAAAATTCAGTGTGTAAAATTGACATACTAGATATAGTGAGTGGGAAGTGACACTAAGTACAAATAAAGGACTTTATATTAGTTTAAAGAGTATCAATAGACTCTAAACAAGGTTATAAGTGAAACACTGACATAAATGTAAGATCTACAAGGGACATGGTTAATGTGCAGTTATATTGTAGACTGCATCTAACGTTAACAAACGTTGAATACAAGTTAACACTTACTTACTTACTAACTTACTTAGAGCAAAAGATGGATTGAATATTTTCTTTTGTGTTTGTATGACGTTATTATAATTTATATGTGTTATGTGCTGTCATTAATTAAAAAAGTCATAGTTTTCTACATATGCAGGTTTCAAGTATTAGTGTCCATAGTAAGTAGCCTACACATAGCAGGTTTATAATATTAAGGGATTTGTACCGAGTCTTGCCTTAATATAATGTAAATGAATTTTGTATTTTATGATGGAGTGAATGTTTTCTATGAAAGTTATGGTATTGAATTGTATAAACTAGATGTCAGTCTTTAAACAGAAAGTCATTAAATATTTTAACAGTAATCTATTACACTTTTAAATGTTAATTCTATACTATTGTTTATGCTTTAAAATTTTCATAATGTTAGTTTTAATGTTACAGTTAATGAGATTTTATGCTAATAACTAAAATATGTTGTAATATGTATTTTGTTTAGTAACTTAAGTAAATTAATGTTCACACCATTGTAAACTGAGATTAGGAGTGAAATTAGCAAGCAACTCACATTATATTTTATTGTTTATGTCAAATGTTTGTAAATTCAGATAGGATTTAGTAAGTGGGTTTGGATAGTGTATTTTAGTAATTTAATATTGCAACCAAAATATGGCTTGTAAGATATCAAAATTGTCAGCATCAAACAGAGATATTAGATCTACCAATGTATTTTATATTAAGTTTTGCATAAGTACATGTTTTGTGAACGAAAAATGAACTCGTTATTTTAGCAAGAAGCCAGGCTGGTCAGTTAACAATACCAGTCTAATCCAGCCAATCAGAAGTTTTTACATTTTGGACAGGGACGCCAGCAAAATTGAGATAAAAACGTCATTCGTTTGTTGAACGTGGTTGTGTACAGACCGTAGTAATTCATATCAAAAAAGTTAATAATCGAACCCAAGACAGGTTAGGTTGGATCAAACAGTGTTTAGAAGAAAAAGTGTATTACTTGAAGCGTTATTATTATTGAAAAGTTAATTAAAGTGAAATAGTAAAGAACAGAAAATCAGTCACAAATATTATTAATTGGTGAGATAAAGACAATTTTATATTAATATAACCCGAAATTCACTAACCTTCACGACACATATTTCTGATGAATTTTATTGATCATTGTACAAACTAGAACGTAGAAGCACACTATTTTATATAAATTTTGACACTGGTAATCACTTATTGGAGAGAATTAAGCAATTTATTATATTTTCAACTCGGTCACTTCGAATCGAAAGAAGTCAGAACTGGACTAAACCTAGGTCCACCATCTTTAAGAAATTTGTGTTGCCAACTGTTAAGCTGTCTAACCACATTTAGTATTAGAATAAGATCCACCAATATTGCAATTTTTTTGTACTTTCTTTTAGTATTTTTGTAACATTAATATTTATATTCAAAAGAATCCACTAATATTGATCAAATTAAAATAAAAGTAATATTTTTTTGTCCTTGGGATTAGTCTTGCCAACTTTCACACAACTCAACTAGTATAGCCAAGGGTAATTGTATGTGCTGAATGTTATAGTTACAAATTAAGGTGAATACTAAGGAAATAAAATACTTCAATTTTTCTATTTTGAAAAAAAACTACTTACTCAAAATTCTTATTTTTATTTATTCAGATCAAATCATAATAACTAAGTCATTTTAACGTTGACACCCAGAAATTAATACCAACCCAGATTAATTCAAGAGTACAACAATAAATAATATACATTCACGATAAATAAAATAATTAATAAAATATCATGTTATATAGTTTGGCTCCAACAACGTAGGGGGATACACAATAATCAATACAGAATAAATTTAAATAAATTAAAATAATAAAAAAATTAACGTTATAATATATCTCGCAAACAGAACACAGGATTTAAGTTTCTTATAATTGGAATACTAATGCTGTAACACATTCTCTGACGGCCATAAACATGTTATAAATTGATTTTGTTCTTTTATTTGTAAAGTAGTCATACGTTTTGAATGAATGTATGGATTAAAATGTGTGTTATGTCAAAATATTCATACTTTGTGCTCTTTTATGTCAAGTGAAATGTTTTTGTGAAAGTGCGCGGGTGCCCGGGTGATTAACATTTTATTTAATAACTTCTTTGATAATTGACATTTCTTCTTGAAACATGGACAGGGTGTTCTCAGTATTGAAGGGTACATTTTTCATATACTGAGTTCTTCAAAACTGTAATTTTTATGTTTTTGTAATGACATCTGTTCTTCTTTTATTTTGTTATCTCCAAGAGGGTAATAAAATTTGTAGATTTAATCTAGACAGGCTTTCGCAGAATCGGAGAGAGTTTTAACTTGATAACTGTCTACCTCTGGGACCATCTATGACTGACGTTGCTAGATTTTCCACCAATCAGAAGGTCTAAAATTTATTTGAGTCGGTGCTCTGCCGAGTACGGATCCTTCAGTTCGCTCCGAAATCTTGCCATAGAAAATTTTTCGTATCGTGACAAGTCTATTTCTATAAGACTTAGTAGTATTGGTAGACGGTACGAGTTTATCGTAGTCGTAGCCATATCATAGAACTCAATAAAATTTAAATAGATCTTATTTTTATGCTTTTTCGTGTAAAGTAGAAGATTTTCGGTCTAGGGGCAGTAATACCGACCGTGGTATTCTGAATATAACGCGAGAACTCTTGAAGAATCAGGAATTGTGTAAGCCAAATACACATAATCTATTTGTACCCATTTAGAAACCTGAGATTAAATTTAAAACAACAATAGTCCGATAACGCAGCGTGTGTGTGCGTGACGTAGTATACGACGTACTGGTCTTCGAACGACCCGAAAAGGAGCAGCGAGAGCGGCGCGCCGGATGTCTACATAACCATTGGAATTTTACGAACAAATAATCTTATATGTAAAACGAATCAAGTAGATTCTTTTATTTAAATACAATTAAATAATAAACAATTTTATGTTATAACGCATAAACACAATAATAATTATTAATGTGTTAATTAAAAAATTTTTTCTACCTCCAGATATAGACTCTGTATTAATAATTTCAATTAACGTATCTATGCAATTATAAATTTGTATCGTTGCAATTAATAATTAATGTATATATATATATATACACATATATATAGTAGAGACAAAATTAACTACTATTTGCAAGTTGAAATTCCCATAAACTGTTTGGATTCAAGGAATAATAATTTTCCTTTTGCATATTAAAATATTTTCTATAAATCATAAGTTTTCTTTATTTGGAAATTATTTTTTCAACTAGCAACACCATAGTAACCGATATTGCATATTAACCAATATTTTAATTACGCTTATGTGCATTAATTTTCTCCTAAGACTTTCTCGATTTTGTTTTTGCAAATTTACTAAAAACCTAATGTAAATAAAATTTACTAACAAGTTTTCTTCTAAATGTAATTTTAGCATTCTACTGATAACCATTAGAATTTCAGAAATGAGATTGAATACAAGTAGGCAAGTAAATACAAGCTTTCCTTGTAGAATCCGAATCGTCTAAACTTTTAATTACGACTCTTAGATAATTATCAGACAAGACGTGCAGCATGCAGCGAATGCATGATGGTTCGTTGTAGACGCAGAGAGAACAGACATATTGTTTGTCTCGGCATTGTGACTTACGCTGCGTCGGTAGACAAGTAAAGACCGAATTGCTCGGTATCAACTTGGAATCTCTGTGAATGCGCCGCCGCTACAATATATACAAACGCTGGTTACTTGCTTGACGTAAAATCTTAAATACTTAAGAAGGAAGAAATGTATTTCATTTGCTATAAACTGTTTGTCTTTACTTGACTAACAAAACCTTAAAGGAATTACAAACAAATCTGTGACGGAAATAGAAATTATAACATCTTAACTTGTGTTATAACGTAGGGAACCCGCGTTAATTGGTTATGCCAATTATGCAGGCTGCCTTTCGTTGTGACGAGCTGAAAATTAATCACAACAAATAAAACAATTCTTATACCAGGATATTGGGAAGGGGAGACTGTTGATTTATGCACTCAGTTTACTCGGTACTCAGATGACATCTCTTTATTACATTATGAGATAAAGTTCTCTATTTAAAGTTCTCAACATATATAGTTTACAGCATAATTATATATATATTACTCTTTCATAAGGGCCCTCAAAATATGATGTACATCTATTTAATTTATTCCACGGATCCGGGATTGAATATATATATTAAATTAATAATGGTCACCTTGCCATATACAATATTGAAAATTGAGCCATTTGAAGAATGGACTTTATTAATCTTTCAAAACAAGAAAACTTTTAGTTTAAACATTTACTCTTTTGCTATAACCAGTGTTATTAAATTACAGACTACATGTTACATATAATGTCTGTCTTTTAAAGTCTTAAAAGTGGTGAGTTAAATTGTCTTTTGTGGGTAATAATTTTAGTAACTCATAACCATGGAAGACAAGCCTCCATGTCACCTGATTTTCAGTATTTGCTGCAGAATTGGTTCATCGGCCCTTGGTGTGTTTCCTGAAGGTCAGTCGTTGCCTTAGTATCCGGTGACGGTGAAGTTCCTGAAGTCTGTTATATCATTCGGGGTGAAGTACTCTCATCTTAGGCGACTGTAGTAATTCTTGTAGGATACTCTCATCTTAGACGACTGTTGTAATTCTTGTAGTTATAATAAATAAATAGAAAGTTTTTTTCACAGTAATACACCTCACATGATTATTTATTAGTTGAATATCACCTTCATGTTTGTAGTAATGTATGAATTACATAGTTTGTTATTTATTCATTAAGAGAGATGTCATCGCCGCACAAATTTAGTTATTTAAATATTCATTGAACCAACCATTCACATAATTATACACGCGTCGCGAAACAACGCTGTACGCAGCTTACGGCGTGAGCGCTCCATTGCAAGTGGGCAAAATAGTTAGGGGGAGAGTAGTAATCTCGCGACAATTACTAGTCAACATAAAAGTAGTTCCATGTTTCTAATTTAATTAAAGGACTAAAGTATGATTAAATAATTAAATAGAGATATTCTTAGTTACAGACGTTATCAAAGTACATTACAGTGGTCTTATTTAATTAATTAAATAATAACAAATTTACAATAATATTTAGTTTGTTTAGGGGTCAGAAAACAAGTTAATTCTGGTCAGTGCCTGTATATGCAGGATTAATTAACAAGCTTTACCCTTTCTGTACAATTGTATTCCCTTTTATTTTATTATTAGACTTTTTATTAAATATTATTATTATTTAATGATAGCAATAAGATTTAGTTTAGAATGTGAGATTTTATTAAAAATTTAAAATTTCTCAGCTTAAACATTAACAATTTAATTAATTAACATATTTTTATTAATGAAATCGTCACACAATGTAGAGACGATGGTACAATGGTTTTGATTCCCGCAGTTTGTGATTAGCGTTTTCACGCAATATTACTTCATAGCCAAGAAACCAGTCTGGCAAGAGCTATTTCTTACCCTGTTAAAATAACGTTTTCAGCGTCCAATATTGAGGATTCTATGTGAATCGAATGAATAAATAAATACATCTTGAATATATGTGCGTATGTCCGTGTATATGCGTATGCGCGGACGTGGGTGCGTGTATGTGTATACTATTATCAAATGTATTATTCACAATATAAAACGTATGTCATATACGGTATATTATATTGTAAATTTATATGTAATAAATATAGTATAAATAATATATAAGCATAATAGTAACTTCATGAATCCAAACAGTATTTACTTACTTAGTAGGCCTATACGGAATACTAACACAAAACTAATTACATATAGAAAAGTATCCTATGTGTTAAGAATTGAAAATATTCCTTTTGTACTCTAAAACCGATGCAGATCTAACTACGACAATTTTTGGATTTGTTAAAGCCGGTACATAAATAAAACAAGTCGTATTTATCAGGATAAAGCTGAGACGTTGTGGGAAGATATGTGGGGGAGTGGAAAATCAAAAGAAGCCAATAGAAACTGTTACACAAAATTTACTGACTGGAGTCCGTGTCAATAAGGAATTGCATTACAATAAAAACCTGTCAGCTTAAAATTGTATCTAAACATCAATTACACACACTCTTGCCAATCACAAAAATCAATAATTAGAACCGTTCTCACCGCACAATAAAACGAGGAAACGTTGTTTTTTTATCCAAACAGTTCTTCGTATTTTATTTAAGATTTTTCCTTAAATTAATGTACAGAAAATTAGGAAAAAACACAAATAGCATACAAATAAAAAGAAACATCAGCACTAATGCACAAACATCCAAACACACACACACATTTTTACCAACATCAGTAACAGAAATTGAATCATCAAATACACCTAACATTAAGATTCATTGTTTAATTTTATATAAGTACTTCTGTAAATTTTAATTACACAAAAAATGTAAACACCTAAGGTTCACAAACAAACAGCTTCGTCCTTACAAAAATGTTTAACTTTCTTACACTAAAAACGTTTTAAGTTTAAATAATCTTAAAAAATACAACAAATAAAACATTCGCGTATGAAAAGCAAGTGAGCGTATGAAAATCTAATGCGCATAGAATAATGAGTCAGATTATGCTACGGCCTATGCTAAATTGTTACTCTTAAAAAACAAATATTCTCTGGTAGTGCTGTGAATTATTCATGAAGCTGACGAATTGCATAATTAAAGTTGTGGAAAGGCGTTAAAGTACAAAAGCGTGTTTTGTGTGCAGTGTTCTCAGACAAAATTTTATTTTTATAAAAAGGTTTATTGACAGTGAGGAAACGTATTAAAACACAATTACTATTACTAGAACACACTTTCTGCTGAACACACGTACTTGAAATCATAAATAGATATTATTTAAACAACAATTATTAAGACTTTCTAAATTATTTACAAGCGCGACACAATAAATGATATAACATCGATATAATCTCTAACAACTTAACTTTCCCTGCGTATATTGGTTTAGTATAAAAAAGGATAAAAAGGAAAGATATTTATAAAAACTTAAAGTAGGCACGATATAATAAACAGCTTATGTTCTTTGGTTAAATAGAAGTGATAAACACGACAACCAACAGACTACGGAAGCAGACTTTGAAGAACACAAAACTAATAAATAATGGTTTAGGATATTACTGGCGAGATGTGTATTTTATAGGATTTAATTAGAAGAAGCCATATAACTTAAACATAAAGTAAAAGAAGTTACATAGGATTAAAGACCAACTGCGCGACTTAAATCTGGGTTAGGATAGGCAACAACTCTTTTTTTTGCATAGAACATTTGAAAGCCTCAATAAATAATACAATGTAAATCAACGTTTTGGTATTCTTTAGAGATGTAGCTATAAGGGATTCTAATTGTATTTTAAAATTCAATGAACATTTTGGAAAATTGTACTGAAGATAATTTGAACAATTAAGTCATTTACCAGATAGGTGAGAACAGAATTTTTTTGTCGTAAAGTTACCTTTGATAGTTTTTACAAGGTTGGTCTATGTACCAAAAACATCGATGACTGAAACATTTTGATACCCAATAATTAAATTATTACGGAAATAGTGTGAAAAATAAAATAGGGATGTGCTGTTAAAAGTACAACAGAAGATTCTTGGATTAAGTCATTTCAAAGCCTGATTTGGAGAACAAGGTGCGGATCCATATATTATGGTGTATAAAAAAGCCCTTTCACGTTGATATACATAATTTATACGAAATCTTGATAACACAGACACAATTTTCTTGGATAAATTATAATACAGGTTGAAAACTGTTACTAGCGTTTCTTGGGTAAGTTAGGAATAATTTGTGAAACGATATTAGGGGAAGGTGGGGCTTGTTGTTACAATTCTTAAATATATTTTTTTCTGACTTGCACTTTATAGCTAGTAATCTGGCAACGAGCTGTTTGCTTGAAGCAATAATTTATAAGCATTTACAATTTTTTATAACCATAACACTGTAACGTATGTGTCACCAAAATAATTTTATGAAGACACTGCTGGTTGTAACAATGTGCCCCCTGGTGGGGCATATTGTTACAGAGCGTGGGGTAAGTTACGTAATATATGGGTTAATAAACACAGGTGTTTTAAAACAAATGGTTATAATTCTAAACACAATTATTAATTTCCCAAGTTCATTATGAGGGTATTATATAATTATAAGATATTATTGATTAATATAAAATTAAAATGACAAAAAAATTTAAAAGAATTTAATAAAAATTTCTAAAAAGCTCTTACAAAAAAATTATAATATTTTTACTGAATGACAAAATTCGAAATAACGATTCAGTATGTTAAAAAAATTGAAAAGCGGGGGGGTTGATATTTTGAAATCAGAAGCATTAATCGTCAGAAACATCTGATGCACAATTAAAACAAATAAAATACAAACTATTACTCGCACAAGATGCATGAGCCCACCGGTTGCAACTAAGACACTGTATCCACTCTTCGCCATCTTTCGATTGTCCCCATGGCTTTAGACATTTTAGACATAAACAGTCCTCATCTTCATCGTCGCTAGAATCTAACACTTGCGTTCTTTTCCTTTTACTTCTATTGTGCCTTTTAGGTCTATCCTGCGACTTCTTCTTTTTATGATCAGTGCTGAATAATTTTCTTTTAGTTTCACCAGTTTTTTTAGTTACTGAAGATTTTCTGTTTGCCTGTTCTTCCTCCAGTATATTTTTTATTGGAGTACTTGTTAAAACGCAGGATGTTATCTTTCTTCGATTCGTTTTACATTTCCGCTTTTGAGCCTTCGGATAAGGACTAATCACTTCAGGACTTTTGTGTCCCACACTTAATAGTTTTCTTGCTGCTTCTGCTTCAGGCTGTGTAAGAGTCGTGGAACACGATGGACTGTCAATACTGACAACAACTTCACTATAAACATTATTGCCTGGCTCAATTTCAGCTGATAAATTTATGCAATTGTCAGAATTATCCTTCGAATTTTCCGGGGTATTGTATGGTCTATTTGTTACTTCTGATTGCATGAAATCTTCTTCAGTAAATATATCTTTTTTAAATGGCCATATACCAGTTGACTGAAAACCGATAGTAATATTTCTAGGCGTTGAAGCACTTTGGAGGGCAGTTTTCAACAATGTGGGAATATTGTAAATTACCATAGTCTTTCCCGGGTTACTCTTCATCCACGCATCACAGGCTGAATTGTAATATGTTTTTAGTGGTCCAAACGCAGACTTATCGAGTGGCTGGAGTCTGTGGGACGTATGAGGAGGGATTGATAACAGGACTACACAATTTTTTCGACAATAATTGATCACATTTATAGACATATGTGAAGTATGGTTATCTAAGATAACTAGGACTGGCTGCTGCTTTGTGCATCTAGTGTGAGACACAAAGTGTTTCATGAAAATTAAGAATTCTTCACTGGTGACCCACCCACTAGGATTGGCTACTCCAATGCAACCAGGAGGCCCGTCTGTTATGAAATGTTCTTTGAAATACTTTCTGGGGAATATTAAGAGAGGTGGAATGCTGTTACCAGCAGCATTTACGCCATGGATTACTGTGACCAGATTCCCACGTTCAGCCGAAGTAGCGGATCCTACTTGTTTTACTCCCTTCTCTGCAATTATTTTGCATAGACGCTGTACTGTGGTCACACCTGTTTCGTCTAGGTTCCACACTCGATGACAGCGGAACCCATACTTATCATAAAGCCCACCAAGGTTATTAAAACATTCAGTCACATTATGCTATTATGCTTATTGAAGCTTGTCATGCGGCTAAGGCTAGTGGGTTCTGGTTTTCTAAGGCTGAGATAACTATTTCGCTTAAGAAATCCTAAAAGCCAGTCCTTAGTAGACTTTTTATTTTCATACCAGTTAGATGGCATTAAAATTTGATTTTCTTTTGCATATTCAAATGCTAATGATTTTACATCTGTTGTTGAAAGTCTAAAAAATATCTTAGATGAATGCTTAATATATTCCGCCAATTCGTTTTCCTGATCATCGGAAAAAATTTGTCTAGGCTTAGCGTAGCCCGTTTTGATTTCTAAATGAGACTTCCCACTTTTCAATTTTTTTACATACCTGAATAATGTCATAAAATTTATGTTGTAAGCCTCGGCAGCCATTCTTATTGAATATCGTTGTTCTGACACACTTTCAGCAGCTTGCTTCAGTACATCTGGCGGTGTCTTCCCTCTGTCGGTTTTCCGCTTGTAGTTTTTACCATTTCCTCTACAAACCAAACACAATCTATTAATAAACACCCAAACTATGTATAATTAAGGTTTATGATCACACATGTGAACGTTAATATTCTAATTCCATACATTATTATAAACAACAACTTTTTTGTACTTTGTAAATTAGACATCACAAAAATGGTTACTCAAAGTATACAAACAATTTCATATAAGTAAATGCAGAACAGAAAAAAATAAATACGTTATTTAATGAACGTAATTATTTTGGAATCTTCAGCTGGTGACAAGTGTGCAACTTCTGAAATGAACTCCAGATATTAAAGTGCCCTGAAAAGTGCCTAATTTAACGTCCTCGATAAGGATATTATCAAGTGCACAGTATTCTATTAAATACGCATGCGTATTTCAATAAAAATATAATAAATTATAATATATAACATTTTAAATGTAAACTTTAGGTTGAAATAATATTCACCTCTGTATAAAAACATGGGTGGGGCATGTTGTTACAGTGTAACAATGTGCCCCCAACATATTATAACAACTTGCCCCACCCGACGCCATTTAACTAAAAGCATATATTGTCAGAAATTATTCAATAAATTTTAATTCTGTTAGAATGTATTTACTACACTAATATTCCTTAACGTGTAGAATAATGAACACTTACTTACCTTGTGAAACGGCTCTGAAATATAGATGAATTGAAGATGACGAAAGGTAACTCGGAGTACGAAGAAACACAAAAAATGTCTTCTCAGCTCGACCACACAACTCACAATGACGCCAGTTGAAAACAAGGTGAGGAACCACGTGACTGACCGTAGGGAAGGGACAATAGCTCGTTTCCACTGCCCGGAAAATTTTAAATGCGTTTGTAACAACTTGCCCCTCTAACAACTAGCCCCACCTCCCCTACTGTAAATTAAAAAAAATCAAATTTCATATACCCATGTACATAAAAATTCTCTCTCTCTCTCTATGGCACTACAGCCCTTGTTGGGCCATGGCCTCCTTCAATTATTCCCCCCATTCTCTTCTGTCGGTAGCCGTTCTCCTCCAGGAACCCACTTTCAGTATTTCTTTCGCATACTCATCCACCGCGTCCTCCCATCTTCTCCTCTGTCTTCCCACTGGTCTTTTTCCGTGGATAGTTTTCGTGGTATTCTGACTTCGCCCATCCTGGCAACATGACCAGCCTACCTTAGACGCTGTAGTATTTTGTATTGTGTTAGCGGTGGTTCTTTATACATTTGATACAATTCAAAGTTATATCTTATTCTCCAGCCGTAAACATTACTGACTTAATTAAAACAAAAAGAAATTACAAAACATAAAAATACGAAAATTAAGAAACCGAAATACTTGGGGAACTCAAATTAAGGAAAATAAAAGTTTTCGTTTTTGTCTCTTGATTTATACTATTTCTTTGATTAACAAAAAGGGACACTAGTCTAGTTGACGTGGAGGATCACGGTTGACCGTTGATTGATGTTCAGTCATTATGTAGATTTTAAGTAAATTTGTTGTAAGTTAATCAGCGGCGCTTTCCGTTACTTTTGATTTTTGCAAGAAACCGAAACCAAATTATTGGCATTGACGCTTCGTTTAACTGAATCAGTAAAGTTTGCAGTCGATACAGCACACTATTCTATTCCTTATTTTGTTTGAAATCTGTATGCTGTTGCTAACATTTTTTAAAATTAAGATGATGCACCTTAATGCATACGTATTTACTTTAAAATAAAATCCATTAAAATCAACCCATATCAGATGTAGTCTTTTACGTAGTCTACTTCCTTTTCTACTATAAATACAGACCGTTTGTTCCACTGAGAGTTATTAATCAACCTGTCTTCTTATCCGACTATCAATACTTAAAAGGAATCCGGATTAATTCACTGACTATGACAGTAATTAAATTTTCGCTGGCCGCGGTACGAAACCTGCGGTGAGAAAGTTTGATGGCTGTGCGGCCAACGTGCCGCTCCCAAAGAAGCCGGGTTTATTTAAGGTTTTCTCCACTTGTCCGACTACATTCTCCGCAGTTTCCGAGGTCCTTCTCCCCACCTAAGGAGGAGTAAGATAGCTAAAAGGAAGGGCCTAAGGAAGGTATAGAAAAAATCACAGAAATAGGAAGGTTTAAGAAACTGAGGACTTCCAAGAAATAGTTGGCTTTAAATATGCATGCCCGAGGTGTGAGGTAGGAGAAACTAATCGTGTATATAGTCGTTAACCTTAAGCAGACATATTATCAATCGGAATAGTAGAGGTAAGCCTATAAATACGTCCCGTTCGTAATGTGTATAAATTTCGTTAATGTTGAAAATAGAGGAACCCTTCTTAGTTTAACGTAATGTCACTATATATGAAAGGTGATATAAACAGTAACGTTTCATCAGAAAAATTAATAAGTCCACAGAAAAAGAGTTTTAAACTTTTTGGTTTAATAAAAGTTGTAACCACTAATTTATATCCATTAATTTATATAATTGCGCGTGAATTGTTTGCAAATATTTAATAAAATTTGTAATCTGACGGATTAATCAAAGAAGGTATAATCACAGAGGAATAACTAATAATACTAATAAGATTAAGGAAATACGTGAAAAAATTATTATAAAGCCTCGTGAAAAGTTAATATTACTGTCTGGGGCACCTTCATAAACACAATAGTTGAATGCAATTATTGTTTAACAGGAAAGACTGATGCAATGTCAGAACGAGGAAAAGGAGTATAAAAGAGGATGCTCAGTTAAGTTGTTGCAAGCGGGGGTTTAACGACACCGGAACTCTTTAGAAGGCCAACAACAGAATGATCTGACACACACCAATCCTCATATTGCAACTAGTTGTTAATACTGTCTTCGTTGGCATCGTGGGTATGAAACGTTGAGCTACAGCATTGTTTCTCAAACTGTGGCCGATGTAGTAGAGTTATATTAAGTGGTCTGTAATTTGACAATATAAATTTAAAGTTTTTTTTTAATTTTCAAATTATTTTTGATCACGCCCCTAAGTTTGTTGTATCAGACACAAATAATACACAATTAAATCATGTCGTAAGTAAGTTGTATAACTTCATAACAAGTAGATAAGGTTAAGGTACATTTTAAACCATTGTTAAGTTACTAAATTAATTCTGTTGTATACATTTTGTTCAGTGTCTTTGTGTTTAGAAATATAAAATGGGACCACTTGCAAAAGAGATTTATTATAAAATTTAAACAATTTTTTACAATTTGTATTTTTGTCAATTTACTGGTGTTTTAAACAATCGATCATGTATTCACAATTTCAGTAAATAAATAAGTTGTGAACTGAAATATATTTTAAGTCCCTGAAAGTGAAGAAATTTTAATTCAAATTCTTCTGTGTTAATAATATTTTCCTGTAGAGCAATCATGTAACAATAGTCAAAATATAATAAATTAAATTATATACACTTTTAATTAGTTATAATTATATATAGGTTATTAGTCCTTTATTATTAATAAACAAACAGTACGCGTGTAAGTGTAGTTGCTGCAGATTAATAGAAGTAATAAAATTAATAGAATGTCACTTGTGCTAAGAGCATAATGTTACCAACGACAAACAGACAGGTTTTTAAGAGTAACGAAACACAAATCACAATGTTGCATTCACAAGACGTAACTTTAGTAGCAACTCTCAGAAACCACATCTATTACTTTGATTTCATTTTAGAAGTTAATTTTGCATCGGTAACCTAACGTTTAAATAATAATTTGTTGTAAATCGACTTGTTACTGAATTTTATTTAAGATGTTATTCAAACTTCATTGTACAGCTCATTAAAGGACATGACTTTAGTAGTATTATTTTCACACTCCGAAGTTACTGTTATTATAAAATTTTATAAGTGTAATAACTAAATTTTAACACGAACAATTTTTTCCACATTTTCCTGGTCTTTTCAGTATCTTTGGTTAGCAACTAACACGACAAAGCAGTGGAGTGGAGCATTATTTGCAACTAACACACAATAGATGCAATCATAACATATTACACACTATATAGTTTAGCAGAGTTTGTACCAACTACTCATTCGCAAGTCTTTAGCATATCTGAAGGAAGCCCAATACGGCATTGGGGATGATTGTAGAAAAAGCTATTAACATGATATTTATCTTTTTGTTGGGGGTATATTTCACAACTTTTGAATGTATCAACGTATTTTCGTAAAACTAGGCATGCGGGAGGCAAAAAGTGAAAAGTTAAAATTTTGAAAAATCACAAAATGCATACAGCATATCAAATTACCGAGAATTTTAACCAAAATCTGAAAAGAGTGTTCGGTTTTAGAAACTTTGGGACGCGCAGCCCCAAAACGTGTTCATAAATTTGACGTAATTGTAAAAATGTATGTGGAGTATCAAATTAAAGGAAATTTTAACACAAATCTAAATATAGAGTCGTTTCTAAAATTCTTAAAAATTTGGAAAACCAAAACCTAAAAAAGAGATAAAATTGTTTTTTACTTTTACAAACATTAAATTAAAACAAATTTTATCCTACAGTCACACTAAACGGAATTTTAATCATAATCGGAATGTAGAGTTTCGTATGAAACCTTTTAATTTTCTGGATAGCAATAGACAAAAATTAAACTGAAAATCGTAAAAATATATTTGGAGGATCAAAATTGAAGAATTTTATTAAAAAAATACAAACTTGCTATCTAATTTGGCAGAATTACAGGGTAAGTCAAAAAGTAAAGGCAAATTTTATTTTCCCTGCTGCAATGGATGGCAGCACTGACAATGACATATCATAACCTCAAAGTTTTTTTGTTCTTTAGCTGTGTTGTTTCAGTGCTCACCTCCATTGGTAGTGATTTCAGGGCATTTTATTATGAGTGCCCCGTTGTCCGTGTGTACCAAGGAAGAAATGAGGGGAGTGGTACGTTTTCTGCACTCTGAAGAGACTAAACCTGCGGAGATTATTCGCAGAATGCAGCAGCAGTACGGTGAGAGCTGTCTTAGTGAACGCAAAATTTATGAGTGGATAAATCGCTTTAAAAATGGTCGTGTATCTATCTCGTAGTATATCTCAACACTGTTTAGAATTATTGGATTGCCTTCAGAAAGTTTGTAAAAGGTATGTTTCCAGATAAACTTTATATTAAACATAGGTCTATAAATATCGATGGAAACATAAATAATTTTGAAAACCAGTGCAAAGGCTTGTAATTTTTAGTGTTATTTGTTTGACTGCCTGTTTTACAATTATTATTTTATTTAAAAAATTGTCTCATAATCAGAGTTTATGTACACTTTTTAATAATTCAAATTTTATCTAATATTGATATCTATCTAATTATAAAATTTATTATTACATTTAATGTTAGCGTGTACTACTATTTTCCAAATAATAGGCGTTTTTTTAACTCAAGGAGCTTACTAGTTTAAAAGTACTACTAGCGAGAGTCATAATTGTTACAAATTGACAAATCCTGTGTGGCATCAAATTATTTTGAAAATTCTAAGACTTTTGAAATATGACAAACTTATTCCAGTAGTATTGTTTTCACGTCTAACGTACGCCAACGTATGAACACTACAAAACTTAGAGAGACGAAAAAATATAGTCGTACATTCATATAGAGACATACGTAGATGTTGTATATTGTCAGTGTAAAGGAAGAGGTTTAAATTATTATCAGATATCCTTTTATTAACGGCTCATAATCATCAGGAAATTTGTATTACCTGCTCATATCAGTTCTGTAAATAAATACATACAAACAAAATATACCAAGAATAATTTGCAATTCACTTGTTACACCATAATACGAGTAAAGTTAAACACTTTTCGCTTTAAAATTTATAAAATGTTCTAATGTCATAGAATATACATCTTTTTATATAATTAAATGAACAACCACGTTACTTTGATATTATATAATTTTATTTAGTTTTGAGTGTTTAACACACCTGCAAAACATATGTTTTATGAAATCAATTTTTTATTGACATTTTCCTATTGGATATTCTTTCAATATTCAACAACATGCTTCGTGCGTGACCTTCAAAACACCTTGCAAAGCTAGAGAAATCTCTATACATATAAACTAATTATCATACTACAACAAAGTTTCAGTGTTCTCAAACTTCACGGTTGTGTCTCCCAAATATGTAACAAACCTAACTTTGCTAGGGAATCTTAACACATAACCTTCAAATTCCCACCTGCTCTATTGATTTCCCTCTTCCCCTGTTTCAGCATTTACATTTATAACTTACACTTCTCTTTTACACTTTTCTTCGCTTATGAGATTTCTCTATCTCGCTAATTCTCTCTTTTTCTTCTTCTCTCAAATATAGTCAAATTTCCGGTACTTTCAATTATTTTAAATTATTAAATTGCGTTATTCCTACATTGCCTGCTATACAGTCACCTAGAGAAACTATTTGCTTTAATTGACACTACAGCCGTTGATAACCAGAGCTTTGATAATAAATATCAGACATGCCTTTCAACTTTAGATATACTTTTAGTAGTCTTAATAATACATCCGTAAACATAATTTTATATTTGCTTATTCGTGTTTCTTATACCATTATTTCTGTTATGGACTAAATTCTAGCACGTTATTTTGTGTTTGCAATTACAAATAGACACATTGAGACCTTCTGAGAACCATATAAACTAATTTTAGAAAACAAAATGTCGTATAGAAATAGTTTGTTGTCAGAAAGAAAACACCGTAAGACAGAAAAATGGGACACTGGCGGTTCTAGTGTGCTTTTTAAAATTACCGGACAAAGCAAATAGACTGTATTTTGAGTAATGAACGGATTGTAAATTTTACATTTTTTTGTCCTGCATGCTTATTTCTTTCAGCCAAACAAGAATTTTCTATACGTACAAGACAATTATTGAAGATCAAACCGGGTAATTCTGATTCTGACGATACTTAATGGAGAACTATGTGTTAGTACAAAGGGAGAAGGTTTATAAACGCACGCTGGTTTTCACACACTGTCGGAAGATGGTTCTCAGAGACGTGTATTGAAATAATAATGTTAGTAACAGACAATGCTATCAAGTAAAAGAAATACTATTTACGAGAAAAATATATAATATACATAAAGTTGCAAATTATTATTAGTTTACCGTTACAGATTTTTATAAATCGAAACCAAAAACATTTTTAAACAGCTTAAATTCATAGCATCTATAATATATAACATGCTTCAGTACTCACAACAAAAGTTTTAATTGTTTTAAAAATCTTTGGTATCATTATTAATTGTATGTAGAATCAAAATATTTTGGCACACAGTATTTTGAACCATAGTATTTTGGATACTTTTTTTAATATACGCTGCAAACGTTTTAATTTATTAAAATTTGATTTACGTCTCTCCTTGGCTTTTATAGCATTAACCCTAAATTATAACAGTTCTTGAAATTTCATTAATGTTATAGTTACGTCTTTCTGTTCCTCGAACGTTAAGTTTACCCTCGACGTCATGCACCATGCACAAAATCCAAAGTTATGACAGCAGGATGCCAGTACAAAACAACAGCGATGTATTGTATGCACCACAACAAAGGCAGAATACAATAGCGTAGAACAGGCAACAATGTATCGTATACAATACGTAAGACAGCAATAAATCAGTTGATAGATAATTGGCATACACCGTGTACTGTTTTACTTAAAAGCTTGGTGCTTCCGTTGTAGAAAGTAATCGCTAGATAAGAACAAGTCTTTCATGCAAAGTAAATGATTGTATGAAAAACATATACAATACTGATGAGTGACACCATTAACTTTTACCTCTCAACGGCATAACTATTATGTTAATTTTGCTTTATGGTGAACACAATTTGAATATATACAAGTAGTGTACATTTATATAAAAAAATTACTGTTCGCATACAATTTTTACGCAATTCCCACGAGAAGAAAAGAAAATAAGCTCATCACTAACAAACTCAGCATGTAAGTATATATAATTTTGTATAAAATACAACATCTCAAGGCCTGTATAGTGTGTTATGTACAATTATGTGTTTGTCATAATTTTAATTTTAATATTATTCTCTATTTTCGTGTGTAAGTATAAAGGGCAACGTCTATCGAGCCGCCATCTGTTTAACCATCTTTACATGCAGCCATTTGATCTTTCACTCAGTAAGTAGATTGTAATAGTGGCTGCAGAAAACATTCTCAACATATACACAAATTTCATTTGTGTTATGTAACATACAGATAAATATATTTAATTACTGAATATTTTACTACTGATCCAATATTTACTTTCCTACCCAAAACATTGAAATGTGAAAAAAAGATACCATAATAAATCAGACCGATCGACTAATCTAGAAATAAACGGAAAAACATTTTAAATACTAGGCTGAATTTGTAAAGCACAGGAGAGATCATTAAGGCAGAGGGCAAGTTGAAGTGAAGTGTTGAAAAATTAGCTTTTATTGTTTGATATGACCTGTAATTTTGTAACGTTTGATGTTCTTATAACAAATAGTTTGATACGGAAACATAATTCATGATTAATATGTCACTTTAAAAATAAGTTATTCAACGAAAATTTTCAAACAGTAAAATAACACACGAAACGTACTGACAGCTACATACTTATGAAATCAACACTATCCACAAACAACGTACGTGTTTAAAAGTCTACAAATTAATTGTAGTTAAAATTAATTAGGCCTATAGTTTATTAAGCGTATGGTAATTTTGTTATCATGTTGGATATTTTTATGTTTTCATGTTAAAAACTAAAATTTATTTCAGTATAAGAAACGTGTTACTGTTTTTTTTAAAGTAATTGTTAGTAGTAATGATTAATAATATTTTATCAATTCTTTATTGATCATTTTATTAATATGATTAAGAGGTTTAAAAGGTTTGACAATGCAATTACCTATAATACTGTTTGTATATTAATTTTTTATAAAACAATATTCGTAATGATTCATTAATCATTATGACTGAAAACCTCGTTTGAGCCGTTTCAAATACCGGCCGCTGTCTATAATTTTCTCGGGAAATTATGTATATATAACAAAGTCTGTACATTAAATGTAGTGTGATTCTCATATCTAAATTTCCGTTTGTCTTGCACATTTAATGTGTTCTATTAAATGGCAGTTAACAAAACGTTTTCATAAATTTTTCCATAAGGTTGTTTCAGTTGTAGAACGTACCATACATTTGAACTATTAGAACAGCCGTGATATGTCCCGCGTTACGTAATATGCTACACAGAGAAGTTTTACAATTGCATATTGAGCGCCCGGAACAAATCAGTGAGTGACCCCATGAGACATTGCATAACATACACGTTTTGTTTATATCAGCTCACATATTAATTAATAGATTAATAGTAAATTTGTTATATTCATTTAACAAACTTTACTAATTTATATTTCTCAATATCTTAAATAAAACATACACTAAATCCCATTTAATAATACACAATAGAAACAGCGATAAATTTGCTAAACGCTCAACCCTACCAAAACCATTTTATGAATGTATTAATCTACCTACGCAAATTAAACACTCATTTTCCTACTGTTTTCACCCAACATCCAGCAGAGCCTCCTTGGTGTCGTAAACCTCTCAAATTTAATAACATAATCTCAAGATCCCCAAAAGCTACTACGAATCCGTACATTTTCTTGTCTAAGTTCGACGAAAAACTTGATAAATACACAGAGTACACTCACGTGTTCACAGATGGTTCTCGCACAGACGAAAACAATGGATGTGCAGTAATATTACCTGGACATGAATACTTATTCAGGTTGGACGAGGTCTGCTCGGTTTTATTCTGCGAAGCTTATTCAATTCGTACAGCACTGGAAATAATAAAAGATTCCATGGGCTCCAGGAATATTATCTTCTCAGATTCTCGAAGAGTTTTAGATAGTGTGCAGCAGGGGGATAGCAAAGAACCCATTATTCAAGACATAAGTAACATAACATTTGATATCTCAACTAGGCAGTGCAAGGAAATTATTTTCAGTCGGATCCCATCGCACATCGGAATTAAGGGCAATGAGATGGCTGATAGGGCTGCGAAGACTGCTAAGTCGAGTCAATATCATCCTCACAAACTTTTTCACACAACGACCTTAAGAAATATCTGCATTTAAAACTTCTGGAGCACTGGAATGATGAATGGCTTAAGTCACCACCCGCCAAGTTATTCCGAGAGAGGAAACATATTTACGAGCAGCACTCACTTGCTACAGACTCCAGGAGAAATCACGTACATATTGCTACTACTTTGAGATGAAGGACAATTACCTGACACTTGTCACGCGTCCGTAGCCGAAACTGATCCAGATTTCACCAGACCGCGAGCGCTGTGTGGAAGGCCGCAAACAGTTACGTTCTGGTGTTTTCTAGTAGCGCTGAAGCGTACTATGGATTATTCTGGAATTTCCGCATGGTATAAATACAAGCCCTCAGCGACGCTTAGTTCAGTTTAAGTTGCGATTTATTCCAGTGCGGTTCGATTGTGGCAAAGTGTCTCGGGTTTTATTATTGTGCGAGACTCATTGACATTATTATTGCGTGTGAAAAATTTTTATTTGATTTGTTGTGAGAGACTATCTTGTTGATTACAAACTGTTTAATTGGGATAATTAAAACTGGTGATTAGTGACTTAATTGGTGTCTTGTACTTTCTTTTCCACTGTACCATACGACGATCAGCAGACAGTCCTAACAATATCATAAAAACTATAGTACATTTAAGCTTAGACAATTCTTCTTCCTGTTAATGCAAAACATTACAGCCATCCTGCAATTTGGCGTTATCAGTCTAGCTAACGAGAATGCCGCTACGCCTAGAATGGGAGAAACATTTCAGCTTTTTAGCGAAAGTATTTTGAAATTTCGCAAAATGTGTTCCCAATAAAATTAGTTTTATTTTCAACTATTTCACCCGGATAAGTTTACAAATTGTAAAAATTACTTGTAAATTATTTCTTATTAACTTGCCACTCAATCGTAGTAAAATATATCCCAACTTGTTTTCCCACCAATCCCTTTCTTTATACTTGTTCACGAGAGGGAATTGTACAGTACTAACTGTAGTTTAAAAAAAAATTGTAGTCGATAAGCTAACGTAATTTGCTTAGGCAATTGAAGAAGATTTAAAAGATGTTGTTTCTTTTTAGAAAAATTGTTCGCAGAGAAGCTGTAGAAGATCTGTAATAATTATTAGAATCTTGATTTGTAGATTCAAACAAAATAAAAAATGTTGTTATGACTACGATTGGGTAGTTTGAAATAGTTAGCGTTTCAAATTACACGACGTACAATTTTTGTATTAAATATTAAACGACAGGTTAAAACTACCATATATATTGCTTACATCTTAAATTGCAGGCTGTAAAAAGTAAACTATTTATTTAGGAAATGTTGTATTACTATATTATAATGAATGCGATCCTCAAATACATAATTTGCTATATACCTCACACAAGCTTCAAAGTCGCGAAAAAACATTTATGGGCCTTCGAAAAATGCATTACAGAGGCGTTCTTGGCCATCAAGTGCATCTGAAGTAATAGAATGGTTTCTACGTGCTTGTTTGAAGTTCATGATGATATTGTAATAGGTGATACTGTAACTAGTGCCTTCAAAACATTGGAATTACGCAGTAGGGACACAGTACGCAGTATTGTGTGTTTTTGAACTGAGAATGTGCTGGAAGGCGCGAAAGCGATAATCAAAAATTGTGTGTATAGTAGTGTGCTAGAGTTTTATTTTTCTGTTTGTAAAAACATTAGAAGGATACAGGTGAATAATTTGTGAATACAAATGGTCTAACTTACTTATTTATTTACAGTTTTTTATTATGTGGCAAAAGAAAATATTATGTATTGTGGTTGTAGTCTCCCTTCAATTTTTATACAAATTGAGTAATTTGTTATTGTGCTTCTAACAACATGTAAGAGCAACAAGGTTAACGAGTAAGTGGATAACAATCTGTGGCTTAGTATGTAGTTGAGTTTATGTAGCAACTATAGTGACTACATAAGAGCCATTTTTTTTAGGATGGTTAACAACGAATGTCAAAAGGTTTAAAATTTTATTCAATTTTCTCTTATTTACATGCATTATTAAATGCAGACTTGGGAAAGTTAATACAAATTTTTAACAGATTAAGGTTATAATTAGTGCCTCCAAAAATTACCTGAGTTAAAGTTAAAGTTAAAGCGTGCAAAAGTAACTGATTAAAGTTAAAGTTAAAATAAAATTAACTGATTAAAAGTTAAAAATTTATGTTTCATTTTTTATTTTTTTATTTTATTGTTTTATTGAGCAAGCTGCTTTGGCTGTTGAAATATAATTAAAATCATGTTAAATAAAACCCACAAATCAAGGTTTTAATAAAAATTAATTACTATTTCCGTTGCAGAAAAAATTGTATAAAATATTTACCACTAAAAAACTCAATTGTTAATAATTTAATAATTAAACATTATTGATGAATTCATTTTAATCATTAAATTATATTAACATTATTTTTATTTGCAGCAGATAATTAAATATTGTTTGTCTATTGCATTTTGCAGTTCACAGTACTGACTACTGATATTGTACTGTGCCTGCAGGGCTATGTAATATTAAGTGACTTAATAGACAGACAATAATTAGTCTACTCTATCGATTACTTTTATAATCTACAAGTTAACGTGAAAAAATAATTGGAAGCTGGAGATATAACACGCGGATTTGACACTGTGCAGGCAAAGACGTTTTAAAAATTTATATTATCTAACAGTAAGTAGAATCATAGAATATAAATTCTTTTAGTTAAGGTGAATTCTGAACTCTAATGAATTGTGGTTAAAATAAATTTTACCTCTTGTTTTCTTCAAAATGAGAGTATTTAACACGAATTTTTGACTTTTACGTACTTCCAAAAATTTACTATTAAATTTTAATTGTGGTAATTGTTAACAATAAATTGTCTGTTTCTAAGTAATTAAACTAAACTAATGAATTTATTTTTTTTAATTCAAATTGTAAACTATTACAGATGAAGTCCATTGGTGTCTGCAAATAAATCCATCTCGTGGAATGTTTACCCTTTGTGAAATACTCAAGGTACACGCGGTTTTGCGCTGTTTTGATTGCTACGATTAGGGCACGGGCATCAGACTCACACACACCCGTTTGATGGACACGGCCTGCGCTGCAGTCTGCGTGTTGGGGGTCAGTGTGAGCACGCGTGGCTTACATTGACTCCAACACATACTATGGTACGCGCAAGCATGTGTCGTCCACGTGTACTGACTCACACTGCACCGCTTGGGCCGACATGTCCCGCTTTGCAGTCTGCGTGTTGTGGTTCAGTGCGAGCGCGCGCGGCTTGCATTGACTCCAGCACGCACTCTGGCACGCGCGCGCGCATGTTGCGCTCGCGGTGCACCACACGCTTTCTTGTTTTCATCGTGGCACTCAGAGTAGTAAAACTTTTCAACCTGAGTATTTTCACATTAGGCAAATACAACCAGGGTTAAATTTATTGCAGAGACACTAAACATCAAAACACATTACTATGCAGTCACATGTCTTCAAACGAATGTTGAATGAGTAGCAGAGTTTTAACTGTGAAGTACAGAATGAGTGCCTAGGGCTGTTATAATGTAAAAATTAGTGTAGACATAGCAGACATGAAAAGTAGAATAGTTTGTGCTAAACACTTTCGGACGTTTTTACACTAAATCTACACATTTTGATCATCTTTCATTAAACTGGCTTGTATAATGATTATACTCAATGTGGTCGACCAAACGTGAATAGGTGCGCACCTACTGAAGCGTATACAGTGCAAAGAATTGTTAACCGATGACAACCTACGAGTGATATTTTATGATCTGATGTTGAAGCATATGCTTTGAAACGCGTCATCAAGTTAAACGCGTCAGAAATATTAAAAAGAAGTCTCAAGGCGGATTGAAAAAGATTTTTTTGTCTATCTGAGTATACTCGTTCATTATTTTCAGGTAAGTTATCAGTAGCTACCGCCAATAAAAATCCCATGGTTTTTACTACTGTAGCTTTACACCTTTCTCCTCTCCTCTCTCTCACTATCTGTCTCTGTCTGTCTTTTTCTGTCTGTCTGTCTGTCTGTATCTATCTGTCTCCCCAACCCTCTCTCTCTCTCTCTCTCTCTCTCTCTCTCTCTCTCTCTCTCTCTCTCTCTCTCTCTCTCTCTCTCTCTCTCTCTCTCTTTCTCTCCACAAAACCACTACCTCTGACACTAATTACGGAAAGTTGAAATGTACTTTGTTGGAAAGGTTGAGGAAAGGGTACATACGAGGTGAACTCAGAGTCCACAACATTGTGAATGTAAAGATGGCGTAAGGCGAAACAAAAGACATTTGTGAATCGAATGCCAGTGTGACGTATTATAAAAGTTAAGACTCTTCGGGTAACCTTCCAAACAGAAAAATCGAAATCGCCGAAGCTCTAAATCTACTTGATACAGTACTCTTTATTGATTTGTACACTTTGTAAGCGCTGTTGAGCAGACTCTATTTTTTTCACATTCCGTTTGTCTTGGGTTAGACGACAGTGGATCACTGACTAAATAAAGCAATAAATATCATTTTCCGGTCGTAAAAAATGTGAAGAATATTTTGTTTTTGTACGACTTATAGTGGTGTGGTGTGAGAAGAAAACTTGACACTTCAGTTTTTGGTTAATTTAAAATTAGGCCTACGATTTATTAAGAATTTTTTGATAGACAAATCAATTGACTTTCATCGACTGGAAAAATTAATTGACCGCTACTTTTAATTGGCGGGTTTCTTATAAAAGAAAGAAAGAAAAAATGAACACTGCAGCAGAACGTCCGAGAATTTCTTTACAAACGCTCACGCAAAGTTGCTGAACTGAGAAACAATTAATGGCCATAGTTAATTAAAGTCGGACAATTAAATGACTCGCTGTCATTCAGATTAACCTATAACTACGCACTACGCAGTGAGGTCTGCTAACTTATAATAGTTAACAACATACTCTGTACGCTAATGCTAATTTAAAAAATAAACGAAAGACGCACATTCCATGCAAGTTTTGAATGGTTCAGCGGTGTCAAGGCCAGTTAAAATATCGATTTTCTTCCAAACTCGATACAGGCTACAAATAAGTAAGTAAAATCGATGCCTACAATTTCAATAACACAAGTAGTAGTAGTAGTAGTACTAGTAGTAGTAGTAGTAGTAGTAGCATAATACTACTTTTTCACATCATAATAGATCGATACAATTGCATATTAAAAACATCTAAAATGTACTGCAGGAACGGATAAAGGTACAGTTCCGATGCCGCTAAATAGCATTTGTTCGTTTAATTGTTACTATGGTAATTAATTGTAGTCTCCATGGTTTTGTTAACATCTTTATACACGTCAACAAAAAGCCATAATTAAAAGGTCCTAAATCGTGGGAATGGGACAAAATATTAAATTTCAAGTTAAACAGTGCTTTTCTATTTGTGTCAAAAGTTATCTGTGCAAAATGTGATGGCAATCGGTGTAACGGTTCGCATTTGTATTCAATACAAATAAATCCTCAAACTTTGAGTTTCATATATTGTAACGTTATGTTTTCCCCTTACATAAAAAGTTCCCAACTTAAACCATTTCATGACCATGATACATGAAGAACAAGATACTAAGTAATTAACTAAATTGTATAACATAAATATTGTCTTAGATAATGAAAAGGAGTTAAGTATAATGTAATGAAATTGATAAGAACATTATCAGTAATAAGATTTTTATCCAGTAAACTGATTAAAAATTGTTAAAAAAGATAAAACTTATACTCCATACTGCAGTAATAAACTGGATACTCAATAAAGAAAATTTTTAATTCAATAATTAATTTCTAAGTACTAAAAGAATGAAATCAAATAATACATTTTATTTATGATTATGAATAGAATAATGTAAATCAAGAAGAGTATTAAAACTAGTGAGATAAAAATGTAATAATAAAACAACACTGAAGCTAAATGTAAGTCTACCTGTAAGGTTATGTAACATTATAATGTTTTCAACAACAGAAAGAACAAAGAAGCATTGTAAAATCCATGAAATGTAAATAGAAAGTGAAAACTACCTATGACGTAGTAACTAAGCTTATAATAACTAGATAATAATGGTTATAATTTGAATTATAACATGAAGAAGAAGAAATATGAGACATTAAAACTTGTCAATAATTGTATGTAAAAAGAAGAGTTTTTAATGTAAACTAATTAAATAAACTATATTGTATAAATAATACTAGAATCAGTATTATTAGAATAATATTCTAGTAATGATGATATGGTTAACTAATAAGTATAAACAAAGTAAATAATTAAACAAGATACATGGGCTAAGCCTTCAGAATACTGATTCTGAAGCTAATAACAACTAGAATAAGTAAGAAAAACAATATTAAGTGACAAACTATGTTGTCAAAGTTTCAGGAAATTGGGAAGAATGTTTTAGAATAACGATATAATAGAAACAACATGTATTGTCAAGATAAGAATGAAATTAAGGGTCACTATCATAGACCAATGAGCCTAGAACAATTGTTTATGTTATTGATAGTAAATAATTGTTAAGTTATGTCATTATTGTTGTAATGAAAGTTGAATAAGGGTATCAAGAACAACGTAAAGTAATTGTCTGATAGCAAAATTAATTATTTTAAACATAAGAAAGAAAATAATGTGTACAGTACCATGGGCCAGTATACGTGGATAACATATTTATATTATTTGTGAACAATTACTGCTAATAATTGTCATTATTAGTGTCATAAAAGTGAAAGTCGAGGATCAAGAACAAGTTAGAATAGTTATCTTGTATAAAAAATAAGAATTGTGAAAATATGAAAAGAATAATGTTCAAACTATTATAGGCCAGTATGCCTAGACAAATTATTTATGTTAATTGTAAGAAATAATTATTAATATTTGTCATTAGTATTGTTGTACAAGTTGTAGGGAGTTATAAGGAACAATTGTGAGCAGTTATATCACAATAAAGTTAAGTAATAGTAATATAAGAAAGAGAATTAAGGTGTCAGGAACCCAGGTAGGGTTGGCTAGGCCTAGCTAGCTAAACATGATTTGTATAATATTGTGACATTATTATTTATTGTAAATAATGTTACACTCAATGGTTTGTAAGTAAATATCATTTTTTAATCATAAATAAGTAAATAAGTCAGGAAATTTAACATTTTTATATGAAAATCTTAAATAATGCAAATATTAAGATGAGTAGTTTGTTATTACTGAACAAAAACGTATCGTATGGGACATCAAAATGTTCATCTCAAAGAGTACAGATGAATGGCATTAATGAATTGTTAATTGGATATCAGATAAGGGAATTATATCAATTATAAAAGTGTTAATCAATTCTGAGCACCTGTAAATACTTTTGTGAAACCATTTATTTTAGACATGAACCACCGCAAACAACGCTTCAAAGCGTCTATTTTCACGAGAGTTGCCGATTAATTACGGAAATTGGAACAAATTGACCAATCAGCACTCATCACCTGTCAGTCGAAGCGAGATTTGGGTCAAGGTGAGAAGACAGTCTACAGTGAGTACTCTAAGAGGACACCACGCTCCTCCTGTGACGGAAATTTCGTGTTTAACCTAGTAAAGCCGGTCAGATGTTTTAACCTCAAAGTGCGAGTTAGGTTATGTACTATGTCAACAATGGAAATCATAACCTCTGATCGGGTCGACTCAACGAAATATCGTATCAGTGTTGTGTAGTGGATATTAAATATTAATTAAATTATACAGTGGATAAAAAATAAAAGTGAAATAAATAAAGGAGTGTACAATTAAGCAAGTATGGTGTTAATTAACCAATAATACACTATCTCGGACTTAAGAATTTTGTATACCCTTTCGATTATTAGAGACACATAACTTTTCAAATCACTGTAACACTATTTAACCACTTTCATTAATAATTTTCAAAATAATTAATTAAATTTATTATTGTTTTATATAATGAACTTTAAATGAACAATATAACCAAACTTGTTTGCTTTAATCACACGGACCTAGTCCGACACTTGTTTTGTTCATAACAGTAGATTTAAGTATTTATTTATAATAATTCTATTGTTATTAAACTTACTCTTTTGTGATGTTTTTTTCTTCATATAAGAGATTTTTATTTCTATATCATGGTCAAAAGAACCCAAGAATTTAATAATTGTATAATAATTAATGTTACTGTTTATATTTGTTAGCAAACCTAATGTTACCAATTGTGAAACCAGTGATTGTTTTTAGCCGGGTCAATCAGTTTGTGTTATGAGAATTATTCTGTTTATTGAAGTCAGAAGGAAGATTAAATGAATATCAAAAGAAAAATAAAAGCATATTAAAGGAAAATACTGGTGTATGAATTCCCATTATTTTTATTAGCGACCGTCTAGCCTTACTTGGAAATTCGTGTTATTCGATCTTCACATGTTATATTGGTGGCAGTTTTTTGGTAAATTATTCGCACAAAATTCAAAAGTTTAAATGAATAAGTAGAGTTAACTTTGTGAAACCAGCAGATCATTCCAGGATGTTACTTAAGGTTATGTAACTGGTATTTAATTTAACTAAAGGTCATATTTATTTACATTAACCAGTAATGTACCGTCAGAATGTTACTACCTTAGATAAATAATGAATCAATCCATTTAACAACTCTTCACACTTCAAGAACTTTAAATTTAATTCGTATTATTGAACTGTTATTTACTAATATCGAAGGCATTAATCTGCTTAAACGTCAACATAGATACTTAAACGGAGTTAGAGCCACACTGGGTTATATATACTATTTGATGAGTTAAAATTACTGTTAACGTTAGTTTTTCGCTTTATTGAATTAACAGAAGAGGTAAACCAGGTAGGTCAACGGCATCTTACTACACCAGTACTCCTACAATAATATAGAGGTTCAACATCATCAAACTTATATAAATATATAATTAGAAATTTTATTTGTAAACAGTCATTTTACAAATTGACGACCAACAACGTAGGGTGTTACAAGGCGACTCCATATCTCTTAAAGCAGATTCTATTTGTAAGAAAAAGTAGTGGTTGCAAATTGGCGCCCAACGTGGGGCTTTACAAGGCGACTTCGTATCTCCTAAAGCAGATTTTATTTGTAAGGAAAAGAAGAGGTTACAATACATAATAACATTACAATACATATAACGTTACAAAAGGTAGCCCATCTATAAAGAAGAAATTACCATTGTATAGAAAAATGAGTTAAAACAGAGAAGGAATAAAGAAAATCAAAAAATGAAAGAATTAGTGAACAAGAATATTAAAATATAGCACAATGATGACATAAAAACTAGACAAAGACTGAGACGATGACAAAACCCAATTGAATGGCAGAGGGAAGGATAAAAATAAATAACTTTATGACCATAACACAACCCCTTTTCAAACAATAATAATATAGTAGATGTAATAATGAAAGTACAAAGCTATAGCTAAAAGTATGAGTAGTTTCATGTAAAATTACTAATACATAAATGTAAATTGAGTAATGTTAAATAATATTGTTATTAGAATATGAAGGGACTAAATACCTTATATAATAAATACCCAATGTTAATGATAAGGTGAGTTGTGTGGTTAGATCAAAGTGAAGATAAGAAATACAATAGTGAGTAATAATACTAAAGTGCATAACCGAATCAAGAAAATTATAGTAACTGAAAGTCAGCAGTAGTAATCATGTGTAAAATGAATTATAAGTAATGTTTGAGTAAAAAATGATGAATGTATACTGTGAAAAAACTAAGGCATAATAGGCCTATCCAAGTGGAATAAGTAGAATTAATGGTCATGTTTTAAAATAAGTAAATAATAGTTAAGTAATAGTTATAGTTATCTGTTTGTATTAAAAAGAATATATCTATGGGTAAAAAAAGCATGTTTAATGAATAAGAGTTAATGAGAGTAGGAAAGTAGGCAATGTATTAAAAAATAGCATCTGCATAGCATGTTAGAAGGAATAGTACTATGTTTTGAAAATGATTATGAATCATTAAATGTTACATGTTAATTTATTGTAGTTATGTATAAAATAGTTCTGTTTCATGAAACTCAAGAAATATGTTATAAATAAAGAATATGTTATACTGAATAAAGAAAGTCAGATGATCTAGGTCTAAGGAGCCTATACTGAAAAAACAGTAATTTGTAAAATTTGATATTATAGCAGTAATAAGTAAGGACAAAATGTAGGTAATACTATTAGAATTTATAATATAAATTTAAGGGCACATAATGTATATCAAAGGAACCAGTTATAAAATAATTAATGTAAAAACAAAATTGTTAAAATAGTAACTCAGTAAATACTGAACAGAAACTAATCATGTTTGGTTTCTAATTAAATTATAAAAGAAATGCAATGTAATAATGTTATTATCATAGGAATTCAAAGTAGTGTAAGAAATTTATACTAATTTAAAAATATTTGTTAATTTTGTAAAAATTCAGTAGTAATATCTAACAAAGTAAACAATATTTTCAACCAATAGGAGTAGGAGGCTGGCTGCCTTGACAACCAAACATTAACAGAAAAAGTCGTTAGTCCATTATTAGATTCAGAGAAGATCAGATCAAAAATTATATGCAGCTCAATATAATAATATAGAAGTAATAAATCAAATAGAAATGAATTTGTAATGAACCATAATGAGATGATGAATAATAATAGTATGACAAGAAAAAATTTAATAACCAGGATTATTTAAAATCGAAAGAAAGCATCTACTTAATAAATTATAAAAGAAAAACGAACTCACAGAGACAAATCAGATGTAAAGGAATGTGATGAGTATAAATTAACTTAAAAAACTAAAATGAAAAAAGACTAATCTACACTGTGACACTTTTTTCCATCATTAATAAACTTTATATAAACCACTCACTTAAGGAATAAACTAGGGACAATCAGTTTACATCTTTATTCACTTTTTAATTTATGGTGATCAAATTATTGGACATTGGCATCTTCTTTTAAAACGAACTAATAACCTATTCAGCAACTTTGATCCAACACATGTTATATAACCTAAGAATTAATTTAATAAGAGCTGTATAATATTTGAGTATGTTTTATGTGAAGTTTTGTACTTTCTAAAGACCTTTTGTTCATTTTACTGTAATCGCAAAACCCAACAAACTTAGAAATAACCTAAGAAAACATAGCATTGTATTCAACCAAAACCTGAACACTGTGAAAATTTGCCAACTGCTGAGCAAATAAAAAACCAGAGCTGGAGCAAAATATATGTTATAAAAATATTTCATTTTGTTTTAAAAAGAATTTAATAAAAAACACTAGAGAAACAATACCGTATTGCCTATTATCAATTGTGTCTTTAATTTATGTTAATATAGTAATATATAGTAATTTATATAGTAATTTATTCATTCATATAGCCAAGGTGGAATTTGTTTTCCAAAATAGAGGTTGGTAACCCCTACTTTCTTGAACGAAATTCAAATCGACTACAAGACCAAGGTGAGTTGAATTAAATTAAAATAAGAGAAAAGGAGCAACAGGAAGATAAGGAAAATCATTTTAATTGTTTTGGAAATAAAACAATTTGGCTCCTTAAATCGGGAATTAAACAACAAATAACATCAGCGAAATAAAGTAAGTTAATAGATTGACACCAGCGACTTGGAACTTTAACGGGTACGTCTCCGGTTTATATAAAAATATATTTAGATTTATATGCTTACCTTTATGTGCGTCCTCAAATTAGACACTACAGTCTTCTTCTTCTTCTTTCTATGGCACTACAGCCCTTGTTGGGCCCTGGCCTCCTTCAATTTTTCCCCCCATTCTCCTCTGTCAGCAGCCATCCTCCTCCAGGAACGCACTTTTAATATCTCTCTTGCATCCTCATCCACCGCATCCTCCCATCTTCTCCTTGGTCTTCCCACTGGTCTTTTTCCATGGATTCTGGTATACAATAGTTTTTGTGGTATCCTTTCTTCTCCCATCCTGGCTACATGACCAGCCCACCTTAGACGCTGTAGTTTTATGTACCGTGTTAACGGTGGTTCTTTATACATTAGACACTACAGTCAGCGAAGTTTAATATACTTGACCTTGGCACACACATCAAGCACTTAAAAGTGAAATTAAGACCGTCTACTTCCTCAGTATGTTAATAAAATCTAGAAATTTGTAGCCACTGTGACGACGCCATATTAATATAAAATAATAAATGATACGAGTAATAAATTTGTGAAAAAACAAAAGTACCGTATGTACGTAACAAAAATCTACTCTATTTACAAAACAATCAACACAAAACTGTAGAAACACAATAACAATTACCACTACGCTGACTGCACAAATATAAAAATGACAACAAGCACATGAGAACGGACAGTGAACGATAAATGGGTGGAATTGAAAATCTGTTTTAATTAACTGTTTTAATTAACCTCCTTTGTGATGTCTGGGTAGTAGGAGGAGTGAAATTTTGCGTTTTTTGAACTAGCCAATGATTGCTATAAACGTTTATGACACGCTCGCCTAGCAGCTGATAAATGTTGCCGGTTCCTATCACCAAATGAACACTTGCAATATTCAGCACATGTAAAGCAATTTCGTTTTAGATCTCAGCGTGTTATTAAAACGTACGTTAGCAACACTGTATTTTCACTATTTTAGATGTCAAAACAGAAGTTATTTGTTGTCTACTCCTCTGAGGTAGTCATGCGAATAATTCAACAAAAGACAGAAAACCATCCTTGCCACCCGGACGTTGACAACAAAGATACAAAGGAGACTAACGGTGACATGGAGGAGAACCAGTCCATTGTCTGCCAAAGGATTAGGAATACTTAGAACAAACTTTCTCCAACATTGACTTCAACAACTATTTTGACTACTGTACCACTTGGGAAACAAAAAAAAATTTGTTAATATTTTAATCATTAACAAACAAATTTAAGAACTAATGATTAAACATTAAAATTTAACGATTAAGTTAAAAAGTTACAAAAAATGTTTAACAAGGGTAATATAAACGTTATTTTTTTAAATCGTTAATCCCAAGTCTGATTAAACGCTACGCATAATGTAATATAATGAATCTCAGAAACAGTGTAAAATTGGATATTGTTAATACTTATTTTGTTCGTTATAATTACTGACGATGAATACACAGTAACCATAGTAGCCATTTAAATGTAAACACGTTAATGGAAAGAGTAAATATACAAGCAACATGTTAACGTTTGAATTGAACACGAACACATTTTAATAGAGTAATGAACAAACGCATGATAATTGGTTGTTCTTCTGCAAACTACTGTATATTAAACCTGTCATAGGTTACATTCGATACCGTAATTAAGTTACCATAGACGTTTTAACGATTAACTGTTTACAACGAACAGTTATAAATACAGTTCGTCGCCATAATACTTACATAAACGTTATGTGATGAGAGTGCTGTGGCATTTGTTTAGGCTTAACAAAAACTGTATTGTTTAAGTAAACTTTCGGATAGAAAAGCTTTAAACGTGTTCATAAGTAACAGCAGAAACCAGTTTACACACGTACTAAACAAACATTACCTTGGAGGATACTCTTAATTTAATAGTTTAGCTTTAAAGTAGTATTGATTTTTAAGACTCAGTTTTTGTTAAAATATTTGATTAAATTAAGAAGTATTTAATTTTTTGTTTTGACATAATTTTCTAGTATTCCTGTACAGTATAAATTGTAAAATTGACTGAATAAAATGTGTATGAAGAATTAAGTTGAAAACATTAAAAAGTTAAGTATTTTAAACACATACAACCGAAATAATATATATTCAGTACTATCTATATTTTAGAAAATCAGAAAGTGACAATTTTCAAAAACTTAATGAATTATAAACGTAATTTTTCATTCTTTTCTTCCTGTTTTTTCTGTAACATTGGTTACCCAAACCAAAACCACGATGTTGCCTTTACGCAAAGTAAGGTAAATTCTCTCACACGTTGTGAACTCCCACATCTGTTAATCAAATCATTGCTTGTAAGTCCTTTTTCCGCTTTCCAGAACTTTATATTTAACAGCTATAAAGAAATCTAATTTATTGTATTTCTGTCTTATTCAGCACATACTGTGACTTATATAATACATATCGCATTACACAGGTGACAAGGCACAAGGCAGAGCAGCTGATGCTGTGTCGCCAAGCTGTTCTAGTGACCATCCAACCGGAAATTTCAACCTCATCGTAATGGCATGAATAAAACATTTTAAAATGTCCGTATAACCAAGATATTTTATCTTTAAAATATGCAGAACGCTAAATGATAAACATTGCATTGCAGACAACTAAAACTCAGTAGCTGTCTTAAATAAGATTTAAAACAACACTATCGTGGCTATTTACACTACATTTACGTTATGTTGCTGTAAATGTGTAAAACAATTTTCTATCATGAGTAAACATATATATGTAAGCTAATACTTGTGTACAGTTACATAATGCGTTTTAATATAAAATAAGATCTAATGATTTATCTTTTGAATTAAAACTAACTGCCGGGCTTGGACCAAATAAACCATTGGTTTAATTGAAGACCTTGGACCCTGCCCAAATGGTTTAATTGACAATCTTGGACCACGGCCAAATTGGTTTAATTGAAACCTTGGACCACGGCCAAGTAGCCCGGCAGTTAGTTTTAATTTAAATGACACCGGGCGTATAACCCTTCGAACAACTAATGATTTATCCTTTCTAAGTATTTCCGTGACTTAAGAAGAAATACTTAAGAGCACGATTTCATGCCTTTTCTACTCAATTAAACGTGTATGAACATTGTAAAATTTTGTGCCAGGCAATGTAACTTATGTCATCTCACAGATTTAATTTTTCAATGATTGTACACACTCTGATTGGAATGCAATCATTACGACATGAAATTTATGCAAACAAATTCCGAATGCCTTTTCTACATTCAAAGAGAAAATAAGTGATTTAACATTTTCTCTGAGGAATTAAAAGGATTTAATTCTCTGAGAAAATTTCATGAGGAATTAATTACTTTAATGTTATGTTCACCTAACCTTCACTTAATGTGGTCTCAAGTGCATGAGGAGGCTGAACATCCTCGCATGTAACTTAAGATAAACAGAAATTAGAAGACTGTTTAGTAGGCACTTTTTGTTTTTTAATATCTACAAAAATTTTAGTAAAACGGGTGTCCGACAGATTGAACATGTGAAATAGTTCACTGTATTAGTTCGTTGACATGACCAGCGTAGATATGTATTAGTTCGTTTCAATGATCTACTTTTAAACGATCTCTATGCACTACTTCAATACACTTTATGTACTGGGACTACAAAACTATCTTCCGGCAGTATGTAAGACTCTTGCATTGTTACCACAATGCTTCAATAAAACTCGCCTTCTCACTGCGTAAACATTTAATATAATGGCTTTTTACACAACAAATATTGAACAAAACTATATGATGTCACATTTCTTTGTTCTGTACTGAGTAAATGTTGTACAGTGATTTAACTTTTTATTGAGTCACTTACAGTAATTAATAATTCAGCTAATTAATTATGAATTAATTATTCGGTTTAGACGAAGGCAGAATTTATTGTTGTCCAACATGCAAAATTTGCTAACAAATTGTAAGTATTATTTTCTGATACATATATTACTTATTTATAGTCAGAATTTTAAAATATAAGCACTTTTCTATTATCGACTAAATTACATTACAGTTCCCAATTAACAAAAAAATGAATTATAATGTTTTCTCGAAACTGAGAATGATACACGAAATGGTTTAATCCGAGTGGGAAAGGCAAAGGAAGGGGCTTTTCAAATTAAAACCTAGCGAAATGGCATTGAATGGGATTGACTACGGTGGCCGCTCAATGCTCAATTCGCTAAACTCACGCACGCTTAAGGCCCCTTTTATGCATCCGATTTATATCGTACGAGAATCTATGATAAAAACTCGTACGACCTGTAGAACAACAAAAACAAGTGGGTCTTTTTATGCACTGTCATACGATAAATTTATCGTTCCGAACTCAAACATTTATCGTGGTGTCCTAGGAAACGCATCAGATAAAATGTTGGATGAGTTGTTTAGATATATGGTCTGTAATGGTTACGTTTATGCGCACGCCTGAGTTTTGTATCGTATGACTTTCAGACATCAGTCCTACCAACCTTCCTGCCTAGCGTCGCGAGGCAGCTGAGTCAAGGAATCAGTGGTATTAACGTGGTAGTGTGATTTTCATAATTCATGTTGTAAATATGGAAGACATTAGTACTTAAAGGTTCATTGACGAAATCCAAAACAGGAGAGCACTATGGGATCCCGCTTCCGAAGATTATAAAAACGAACCGACAAGCGGCATACAACACGCACGGATCCATTTTCAGTACTGATGATGGCAGCGCTGAAAGAGTTTTTTCACACCCACTTCCGATATTTCGTATGTACGACAGAAATCGGAGTCAAATCGGATGCAAATCGTACGATATAAATCGGATGTATAAAAGGGGGCTAACGTCTATCCTAATGGTCGTCTCCACGCTCCGGTGTTTAATATATTGTTTGTTTCTGTTACACTCTATCTCATCCGTTTTTCGAGTCACGGAAGCAGAACTATAAATAGTATGATTGACACATTGTACGTACTTCCAAAACTCATATCAGATACACGTTAAACTAATTTAAACTTTATATAAAACCTCTTGTTTAAAGTTATACAAAAATATAAACTAATATAAATATTACAAAATTCACGCAGTCTCACTTATCGAAGTGGCGATAACGATTCATTTGTTCGATATAGGTATTCGACGATTTGACGACATTTAACTTTGATTTACAGTTTCATTTTGCGAACAGCGCTTCAGATTAATATCATGTATCTAATACTATGTGTGTTTTTTCTTTAAAAGTAACAAACAACTTGAATTATACCGAATACAAAATAAATAAACGATATTTTTTTATATCACATTTTAATAAGTGAAAACCAATTATTAGACTATATATTATACTGGTATAATTCTAACAACTATCACAAAATGTTATTTTCTTTCATCCATCCAACTTTCTACGGAAACAGTCTATAAAAAGACTGTATTAGCTACTGTAAAGTATTATTAATTATACCGTCTGTCAACCTTAATCCTTCATAACGGTTTAATTTAACTTCATCCAAATAGACTTGACTAATCTTACACCTTTTTCGTCCCCTCTCAGATAGTTAAGGTAAAATTATTAACAGACCTTATACACATGTATAGTTTTTTAAACATTCACTTGTTACTAAATGGTGATAATAATTTTCCCACGCTAAAACTTCATATCTGACATGTGGTTTCAGAAACCGGTATACAATCTACTTATGTAAAACCGACTAAATAAACGAACATGGAGCCATTTTAAAATACTGTATACATGACCAAATGTTTAAGATAAATTTAATTATATTTTATTTGATTACATTTTTATTTCACCGGCAGTAGCGAGGGTAGCACTTTCTAAACGTAAAAGTCACTGTAGGCAAACACTCCTGAAAAACGCCACCTTAATATCGACATTTTCGAATGATATAGAAACTGTGTCGTCACAGTCAGATCTAATAGTAGCAGCCATAATTATCTCCTAAAAAGTATTTTATGTGGAACAGTCTAATTGAGTTCAATTCCCGAGAGTTTTATTTGACCTAAAGCAGCTAAAAAATAATCTAACAAATCATTTTACAAACCTCGTAAAATTTCCATTTATATGGAATTTTTTCTTCTTTCTCTTCTCCAGGTCTTGTACAGTGCAGTTCTTTGCGCACCCACTTAGCTGACCACCTTTTCCTCTGTCTTCCGATCTTGCAGTATACTCTGGGCAGATAAAACATCAGTTGCTTAAGTAGTCTAATCTAATGCATCCTTTATAAATGGTCTGTTTAACCCTGTGTGTACCGCTTGATCCTGTCTGTAGTGATTTAGAGTTCCTGATGTCATAATTTCTTAGCAGAGCCCTCCTAGATATTCCAAGTACGGACCTTAAACTGTCATCTTACTGGGCAGTATTTGTGCCGCAGGTCCGTGAGAACAGTTCCATGTCTCACTGCTATAAAGACCTCTTGACACTGCCATGAAAACATTTATTCTGACCTTTTTTTCCATCAGAAACGTTAATATAAATACATTATCTGAGCACAATATTCCTTTCTTAAATTCTAACTGCTTTTCCAGCTAGATGGTATCTGAAATAGACTTTAATCTATCGTTAACAATGTATAACAATATATGACATGTATTGTATATGATGTATTAAGTAAAGCTAGTACTCCTGTCGTTTTTACAGAATGTTCATGAACGTTTTTAAAAAGAGGGACTATCATGGGTTTCTCCACTCTGACTGCATTAATATTTCCCTCCGACACTGATTTACAATGTCTATAAGCTTATTCTTTGCTTGCGCTGAGAGATATTTATAAAGCTCTATGTTTATGTTAACTGCACCAGCATCTTTTCTACTCCTGCTACTACTTAATGCTTAAGTTCTATAGGCTATCTTCGTGGAGTCAAATGCTTGGAGTAATCTTATCATTTCTTTTTAATCAACTTTTTCTTCCTCATTACATCAAAATTTCTTACAAAGCTCCATCTAGTTGGTCATCTCTAAAAGTCTGATGTTGGGTGCATTTTTCTTATCCTGATTTAAGTGTTTTATAATTTTGTAGTCTGTATTTTGTCGTCCATGCAAATCGATTTCAAAGCTCAACACGTGTCTCCCCCAGTTATCTTTGTGCGCTTTTTTTATTAGCAATTTCGTTTGCCTTTATTGTGTGTTACATTCTTCTAGCGATATAGGGTGTTTATCTGACCAGCATTAAATACATATTTTTCCTTCCGGATTGTATTCTACAAGTCTTCATTCCGTATAATGTACATTGATTTCTCCGACTTTTTTTTATTACTCCTAGGACTTCTGGACTGCCTTAACAATCATCTCTTTAAATTCATTTCTTCTAATTCTAAATATGTGTTTATCCTTTTGTGATAGAGACCTCTGAAGAGTCTTGTTCAAGAAGGCTGACTTTCCACATCAAGACAGAATTTGAAAAAAATTTGACTGGTTTTACTCATCTACCACTAAATGCTACTTTTGTTTTTACCAACAGTTATGGTCTTTTTACCAAATAGTATAAATCTCCTTGTGCTACAGATGGAATTCTCTACATCTCGAAAGACATTGAACCTCACAAAAGTCTTAAGTGTTTTACCATGTTCAATCCTGTCTCTCCACGTATTCCTATTAATCCTTTAATATGGTATTTTCCTATTCTAGCATTCCAATCCCTAAGGTGCATTAAATATTTCCTAAGGCGCATAATTTCAATACAGTTATTTTCATTGGATGAATATTGCAGGCTAGCACCTCTGCAGGAGACATCTTTGCAGAATCTGAAAAACTGATTAATACCATGCAAAAACAAACTGTACCAACGGATGATCCTGAATGATACTCACTCGCGGACACGCGATCGTGCAAATTCACGTGTGTAATAGCGCATAAATTATTTTCTTATTACTCCGTTAATAAAATAATTACGCAGTGACAAAAATCAGTTTGATGAAGTACAAAATGTTGCGAATTGCGAACAACAATTATTAGATTTCACGTGAATATTCTACAGACGGTAAAAATTGCCGAATATGCAAATACGTTTCATATTGTTGAAAGTGACGCCAATCCTTAGAGACGATCCGAGAAAGGACCTGTTTAATCAATCTTTAAGAGGAATGTAAGGGCAGACTGTATATAAACAAGAGTCTGGTAAACCAGACTCTTGGAATCAGATCGTTATTGGTAAACGTCCGTAAGTTTTGCGGTTCATTAACACATTTTTTCGAGACTCGACGAGGCTGGACACACACACACACACACACCCACACCCACACCCCCACACACACACACACACACACAGATACATTATGATATAATTACTACAGCATCATGTGACAATGAACTAAATAATTTAAAAAAAGTCATTAAAAACCAGAGAAAATAATAGCTGATTAAATAATTCATTAACAATTCAAATCCGTAAATAATTCGTATAAATTGTAAATACTATAGTGATATAAAATTTTTAAAAATAAACAAATTATAAATGTTATATGAACATTTAATTGAGCAGAAGAACGCAAGCCTTTAAACAGTTCTTTAGGTGCATAATGTTTGTAACATGATGATTTTTATTTTTAAAAAATTATATTCTCAAAATAATAAATTCTCAAATTGTTAATTCTTATAATTTATTTAATGTCTGTCATTCTGTCAAGGTTAAATAAATTTTTTTTCTATTATTTATCGACACGAGGTTTTTAATTATAAATGTTAATTCCCAATATGATGTTTATTTACATGTACATGAATGACTGTATAAAGAAGCATATATTTCCATTGCAAAAATGTTTGTAAGCAAAATGTAATTTTCTACTTTTTCAAATTTATCGTAATTATTCCATTTCAGGATCCGCTTTCTGCTCTACAACATTCATGTTTATTTGTGATGTAGTGTTTGGATGTAACTTAAATAAGCTCAAATCACATGGCCTAGTTGTGTGCGTAAATGAATTAGAGACTCGTTCAACATAAAAAACCGCAAGCAGTACAACATAATGTCGTAGTATATATGTAACTATTAAACATATTTATGTGTAATAAAACAATTATGTTGTCCATAATTTATTATATTACAAATCTGTCTATTCCAAGTAGGCTACAGTATAAATAATATATAACCAAAATATTAAATTCAAGAATTCCAGCATTATTTTGTACACTTACTCTATGTAATTCTTAGTACAAACTGTCTTATATCTACAAAATTATCATATCTGTAAAAATGTAAATTATTCCTTTTATACTGTAGTGTAAATTTACATGTAACTACGATAAACAAATTTTTTTAAAGACGGGTAAAGAAACAAAACGAGTTGTTTTTATTAGGACAAAGCTCAGATACTGTGGGAAGACACGTGAGACAGTCAAAAACCAAAAGAAACTAATAAAAACTGCTGCAAGAAATTTAGTAGAGTACGTGCCAGTTAGGAATTGCGTTACGGAAAACACAATCAGCTTATATTTCTATCTGAAAACCAATTACAGACACTCTTGCCAATCAGAACAGTTGATAATTAGAATTGCTCTCACCTCACCAACAAAATTAGGGAACGTTTGTTTCTATCGAAACAATTCTCGGCATTTCCATTAGTACTTTCTTTTATTTACCGTACATGAAGTCGGGTCTACAAATAAAAAGAAACACCCACACTAATATACAAGCGTATAACCCGCCTCCCGCACACTGAGATTGCAGTTTTAAAAATATCATTTTATTAAAACAAAAATTAATCAACAGTCACTTAGGTTAAGATAGTTCCGGTATTTAATTTTTTTATATGTGTTTCAATAAACGTTTAGTCATTCCAAAAACGTAATCATCTAAGACTCACAAAAAACGCTAAATAATATGGTACATTTCAAAACGTGTAATGTCCTTAACGACAACAATAAATAAAGCATGGAGAAGGAAGTGTTGTTTACAACTCTGATGCACAGACAATAATGATAACAGCTTACCCAGACATTTCTTTGAAAATATGAAATATAAAGTAACCCTGCAGTATTCCTGTGAATTATTCATGAATCTAACAAAATGTGTAATACAAATTTGGGAGACACGCTAATAAACAAATGCAAATTTTATGTCCAGCACTTGTAAAACAAACATTTTTACGAAAAGGTTTTTATTACAGTAAGGAAAACTATTTAAACACAATTTCTACTAAATACTTTTAATCGTAAACAGATCTTCCTTAAATAGAAATTATTAAAATTTTCTACAGAAATTTATAAAAGATACAAAGATTTTGAATAGCTAGAAATTGTAGGAAAAATCAAATAACATGAATATTACACATGGTATAAATTAGTAACTACTGTCTAAAATAGAAAAAAGTGCCAGGAGTAGGTCGGCAATCAAGCCATCATCGGCGTGAGATAATGAGTAAACCCCAAATTATAAGTTTCAAAATATTATCTCTTTTTGGTAGGCGTATTCACACATGGCCGTTCAATATATTTTTTTGTTTAATTTTAGTTCTCCAACTACATGAGAAACTTATTTTATGTTTTTTTAATATACAAAGTAAACCACACGTTTGACTACTAAACAATCATATTAAAACAGAAATGTTATAACACTTACATTTGAATATTTAAAAATAAAACCTTATGGATTATTTACTTTTCCAAGTTATTTTTGTGATAGGACAAAAGAGTACTTGCTGTTCATGTAAATAGATCCGGTATAAAACAAATCGAGTTGCATATTTATACTGATTTTGATATATAATTTAGAATGTTAACCAGTTCTTATAAAGTGATTGAATTAAATATACTATGTAATTATCATTGTTGTCACGTCCTGAGTATACTAATTTATAGTAGGGGAACACATCGTTTCACAATGGTGCCTTCAAACGGTAGTAAAAAATTACATCAGATTAGACAACAGCTGTTGTTGCAAGTTGATATGGCAACCGTACGATTTTAGCGAAATCAAAATTTACTCTGACTATATTTTCTATAAGTATAGTCACCGTTTTCTAACGTTGTTACAAGTAAAAGGTTCATAACAATCTTGAGAGGATATACAATGTTTGAAGTGCTACAATTATATTACGCCAGAATGGAGACATGGACACAGAAATACGTAATTTTTTCATTCCCAGCTGCATATACAACTTCAAGACTTTTAATGCTAAACGTTTCCCTGAGCAAGCTGAGTCAGGGAAATTTTTAATTAGGAAGAAATTGTAACGATTGGAGAGAATTGCTATTGATTAGAACGTTTTCGACTACTAAAGACTGTTTACAAGACGATCTTTCTGTAATGACAGTTTGCAGTTTGAACCACTCTGGTCACAGGAGATGTCCATAACCTTACTTTACCACTCCGAACTCCTAAGATTAACTCATTACCAAAACTCATATACATATTACTACAAAATTAATTTTTTCTACAGGAAAAAATTAGTGGACCGTGATTTGGAAGATATTTCCTTCTTGTATGAAAGTGATGGTGGTGATGATCACGACGATGACGTTGTGATGATTATAATAGTTTGCGATAAAAAGGCTTGATTAGCTGATTGATTGGGATTTGATAAAAGTTTTAAACAATATAAATTTTTAAATTTAAATAGTTTTAAGCCGAGTCGAGCTGTTTTCCGTAATTATATGAAACACATCATCATCACCATCATCATCCAAAATGAAGACTACGAAACATAATATCGTACTCTTGCTATATTTTTTGTTATAATTTTGTAACGATCGATTAAAAAAAAGTGTGAAGCTCTGTAACCGAATAGGTAGATGACTCAATCAATATTTGTCAACTGAACTAAGAATTAAATGCAACTGTCTTGCTTTATTTTGATATGGATAAGCATCTGTTGATTGCGACTATTCTGACTAAGGAATAAAACAGTATTGGGTATAGGCAGTAACAGCTGTAAAGAGATTGCTCTCTATTGTTTGGACTGTAAGACATTGAGAAAAGTGCAAAACAATAAAACAGTCAAGTATCCGTAATTGAAAACCAAACACACGCGCTAGCACACTTGATCTGATAAACTATGGAAAGAAACATTAGTAGAAAAATAATAATAAAAATCTGGGTTCTTCCATCACCGAGAATAGTCAGAGAACTTCTCTTGGGAACTGCTACGTGTCAGAAACTTTGGTGTTACACGTGTGAGACCTAAAACACCTATCACTTACTACCTTCTTAACTATGAATGAACAATTAAAATGACAAACGGAGCAAAAATCTGATAGTTGAAAGAACGGAGTTAATAAATAAGAATGGCATACAGACGGAAGAGGAGTTCCTGAAGATAATTCAAATGTGAAGGAAGAAGTCGGTGTTTGTTAAAGTTCAAAGTGCCTTGAAAGCATTGACGCTACAACAAAGTGTTTTAATAAGAACTATTTTAAATATACAGCAATTTCAAAAGGGTGTTTCAGCAGATACATATTTTGTTGTAGAAATACAAATAGGCCTAAGCATAATGTAATACAAATGGCATACAGATCGTATATCACAAAAATACAAATATCCCTTGTAGAATAATAATGTAATTAAAAATTACATTAAAAATGTAGTAAAAACATCTCTTGTAGTAAAAATATAATTAAGGTATGAATTCAAAAAAGCATTACTTATACCTATATTATGTAATCGCAAAATTATATACTGAACTTAAATAAAAGAAAAAATGTTAAATATTATAACAAGTACAGTAGAATTAAGTTTAATAATTTTAAAATATTTTCGAAATGTCACTTACTTGGTAATTAATCATATTATACTATTTCTCTACCTAACAAATTTAATTATAAGTCTCTTGACATGGTTTGTAAATTTGAATGGTTGGCGCTTCACACGGCCATGCTGCCAACGTAACTATTTAAGTGGCTTGAAACTACACCTCTTTTTAACAAAACAAAATTATTAAAAGTGACTTCAGTAAGTTAGTACAACGTTTTTTAATTGAGATATTATTGTTTTATTACTCACTGAATGCTTTCCTAATTATATGGATACAACTAAACAATATTATTTAGTGATTACAATTGACCTGGCTTATTTCTCTGGTAACCCAGCAGGTTGGCAATGTTGACTCTAATTAAAAACTTATTTTTCTTCAAATTTCTTATATCTCAAGGGTGAATCCTTTTGAGCTACAGAATAAAACTAACATGCCTCGAATTACGATGCTTTACAAATATTTTGCTTAGTCAGTTAGACACCATTAGAAACTTAGACTTATTAACAAAATGTTCGTGTGACTTTTACGATTTTTGAGGTTAACTACGGTTAGTAAAAATCATCAATCCTTGTATTGAAATTAAATAATTTTTTTTAAAAAGTGTATACAATGATTATTTCTTATTGTGTTATTGTATGGTGATTAGTACATAGGTGTATACACTCTGAATTATATTTAATAATAATAGTATAATAATTGAACTCTGTTCAATTATGTTTTGCACTGTACTCCCTGCTTAATAATCTTTCTTGATTATTTTTAATTCACTATTCGATCTTAATTCACTGATCGTACACTTTCACTTTTCGCGGAGAACGATTAATACTTCTTGCTGTGTTTACTTTGGTTAGAAACCACTTCTAACCTCGTTCTGACTCTTTCGCACTGCTAGTTAAATAATACTGATATTGTCGTAATTCACTGTATACTGTAGGTAAGTTCTTCTCTGCTATTATTCAATAATTATTTTAATTGAAATTTTTATGTGGAGCTTCTACTGTATCTGTCGAGATTGAATTCAAAAATGTGTGTGTCGCTCCTTCGAGCGCGTTGCTTATGTAGTCGCCTCAGATTCTGCTCGGCGGTGGCAATGAATTTCTGCATCTAATTTTCTGATTGGTCCAAAATTACGTCATTATGCGGTCATTCTAAAAATAACTTTTACATAATCGCTCTGAGCGTGGGTTTATCGTTATTGTCAGTATTCCCCCTACCTTTCCAAAATTCACAAATTTTATCTTATTTATGTCTGTTTCTCATTCATTCTAATTACAAATGTTGATCTATTACTTGCATCGTATTACTCTTTCCTTGCTGGTTATTTTGAGATGAATAGCGGCCAGTTTGGATACATTTTTAATTACTAAACTACATCTTATTGATAGCCTATCTTAAAAACTTGCTTTATTACAAGCGTCTTCTGCTACAATTTGGAGATTCAGTTGCTGTATTTCTTAATAATTAATAAACAATCATTTTTTACAATATTGAACACAATTATAATATTTAAATTAACATACTATTCTATACATTTGCTGTATCCAGCTGAACATTAATAATTCTTATAAGATAATTCATTATTACCATTAAATGGCTTGGTTCTTATATAATTAATCATTCAAAATCACCCTTACTTCCTATAATCATTTTAAGTGAACTATTCTGGTGGTATTACCTTTTCACTTAATTGTTATTACTTATATTTTCTATACTCTGTATAGCATGGTCTCTTTATTACATATGGTTCTTATTTTCATAATCTCATTTATTATTATTTATTTGTATTATCATTTCATATTTCTTTCTATAATTACAATATTTCTTTCAGTATGCACCATGCATAGTTTGTTGTGAGTCATATTAATTATTATATCTTTATTTCTGTATTGAATATAGACATTTTTGCCATTTGTCCTGATTTTCTTATAAATCATGTGCTAGTTATTACACAATAATATTGGTAATTGGCATTTTGGCCCTAGTCATTATTCTGATCTTTTACTACATGATTTATTATTCATTAAGTTACTGTAACTCATCTTAGGTCATTCCCGTACTGTCTTCACAATTCATAATAAGGTTTTGTTCAACTTACCTTATAATACATTTTTACAAAATTAACAGGCTTATAACATTTTTAAATACATAAAGTTCTTTACATAGCTGGTTTCATTTGACATAATTTATAATTAGAACATATACAATTTATTCTTTCATTAATTTTTCTTTAGTCATTGTCTATTATGCCTTAGCATACCTTTCTTTCAAGGTTGATTTAACATTGTTGATTACACTTTGTTAATCTCATTTTAATTGTTCATTTATCATAATTCATCGACTATTCATTATTATCAACACGATACTTCATTTTATTCCTTATGATAGTTATTCGTTTTAATTGTTCAGCTAATGTGCTGTTTACTTTACTCTAATATATTTTTAAATATAAGTTATTCCGCCTTTCATTAATTTATGGTGTTTTACTCTGTCTATTTGGTTTCTTCTCACTCAACGTATCTATTGGGGAACTAGTCTTTGTCAATGTCTCAGTGTATTCGTCAGTTTATTTTGTATTGTCATTGAATGCTTTTTGTAGATTTACTACTTGTTATCATCACTTTTTGGTACTCAGCTAGTTTATTACTACGGAACAGTTTGTACTGTTACAATATATATATTGTATTTATGTGTGTAACGTATTTATGTGTGTATAAATTTATATGTACTTTAATTTGTATAGCCCCACGTTTTTTGGGAGCCAAATATGCAACAATACATATACATAAATACATATACATATACATAAATTTAGCGTGACCGGTCTCACGTTCAAGATTGACAAATTATGTAACAATATAGCATTTAAATTGGGTTTCAGGTGTATCTGCAATAAGAACTCTTTGTAACTTGTAACGGTATTTCAAATTTATTTGATATTATTAAAATTTGTGCACATGGCACTGACTTCGATTTAAAACATTCGTTATTATTTGTTATTATGCCGTAAGGCTTATGCTATATACATCCTTACTGACTAAATATTCTATTCTACTAATTATTGTATTAAAGAAAAATCTCATTCCCAGACTACTCAATCAATTAGTGTGTTTCAAAATATCAATATTTAAATATCTTTTTATATATTGTAATGTACTCAAAATATTAATAGTTATTGAATTTATCTTTTGTTTCTCAGTACTGATTTATCTCAAATACTAATTGTTTTCATTAAAATGCTTTGTATTCATTTTATTTCATATTAATTTGAGCTCTTGTTACGTTAATCGTATTTCTAAAACATCTATGATTTTAATTCTACTTTACAATAAACATTGGCTCTTACTTTTAAATAAAATAGAAATGTCTTTAATTGTCTTTGAGTTTATTGTACGATTAAGATATAAATAAGTTGTTTATCACCTTATTGTCGTCAATCGTACTCGATCATTTTTGATCCATCTGTAGTCGTCCTCGTCTCGCATTCCAGCGTCCTCTTGTCCAGCGTCGAATCACTCCTCTTGTCCAGCGTCGAATCACTTCTTGTCCAGCGTCGACTCGCTCATCGACCCAGGCACGCATCATCATCTGGAATGCCTCGACGTCTAAATTTCCTGGCGTCGTCATGTTGAAGTATTATTAAAATATTTATTTAGTAGTAATTCTTTAATAATTATTATTGATAACCGTTCCCTACTTATTTATTTATTTCTGTATTTTTATTAATAGTTATTATAAATACTCATTACAGTTACACCTGTTACATAGACAAATAATATTATTCGTGGCCGCCAGCTGTGTGATTACACAACAATTAACATTACATTCAGTTACAGTTTAATATAAATAATAATTACATATTATACATTTTTCATTTAACACACTCTTTATATTTTAGAGCAATCATTTAGCTACATAAAAAATTTTAATAGTTAAATGATGGGGATCGGGCCATACGTTCATGGGCTACAATTTATGTAACAAATTTTTGTACATAAATTTAGGCATGCCGTGCCCCACGTCCAGAGCGAAAAATATATGCAACGTATTTATGTGTGTATAAATTTATATGTACTTTAATTTGTATAGCCCCACGTTCTTTGGGAGCCAAATATGCAACAATACATATACATAAATACATATACATATACATATACATAAATTTAGCGTGACCGGTCTCACGTTCAAGATTGACAAATTATGTAACAATATAGCATTTAAATTGGGTTTCAGGTGTATCTGCAATAAGAACTCTATGTAACTTGTAACGGTATTTCAAATTTATTTGATATTATTAAAATTTGTGCACATGGCACTGACTTCGATTTAAAACATTCGTTATTATTTGTTATTATGCCGTAAGGCTTATGCTATATACATCCTTACTGACTAAATATTCTATTCTACTAATTATTGTATTAAAGAAAAATCTCATTTCCAGACTACTCAATCAATTAGTGTGTTTCAAAATATCAATATTTAAATATCTTTTATATATTGTAATGTACTCAAAATATTAATAGTTATTGAATTTATTTTTTGTTTCTCAGTACTGATTTATCTCAAATACTAATTGTTTTCATTTAAATGCTTTGTATTCATTTTATTTCATATTAATTTGAGCTCTTGTTACGTTAATCGTGTTTCTAAAACATCTATGATTTTAATTCTACTTTACAATAAACATTGGCTCTTACTTTTAACTAAAATAGAAATGTCTTTAATTGTCTTTGAGTTCATTGTACAATTAGGATATAAATAAGTTGTTTATCACCTTATTGTCGTCAATCGTACTCGATCATTTTTGATCCATCTGTAGTCGTCCTCGTCTCGCATTCCAGCGTCCTCTTGTCCAGCGTCGAATCACTTCTTGTCCAGCGTCGAATCACTCTTCTTGTCCAGCGTCGATTCACTCTTCTTGTCCAGCGGCGACTCGCTCTTCTTGTCCAGCGTTGAATCGCTTTCTTGTCCAGCATCGTATCACTCTCTGGAACTTCTTGTCGTGCTGTTTCTGACGTCAATGGATCTTCTTATGTGGATCTTCTTATGTAGATCTTCTTATGAAATTTTGTTATTATTTTGTTATTATTTAAAAGTGATTGTATTTACAACTTAGTTACATAGTTGTATGTAACTGAAAAATTTAAACTATTTACAAAAAAATAAATATGCCGTGCGGACGGGCAGAAGCTCCCGCTGCACCGTGGATGATTTACGAAAGAGAACCACTGTAGCTTGTGTGTCCTATTTATACCCATGTCTTGGTCGACACCTGCAGTGGTACGAAATCGACATGTCAGAAACTGTCTCTGGATTCAGTTCCCCCACTCTTTGTCAATTTCGCTATTTCTTATATTTCTGCGAATTGCAGAGTCCTGTAAGTATACTCTTATACTTATAACTATTTTCACTACACATGTTTACTGTAATTTTGGACATTGCAACTTAACCCTTTCGATTTGTACACAGTTATTTCACTATTACACTCGTACGGTGTGTCACTTTCACGTGGTTTTTGTACACAGTATTTATTAAATTTTATTACATTTTATTGTGGTTTTGGATTTTACTCCTTAATTATAGTTTATGAATAATTACGGAAAAACAGTAATTGTGCAATTATTCATCTTGGGGTGGTAAACTCGCCTGCATAGCCCTGCGTTCACACACACTAGCAAAATACTGGTGTACACACTTTCAGTTACATTTGTGTGTGTGTGCACGTCGATTCAGGTCGAAACACCTGTTCATATTTTTGTCTGAGCCAAGCTTGCAATCCCTGCCATGCTTATTTCTAATATATTATTAATTATTTACAGTTTGTTAGGTATATTTAAATTTTTATATTCAATGCTCAGTACATCAGTTATTTGTACTGTTGCAATATATATATATATATATATACATATATATATATATAATATTTATTGAAGCATTTTCAATGCCTTTCTCTGTGCATTGCATTTGTGCAATGCCTGTAAATTTTTACATATGAGCGGATCACCCTTTTTAGGTATTAAACACACCACCCCATTGTTCCACTCATCAGGTATTACCTCCTCTAGCCATATTCGCTCTATGAGATGGGCAAATTATTTATGAAATCTCCTCCTGCGATCTTTAATAGTTCCCCTGGTAAACCATCGGAACCTGCTGCCTTGTTATTTTTAAGCTTTTCTAGAACTTCATACACCTCGTCATAGGATGGAACCAACTCCTCTCTATCATCCTCGAATTCTCCTGCCTCCTCTTCATCCTCAGATGCTTCCATTGAAGCCTCCCCAACTGAGCCCAGCAGCTCTTCGAAGTGTTCTGTCCATCTCCTGATTACGCCAGCAGTATCACTCACAAGGCCACCATTATTATCCCTGCAGGCATTTGTTCTAGGCTGAAATTCCTGTCTCATATCATTCACCTTCCTGTACATATCTCGGCTCAGCCTTTTACTCTTATATTCCTCTATCTTTTTTATCTGCCTCGTCATATACTCCCTCTTTTCCCTCTATGAATCTTCTTTTCCATCCGCCTGGCTTGCCTGTATTCATCTTGAACAACCCTAGTGCATTTCTTTTGAATCATTAATTTGTATGTCTTGTTTTTGAATTCAGTTGCCTCTTCACACTCCTTATCAAACCACTCATCTCGCTCATGTCTCTTCTTCAAACCAATGATTTCTTCTCCCGTGGTCACTAATATGTTTTTTAGATTAAGCCAGTAGTTTTCTATATCTTGTTCCTCACGGAATTCAATTCTCCACTGTCTAATTTTCTCATTAGTAACTTCCTCGAACCTCCGTTTTATTTCTCCTTTCATTAGTATTTCTGTATTGTATTTAACAGTGTCTATCCCTTTTTCATTTCTATTATTGGAGATTCTAGCTCTCAGTTTTGCAACTAGGAGATAGTGACCGCTGTCAATGTTGGCACTTCTGTAAACTCTAACATCTTGTAAGTCTGATTTATGGCGGTCATCCAATAGGACATGATCTATTTGATTGACCGTTCTCCCGTCTGGCGAGGTCAATGTGCCCTTATGTATGTCTTTGTGATCGAAGAAAATCTCTCCAATGATCATATTTTGACCAACTGCGAAGTTCAATAGTCTGAAACCATTGTCTGAGTGTTCAGAGTGTAAACTATACACTACTACACTACTTCCTATATTACTACAAGCATGGCTGGTTCCTATATTGGCATTTAAGTCACCTATGATTATTTTTATGTCATGCCTAGGGCTGCTGGCATACGCATTCTCCAGCAAGACATAACAGTCATCTTTCTCCTCCTAAGGTTTATCATCAGTTGGTGCATGTACGTTTATTATAGTATAATTAAAGAAGTTTTATTTTACACATTCTAGGTGTAAGGGGTTTAAAACCAATGATTTTTTCTTTCATTCTATGGCTTACCACGAAGCCAGTCCCAAGCACATGGTCCCGGCTCTGACAGCTGTAATACACCGAGTAGTCCCTTCGATCCATGATTCCAGTGGCAGTCCACCTCATCTCCTGCATAGCCAAAACATCTATCTTATATTTGAGAACCTCTCCTATCAATATCTTTAAGGCTCCAGATCTGTATAAGGAACTCAAGTTCCACGTCGCAAGTTTAACATCTTTGTCCCTTTTACACAATCCAGTCTCACTTCCATTAATCCGCCCGGCTTTTCCTTTTTCTTTTGTTTTATAACAAGAGTTTTTATGAAGTGGGTTGTTAACCCTACGCCCAACCCCCAACTTGGAGGACCAGGGGTTTTATGTTCAGAGTTCCCGTCTCTTAGATGAGTTGTCTTCACTGAGCTAACGAGTCTCATCCATCCGTCCGCAGTAGATCATACTCACTAGATCTATGGGCGCCGCCGTTGACATTTTTATGTTCTTCCGCCGCTGACCCCGCCATGCATCCTGCTGCCGACACACTACATCTTGGTAAGCCGGGTCCCTGATTACCTTGGGGCCGCCTCGCCCGAAGGGGTTGATTACCACAACCTTAACATGGGTTGCTCGGCTTAATAGGGCCCACCGCTTGTAGGTGAGAGTTGGAGTTGGAGAGGATAGGCTAGTGACCAGCTCTTGCATGCAGGCCATATATTACGCATCGCTCCCCCATTTGAGCCCCACATGAAACACACGTGCTCCAAAGTTATGTCACCCGCATGTGTTAGGTTTTCATATAAGGTGCCTTCATCTAAGACAAAATACATTTTAATACACGTGGGAAATCTGTAGACAGATAAGCGTGCAAATTCATTACCCCATGTAGTCGCACGAGCATAGTACATGTGCAGATACAGAATAGCGTAGAACATCAATAAAGAGCAACAGGTTCCCACATCGCTGTTGTACAGGAGCAGATTCCATGATCATACTAAATGCTAACTATAGCCACTATTTCTTATCAGTTATTCATAGAACGTAAACAGACTCGAAAATTCCAAGGTTAAATCACAAACCACACAATGCCACAATATAATCAAAACGTTTTTGTTAAAAACGTTCTAAGGAAAACATAACGTCTAATAAGACAAAATTTTTAATATAACTAAATTAATAAAATCCACACATTAATTTTACATTTCTCCAAAGTTTTTATGTATTTTTTTAAATTTACTTAAAAATTTAAGTTTTCTTGACAGACAATAATGCACATTACGCACATTATAACATTATTCAACGATGGGTTTCACGCATGACCATGGTTGATACTCCTAAGTATGTAAAAATCCAAACTTTCATATATTTCTTAGTATATAATTCCAATTTCTTTTCTTTTCTTTCGACCCCCATTTGTTTTAGAATTTCTCTTTATAATTTTATTTTTTGTTTTATTTAGTTTTTGTCTTTCTCTCTTTTTGTCATAGTTTTAAATATTCCAGATGTCTAAGCTGTGTTCTTCCTGTACCATTTGGTTTACTATATCACCTCTAAAAAATATTCTTTTAAATTATCAGTAACAATCCACATTACTGAATTTTATTGAGGGTAACGTGTTTCGCCGAATACTCCTTACGTTTTCGGAGGAGACCCTCGCCCACCCAACGCGCACTCAGACGCACACGCGCGACCAGTTTGACCTGCCTCTAATGGCGTTTCGATGAGTCACCTACTAGGCATTGAACGACAAAACTATGAAAATTTGTATTCTCGATTTTACATAAGTTATGATACGTTTTTTGGATTCTATATTCAATTTCCTTCAAAATGGGTCCAAACACGAAATAATTACGACATTTATGAGCTTTAAAAAGACGCCAAACACTATTCTACGTGTTAGCTTTAACATGTTCAATTATTGTGGGTTTGGACGCATTCTCTAGATTTTTTTATAGAGATTACATTTTAATAAGGTTATTTGAATAAAATAAGAAATAAGAAAACAGGCATTATATTGACTAATTATTTAAATTAAACCATACATTTTGTAATACCCGTGGTATTGTGTGAAAAGTAAGCCTAAACAACAAATCATTGCGATAAAAATATGGGTATTTTAGGTTTTTTAAAGCAAACACATAACTAAATCACTCTAAAATAAATTTATTAACGTACATTGATTTTGTTTTGGAGGCATGATGCAACTTTTTAAAAATATCGGGAAAGTCATTCCATTTACATATTTTACCCATAACAAATAATAATACTGAGATCCCATAGTTTAAAATAAGTACTCTACATTATAATTTAGGATTATTTAAAGTATCGGTGTACATACTATGCATATACAATACACAATAAGAACACTTTATTTTACGTTAAGCCTGGATTAAAAAAATTACAAACTTTACCTTTCCATTCCTGATATATACAAAGAACTTTTGAATATTTTTCTTAATTTTATAAACATAAAAAGTCAAAATAATATCTACATTTCATACAACATATAAATAACAAAAATAAATAAGTAAACAAATAAAAAATGCACTCTCTTTTTCAAACTTTCTCTCTCAAATAGAAATTACAACAAATAAAAAATTCTACGATAACACATACGATCATATCATTTGAAACATACAACAAAAAACTTAATTCGGCGTTTTTACTTATTTAAACCCCGTCTTAAGACGAATTATTATTATCTATTTGAACCAATTTTCAAATTAAAGTACCAACTATATTTCTATATATATTTAAAAGAATCAGTCATTAAATATGCATAAAATATCGAGAAACGATAAGTTCACATACATCACAATTCATACCTTTATACAACTTTATCCAAGCGGGTAGCATCCAATGTCTTGGTTTGAGTCATCTTCAAAATCACTGTCACTGTCATTTTCAGAGTCACCGGGGCACAAGTTTATTACAAACTCCTCGATACTTCTGTCATTGAGTCCTTCACTAGCCCAGTCTTCATCCATGGCTTTTTTGGCGTGCTTCACATATTTCGACCATAATTCTGGTGTTACCCTATCTATCGCTTCGTAAAAAAGATGTTTCACGTCTTTAAGCTTGAACGTTTTGTTTCGTTCTCTTACAAACGACTTCAGATACGACCAAACCATCTCAATCGAATATATTGGCAATGATAAGGTGGAAGTCGAATCACTTTGAACCCTAATTCAGTTGCTTTGGAGCCAATTTCGTATGCTGGCATCGGAGGTTTGTGCAACTTTACAAGTTGATACAGTTCTGACTTACGTAAGTCTGTAGGAATCGGGATGTTTTTATCCTGCAGCCACTTTATCATTGTTGCTTTCGTCGAACTTGATGTTGGAGGCTTGTCCTTCTTCCTCGAGTGATATGGACCGTTATCCATCACAATTGTACTGGCAGGAGGTATCGATGGAATCAAAGTGTTGAAAAACCGTTTTAAAAAACTTAATATGGTCCATTTCCTCATAGTAGTCACCAGTCTTTTTTGATTGCAAAACAAGCGGAGGTGCCTCAATCCAACCTCTCTGACTTCCAGCATGGCAGATTATCAGCCTTTTCCCCTTACCTAAGGGGGCTTTCAAGGTCCCCTTTATTGAGTCGTCTGTCCACCCTTTATCTTTGTGTTCATTTTCATTGAGCCATGTTTCAGTTAGGAACACAGCGTTTTCAATATTTATATTGCGGATTTTCCTTAAAAACTGGCACCTCAATAAGGCTACTGGAGGCTTCTCCATCAAAACTCTCCTGTGGTTGAACTTCTTGTACACAAATCCCAACTCCTTTATAATATGATTTAAGGAAGTTGTTCCGCCATCGAACAGTCCTGCATTCTTCAATGAAATTTTAAGTTTCAAAAGTGTAGGTACTTGCTCATCATAATATGCCAGCATGTGTCGTCGTATCGCCGACTTTGTGAAGTCATCCAGGCCTGTAACTTTTCCGATTCGTCTTGGCCCATCTGGGGTTTTCCTTGGCGTCGATATCTTTATTTTCTTCGAGGTAGATATTGCACTTTCATTTTCGAGGTTAATATTATGTTCATCGTCTTCTTCTTCATCATCTTCTTCGACGTGATTGGTTCCTCCGCCTTCTTCAGTTTGCGCCGATTTCAGTTGCGAGTTTATCCGTAAAACAGTTCGTTTTGAGACATTGTAAGCTGCTGAAACTCTCTCAAGCACTTTCCTTACGTCTAACAAAGGTCCCATATGATTTCTCTCTAAATAGAAATACTGAATAACCGAAGCTACGACAGATCTAGCTTGAGAATGTAAAATTTCACGGCGCTTTGTAGAGGACAACTGTTAAACTGCGCTGTTAAACTGTGAAACTTACGAGCACAACACTAACCACATCACCATCGTATATCACCGACACCACTGTAACACTGCATTCCCACTATTTCATATGTCAAAACAGGAGTTATTTGTAGTCTACTTGTCTGAGGAATCATGCGAATAATTCAACAAAAGACAGAAAACCATCCTTTTTCACCCGGACGTTGACAACAAAGAGACAAAGTAGACCTATAACGGTGCAATGGGGGAAAACCAGACCACTGTCTGCCAAAGGAGTAGGAATACTTAGAACAAACTTTCTCCAAGATTGACGTCAACAACTATTTTGGCTACTGTACAACTTGGGAAGCAAAAAAAAAAAAATCGGTATGGAGAACCATACATGACTTCCATGTCCTAAAATTTATATTTAAAATCATTTAAATATTAACTAAGTGGATGCTTGAGTTCTGAAGAAATGACGTATTAGCTAAAATGGTAGCTAATACTAGACTTAGCTAAAATGGAAGACTATCCTCAACCTTCGTGAGGAAGGACTGTACATTTGAATAAAATGTTTGTAGGTCGAACGAAGAGCTGGCCAAAGGGAGCTGCGATCTGATTCCTGTAATGAACTTAGGCTCTCGCTGCGAGTTATCGGCCGAGGATGAATGATGTATATAGTGTTATCAAAGTCTTTCCTATTAATACAAACAACTCATTTTTTTTAAGTCTTTTTTCTTTCTTTCCATTTGTCTTCTGAATTCCAGAACAACGATTCTGTTTACCCGTATAATTATAAATGTCTATTATCAATTAATTAATTTATTATTAATTTTAGTATTATTTAATTTAAATAATTAGTCAATATAATGCCTGTTTTCTTATTTCTTATTTTATTCTAATAACCTTATTAAAATATAATCTCTATAAAAATGTAGAGAATGCTTCCAAACCCATAATAATTGTGGCATGCTAAAGCTAACTCGTACAATAGTGTTTGGCGTCTTTTTAAAGCTCATAAATGTCGTAATTATTTCGTGTTTGGACACATTTTGAAGGAAATTGAATGTAGAATCCAAAAAATGTATCATAACTTATGTAAAATCTAGAATACAAATTTTCATAATTTTGTCGTTCAATGCCTAGTAGGTGACTCATCGAAGCGCCATTAGAGGCAGGTAAAACTGGTCGCGCGTGTGTGTGTGAGTGAGCGTTGGTGGACGAGGGTCTCCTAATCTCTTAGGTGCCTTCCGAAAACGCAAGGAGTATAGTATGATGTTGCCTTTTTTGTACGATATTTTGATGGAAACAATGTATGACGTATTATTATGAAAGCAAGATTAGTTGACGTTTGTGTGAAAACTGATTTGTTAGTCTGATAAATATATCAAACGGTGACTGCCTGAAGACAGTGTTTACACGCTCTATTTCTGCGCTGCAACCTCGGGATTTCTGTAACTTAGCCCCAGTATCATGAAGTCCTTCAAGCATGCCATGTCGTCTTCTTCCTTTTCCTGTATTTTCCGCAATCATTCTTTCAATTATTAACTTCTGTTCATATTTCTCAAGATGTTACCAATGGAGTTTGCTTTCCTCTTTCTAATAATAGTTCTACTAAATTGTCACTTGTCGCTTATTCTCCTACAATCCTCTTTAATTGTTATTTTTTCTCTCCAGTTTATTGTTATATTCTCTACCACAAACACGTTTTACGTTTTCCAAGTATTTTAGTTTTTAATCGCGATGGCGCCTGTCTCTGAGCAATACATTGTTTAAGCTTCCAAATATTTTCGGTGACAGATTCATACGATAAAATTATGCATAATCACAATGAATAGGTCAATCTCAGTTTATAAGAAACAGTTCCTTTATTTATTAAGTTCATCTCTGAAGTTTTTAAGGAAACATCACTTTCGTAATTCATTTCCTTTGCTAACACTTCCTCTGTTAATCAAAAGAAGTTGTACTTTAGCGTATATTATTTTCCAAGTGTTGTTTTACTTTTGTGTACTCTGTACAGATTTCTTTCAAAGGTATTTAAAATATTCTACGAACGCGTGTTTAATCCCACCACGTCTCCTCACCTTCAGCCTTTCCACACAGAATCCAAACAGCGTTTTGTTTATACACGTAGACTGTTCTGTTTTTGTTCTCCGCTATCCACGGACTGTACGAACAAAGTACACCGAACGCCTCGTATTTCAGAGTTAACGGGATTACACTTTAAGCACTTTGTTAACCGCTTTTACCTTTTATTTGAAGTTTAGTGGCGCACTTTTGTGTCTATAGAGTTTTTTTTAACATCGGATACATTCACAACTTAGTCCGTTTTATTGTTAAAAACAGATACGGCTTTACGAAGCAGTAGGAAATTAAAATTAATTAGAATCCTTAAATTTCTAGTGACCGTCAATCAATTACAGTTGTGTTTCGTGTCGTAACAGCTCAACAATAATTGTCCTGATGACGGCAATAAAAAATGTAAAAATGTCGACTCAAATGAAGTTAAAATTCTGTCCATACTTATTGACCGATCCTTGCTAAACCCTTTATCATTTAGTGTTAATCAGGTTTTTAATAAAACAAAGAGACAAACCGACTCTTTAATTATAAGGCTTCTTTTACAAAGGTATTAAAATTAATTTCTTCAGAAATATAAGGCATATAATTATTTTTAAAATTTGTTTACTAAATCCTATCAAACTGAAGTAAAACAAATAACGATACATTCTTCGTCACTGAAGAACCAGTTAATTCCGAGTGTACTTTGTGCCAACCCTCACAACGACAGCTGCCCTACTTCGAAAAATTATTGTAAGAGACGCAAACTTCTATACTACAATATTCTCAAATACAGTATTGTAAATGTGTTATTACGGCATGTCGGTTGAAGTACTACGGACATATTCTCAAAATGGTTGAAGTCTGTTCGCTTATCACTAGGGGAATTCGGGGTAATGGCGGAAAAATGTTGTTTTTGCACTTATTACATACGTGAGGAAAAGGATAGGTACATACTGGTTTTGTAGCTTATTACTTTTCCTATCGTTATGTTACTCAGTAAACATTTTTTTAAATTGGTTTTTGAAACTGCGGAAATTTTACAGAGACACTGCGTGTCCGGTGTTACCCAACAAATTACATTTTTTTAACGATGTGAACTACAATGTTTGAAAAATTGAATAAACTTATGACTAAAATGGAATTTTTACGTTTACATTGCTGTATATTTTACTTGATGACGGAGATGAGAACAACATTGTTACAGCAACGGATCGTAACACAACGTAATATGCAGGCCGACCAGTGAAATATCTTAAAGTTTTTAGTCTTTATTAAACCGACGTATTTGGGGTTTTCCCCTAACTTATTAAAAAGCTGATGCATATTTAGTGATAAAAATATTTTAACGACAAAGTGTAAAAGTATTCCTTTTGTATTGTTAGATGATAAGTGAAATTGGAACATATCTAAAGGGACAAGTATTATACAAATGTATTCTTTAAAATTTTGATAGAATTAAGTTTTTGAGGTTTTATGTGTATCAACACTTTTCTAGCGGCTTCACACTTGACCCGCACTATTTATGACATCACCTTTACATGATGAACAATCTTCAGTATTCTGAAGATGGATCGTTGCACTATATGTAATATAATTATTTTGCATTATACTCTCTTGTTTTTTATTTTGTACCTTTTCTTGTCTCTTTCGTTTCCAAAGCTTTTTCGTGCGGTTATCTCTTATATTCTAAGAAACGGTGTCTTTAAGTGTAAACGAAAACCACAGAGTGTATACAACCAAAATTGTCTTTACAAATGTCTCGTACATTTATGAGCTTTTTACTTCCATGTTCCTTAAGGAAATGGAAGTATGGTGATGCAAAAAAAAATCGTGTTCGAGATTATTGCAGATTCTGATTGTACTGCACTCAAAACATGAAAAAAAAGTAATTTTTTGAAAACTGTATGTGTGTGTGTCTGTCTATGTGTCTGTAAATTTTTTTTTTATATGGCAAACGATAACAGCCGGAAATTCAAACAGAATCAAATAATTGTTTGCATACAGCCCTGATTTGTAGAGTACTCAAGACCTATTGTTTTTGGTGAAGATCGGTTAAGGGAAAGGGGTAGTTTACTAGCAACATTTTTTTTAAATCAAAGGTAATTTTTTTTCTATGGCAAACAATAACAGCCGCAAATTCAAACAGAATCAAATAATGTTTTGCATACAGCCCTGAATTGTAGAGTTCTCAAGACCTCTTGTTCTTGGTGAAGATCGGTTAAGGCGAAGGGGTACTTTACCAGCAACGTTTTATGTTTTAACAAGTGTATTTTTTATGGCAAACGGTAACAGCCGCAAATTCAAACAGAATCAAATAATTTTTTGCATAGAGACATGATTTGCAGAGTACTCAAGACCTATTGTTTTTGGTGAAGATCGGTTAAGGCAAAGGGATAGTTTACCATCAACGTTTTTTTTTTATCAAGGGTAATATTTTTCTATGGCAAACGATAACAGCCTCAAATTCAAACAGAATCAAATAATGTTTTGCATACAGCCCTGTATTATATATTTCTCAAGACCTATAGGTGTTGGTGAAGATCGGTTAAGGGAAAGGGGTAGTTTACCAGCAACGTTTTATGTTTTAACAAGGGTAATTTTTTCTATTACGAACGATAACAGCCGTAAATTCAAACAGAATCAAATAATGTTTTGCTTACAGCCCTGTATTATATATTTCTTAAGACCTATTGGTGTTGGTGAAGATCGGTAAAGGGAAAGGGGTAGTTTACCTGCAACATTTTATGTTTTAACAAGGGTAATTTTTTCTATGACGAACGATAACAGTCGTAAATTCAAACAGAATCAACTACGTTTTTGCAACCTTTTTAAATTATAGAGAGCTCAAGGCCTGTTGATTTTGTTGAAGATCGGTTAATGGAAGGGGTAGTTTACCAGCAACGTTTTATGTTTTAACAAGGGTAATTTTTTTTTTACGAACGATAACTGCCGTAAATTCAAAGAGAATCAAATAATTTTTGCATACCGTCCTGAATTGTAAAGAAGTGAAGGCCTTTTGATTTTGGTGAAGATCGGTTGAGGGAAAGGAGTAGTTTACCAGCAACATTTTTTGTTGTAACAAGAGAAATGTTTTCATGACGAACGATAACTGACGCTCATTCAAACAGAATCAAATATGTTTTTGCATGCATCCCTGAATTGTAGAGGACTGAAAGCTTATTGATTTTGGTAAAGATCGGTTAAGAGAAAGGGGTAGTTTACCTGCAGCATTTTATGTTTTAACAAGAGTAAAGTACTTAATTTTGATAAACAAAGTATCCTGATAAGAAGCTCATAATAATCCACTGTAGAAACGTAGATGAAATATCTATAAATGAAGAGGCTAGTTGAACGGGTGGGGGTAATTTTCTATTAATGAAAATTATTGTTGAAGAGGGAGGGGAAAATTTTTTATATTTGTACTACGTTATCGGCAAAAAGGAAGTAGTTTTTTGTTAAAATTCCTTCCCGGGCTGTTTAGCCGTAGTCCATAGTCCAATGTTTTCTGCAAAGCCAGACGTTTCGGCAGTGCCATCGACTGGGATCATCAGTGAAAATCGAGTGCGAAAACGTGAGGTGGAATACGTTAGTGACCACAGTACTGTGGTTAAGGCTGAAGCAATAGAAAGAAGTAGTTTCTATGGAAATATTTCATTTCGAATATGATTTTAAATATAAATCTTAGAACATGGAAGTTTTGTATGGTTCTCCATACTGACATTTTAACTCTCTCTTTGCTAGGTTGTTTTGTCGTGCAATATTGCAGCCTGTGACATTTTCACCTTTTCTTACTTTTTTTCTTTCTTTTAGCTTTTATTTTACGGAGAACGTTAAGATTTTTAAATAACCTTTCGGTCTCCAGTGTCTTAATTTTAATTTTGTATAGAAGTCCATAAATTATTAAAAATTGTTTAAAAATTTTTGAACTTTTTTGAAATCTATCTTGATAAAAGAAATGATTTATTAAAAACCAGGACATTTGTGTTATGACAAATCAGGCCAATGTTATCTGATACACCGCATGTAATGTCTGCGTTATTTTTATCAAAATTCCGTAAACAATGTGCGTATTATTGGATTTAAAATAAAAGAGTTAATTTCTATGTAATAAAACATTTTTTGTTATAAACACTGGTTTTATGAATGAAGAATATACCTGTTTAATCGCCCACTATTTAATAAAGTTTTAAGATAATATTTTGGTTTGAATAGTACTTATAAAATATCGGTATGGAGAACCATACATGACTTCCATATTCTAAGATTTATATTTAAAATCATTTTCAGCCAAACAGCCAGGGAAGGAATTTTAACAGAAAAATACTTCTTTGTTGCCAATAACGTAGTACACATATAAAAAAAAATTATCCCCTCCCCCTTCAACTATAATTTTGATTTATAGAAAATTACCCCCAGCCCGTTCAACTAGCCTCTTCATTTATAGATATTTCATCTACGTTTCTACAGTGGATTATTAAGATCTTATCAGGATACTTTATCAAAATTAAGTACTTTACTCATGTTACAACAAAAAATGTTTCAGGTAAACTGCCCTTTCCCCGTAACCGATCTTCACCAAAATCAACAGACATTGAGTTCTCTATAGCTCAGGCACATATGTAAAAAATTATTTGATTCTGTTTGAATTTACGGCAGTTATGGTTCGTCATATAAAAAATTACCCATGTTAAAACATAAAACATGAGATTTATAAAACATATCTAAGATTTATATTTAAAATCATTTTTGAAATAAAATATTTTCATAGAACCTACTAACGCTGGGGAAATCTGAGGAGCCAATCAGAGTTGGGCCTACCTGTCACTCTGCTGAATTTGGTGGAAAGCCCTGTCACTGTCGTCAAAGAATCAGCCTTGACAGGGTCCTCTTTTTCTGCAAAATGGGAGAGGCTTGAGATGGAGTGAGTGACATGGCTTAATGAAGAACCCATTGTTTTATAAAAATATATTTAAATTTTGAAAACTGAAAATTCTTTTCTTGTTGTAAATATTTATATTTTATAATCAAACTGACTTTATTTTTGTTACCTGGCAACAAAATTATTTTATTTTCAACAATTACCATTGTTTCAAAAAGTTTAAATAAATTTTCAAGTACTTTACTCTTGTTAAAACGTAAAAGGTTGCAGGTAAACTACCCCTTCCCCTTAACCGATCTTCACCAAAATCGAAAGTCCTTGAGACCTCTACAATTCAGGGATGTATGCAAAACATTATTTGATTCTGTTTGAATTTGCGGCTGTTATCGTTTGCCATGGAAAAAAAAGTTGCAGGTAAACTACCCCTTCCCGTCAACCGATCTTCACCAAAAACAATAGGTCTTGAGTACTCTACAAATCAGGGCTGTATGCAGAAAATTATTTGATTCTGTTTGAACTTGCGGCTGTTATCGTTTGCCATATAAAATACCCTTGTTAAAAAAACGTTGTAGGTAAACTACCCCTTTTCCTTAACCGATCTTCACCAAAAACAATAGGTCTTGAGAACTCTACAATTGAGGGCTGTATGCGAAACATTATTTGATTCTGTTTGAATTTGCGGCTGTTATCGTTTGCCAAAAAAACAAAAATTTCCCTTGATAAAAAAAAACCGTTGCAGGTAAACTACCCCTTTCCCTCAACCGATCTTCACCAAAAACAATAGGTCGCGAGTACTCTACAAATCAGGACTGTATGCAAAAAATTATTTGATTCTGTTTGAATTTGCGGCAGTTATCGTTTGCCATAGAAAAAAATCTACAGACAGACACACAGACACACAGACAGACAGACACACAGACACTTTTCGGAAAACGACTTTTTTTCATGTTTTGAGTGTAGTAGAATCAGAATCTGCAATAATCTCGAACACGATTTTTTTTGGCATCACCATACTTCCATTCCTTAAGGAATATGGAAGTAATATCGGTATGGAGAATCATACATGACTTCCATGTTCTAAGATTTATATTTAAAATCATATTCGAAATGAAATATTTCCATAGAAACTACGTCTTTCTACTTATTGCTTCAGCATTAACCACAGTACTGTGGTCACTAACGTATACCACCTCACGTTTTCGCACTCGATTTTCACCGATGATGGCAGTCGATGGCACTGCCGAAAAGTTTGGTTTTGCAGAAAACATTGAACTACGGCTCAAGAGCCCGGGAAGCAATTTTAACAAAAAACTACTTCTTTGGTGCCGATAACGTAGTACACATATAAAAAATTCTCCCCTCCACCTTCAACTATAAATTTTAATAATAGAAAATTACCCCCACCCCGTTCACATAACCTCTTCATTTATAGATATTTCATCTACGTTTCCTACAGTGGATTACTATGAGCTTCTTATCAGGATACTTTATTTATAAAAATAAAGTACTTTACTCTGGTTAAATCATAAAATGTTTCTGGTAAACTACACCTTTCTCTTAACCGATCTTCTCCAAAATCAACAGACCTTCCGTCCTCTACAATTCAGGGAAGCATGCAAAAAAATATTTGATTCTGTTTGAATGTGCGGCAGTTATCGTTCGTCATGGAAACATTTCTCTTGTTACAACATAAAATGTTGCAGGTAAACTACCCCTTTCCCTTAACTGATCTTCACCAAAATCAATAGACCTTGAGCTCTCTGCAACTCAGGAAAGAGTGCAAAAAATTATTTTATTCTCATTTAATTTTCGGCAGTTATCGTTCGTCATAAAAAAAATTGCCCTTTTTAAAACATAAAACGTTGCTGATAAACTACCCCTTCCCTTAACCGATCTTCAACAAAATCAACAGACCTTGAGTTCTCTTTAGTTCAAAAAGGTATGCAAAAACCTAGTTGATTCTGTTTGAATTTAAGGCAGTTATCGTTCGTCATATAAAAAATTACCCTTGTTAAAACATAAAATGTTGCTGGTAAACTACCCCTTTCCCTTAACCGATCTTCACCAACACCAATAGGTATTGAGAACTCTACAATACAAAGCTGTATGCAAAACATCATTTGATTCTGTTTGAATTTGCTTCTGTTATCGTCTACTATGGAAAAAAATTACCCTTGAAAAAAACCGTTGCTACTAAACCACCCCTTTCCCTTAACCGATCTTCACCAAAAACGACAGGTCTTGGGTACTCTACAATTCAGGCTTGTATGCAAACAATTATTTGATTCTGTTTGAATTTGCGGCTGTTATCGTTTGCCATAGGAAACACCCTTGACAAAACATAAAACGTTGCTGGTAAACTACCCTATTCCATTAACCGATCTTCACCAATAACAATAGGTCTTGAGAACTCTACAATTCAGGGCTGTATGCAAAACATTAGTTGATTCTCTTTGAATTTACGGCAGTTATCGTTCGTCACAGAAAAAATACCCTTGTTAAAACATACAACGTTGCAGGTAAACTACCCCTTTCCGTTAACCGATCTTTACCAAAAACAATAGGTCTTGAGATATCTACAATTTAGGGCTGTATGCAAATAATCATTTGATTATGTTAGAATTTGCGGCTGTTATCGTTTGCCATATAAAATACCCTTGTTAAAACATAAAACGTTGCAGGTAAACTACCCCTTTCCGTTAACCGATCTTCACCAAAAACAATAGGTCTTGTGAACTCTATAATATAGGGCTGTATGCAAATAATCATTTGATTCTGTTAGAATTTGCGGCTGTTATCGTTTGCCATAGAAAATACCCTTCTTAAAACATAAAACGTTGCCGGTAAACTACCCCTTTCCCTTAACCGATCTTCACTAAAAACAATAGGTCTTGAGTACTCTACAAATCAGTGCTGTGTGCAAAAACTTATTTGATTCTGTTTGAATTTGCGGCTGTTATCGTTTACCATATGAAAAGTAAAAAATTACCCTTGATAAAAAACCGTTGTAGGTAAACTACCCCTTTCCCTTAACCGATCTTCACCAAAAACGATAGGTCTTGAGAATTCTGCAATTCAGAGCTGTATGCAAAACATTATATGATTTTGTTTGAATTTGCGGCTGTTATCGTTTGCCATACAAAATACCCTTCGTAAAACAAAAAACGTGGCAGGTAAACTACCCCTTTCCCTTAAACGATCTTCACCAAAAACAATAGGTCTTTAGTACTTAAGAAATCAGGGCTGTATGCAAAAACGTATTTGATTATGTTTGAATTTGCGGCTGTTATCGTTTGCCATAGAAAATACCCTTGTTAAAACATAAAACGTTGCAGGTAAACTACCCCTTTCCCTTAACCGATCTTTACCAAAATCAACAGATCTTGAGAACCCTACAATTCAGGGCTGTATGCGAAACATTATTTGATTCTGTTTGAATTTGCGGCTGTTATCGTTTGCCAAACAAACAAAATTACCCTCGATAAAAAAAACCGTTGCTGGTAAACTACCCCTTTCCCTCATCCGATCTGCACCAAAAACAATAGGTCGTGAGTACGCTACAAATCAGGGCTGTATGCAAAAAATTATTTGATTCTCTTTGAATTTGCGGCAGTTGTCGTTTGCCATAGAAAAAAAATCTATAGACAGACAGACAGACAGAGACACACAGACACTTTTTGGAAAACGACTTTTTTTCATGTTTTGAGTGTAGTACAATCAGAATCTGCAATAATCTCGAACACGATTTTTTTTGCCATCACCATACTTCCATTCCTTAAGGAATATGGAAGTAAAAATAATGTACTTACTTTGTATAACAAATGTCAATTCTACATCTCATTTTGTTCAGCAGTAATTCAATTTTTACAAAAACTTATATAAACGTAACGACAGAAAATGAAGCATTTTTCAACGTCAGTTTATTGCACATTTTTCCTTCAGCGTAAGGAATAGAAACGTTCTCGAAGTTTGGCACCATCTTTTGGAACCATTACGCCCCTTTCGAACCTAGCTTCTTGTTTTTCCATTCCACCATGTTCATTCATCTATACATCTAGTCATGTACATATTATCAAAGTACATGTGTGTGTAAAGTACACAATTTGATAAAGTTTTATTGAAAATTGTGTCTATCAATTTTGCTGTTGCTTAACAATTTATTCCACTATTTTTAAGCCACATAAAAACACGCTGATAATTCAAAAATGATTTCATTTTTACTAATTTTTATAGATATTTTGTCCTTATAATTATTGCAAGAATACACTTTATCCTTTTTGAAAACTATGTAGCCTATTCACTATGTAAATTTTGCTGGTATCTTCTTTATCGCCCAGAATTACACACAATATTTTGTAGGAATTAACTTTTCTCTTCCTTACGTTTTTCTTCTTCTGAATCACAGTTTCCAAATTATATAACTGTTACGTACAATTTACTAATTTTACTGTTTCCACAATCATATGCAACTGCACAATAGATATAATATTCCAACTTTATTTATCTATATTACTACGTTATATTATTGATATTGAGTTTACTACTAGAAAGTAGAAATATCGAAGCTTTCAAAAGCGATTGTTGAATGTCTGTATTAATATTCTGTGCGTAATGTATCAGTGTCAAAGGGTTTCAGTCTGCGGATTGACACAGAGAAATACCTAACTGCTAACTCGTTTATGTTCGTCTGGACTTCATTTCACTTTATATGCTTTCATTTAGCCCCAAACAGTAGCTGCTTCGTTACCACGCTCGTATTTAATATGTGATGATTGCTGTGATACATTTTAGTTACGTTTCAAGGTTTCAGAACTATAACACCGACTGACTATATTTTATTCCTTCTCACTGCTTGATCACACATTTGACGACACTTCCTGTACGATACAATGCTTTTGCCACATGATATAGCGGATTCCTGACTTCCATACATTACAACGTCGCTCATCATCACGTGCAGTCGTTTAGTTAAATTATGTTTTAATAACCTTAAAGAATGTTTTAATTGTTTGTTCTTTAATGTCCCACATATTATTTAATGCATGTTTAAATTTATTCCGCACATCACTATTAAAAATGTACCCATTTGGCTGAGAGCCTTTTGTCCACTCATCTCTCACAGTTTAAACATAAGATTAAGTATTTACCCAAGCCATGCACAACGTGCAAACAAAATAATATTATTTAACTTTTATGTATAAAATAATTTGCTACACAGTGGATTTGTTTAAAATATTGCATATTGGCTCAGTTACAAACAAAGGTTACTCCTTCCGTTGATATATAATGTACGGTCTATGCTGGGAATGTAGAAACAATTCAACTAAAATATGATGTACAGTCTGCAATCAAAATAAATAAGAAATTTTGACACCAATAAGTATGAGAAATTGTAATAGTAAATTTTAGATTTGTGTTATATAAAAAAACATGTTAAAATATATATTGCAACAATACAAATATATAAGGTACTGTGCATTGCACAAAGTAATTTAAATAATTAATTAGAATAAATAAATAATGCAATTTGTTAATAATAATAGTTTAGCTTGCAATCTGAATTGTAAAATAACGCCTAACTTTAATGTTGGAACAGGTGAATAACGCCAGCTGCTCTCTGTATGTGTGTACACCCGTAAAATGCGTGTGTGTGCGACCTGTCCATTCCTGAAAAGCGCCACCCTTTAGGAACGCTATAAAACATTTGCAATTATTTAATTTGTAATACTTGTATGCATAATAGCACAAAACTAAATACACCAAAATGTGTATTTAAATAACACGAATAAGTGTATAAAAAATAGTGTAAAACGAATAAAGAGTGTAAAAACAGGAAATTAAAAATCAATAGTAATTATGTTAATTAAGATAAAGAAAAAAGGTTTGTGCATGATAAACGCCTATAAATTACCGACCGAATGAATATCGGGTAATGTGCAAAATTTTACGTACATACAAAGAGCAGCTGGCGTTATTCACCTGTTCCAACATGAAAGTTAGGCGTTCCTTTTACAATTCAGATTGCAAGCTGAACTATTATTATTAACAAATTGCATTATTTATTTATTCTAACTAATTATTTAAATTACTTTGTGCAATGCACATTACCTTATATATTTCTACTGTTGCAATATGTAACACGGTAAAACAGTATAAACAAGTGAAGACATACAGTATATTATATTCATCAAGAGCCAAAATCAATAGGTTGAATGTCAGGGGGTCAAAAATTTTGTATCAAATCGTAAAAAAACAAAATGATAGATGTTACACACTTTGTTGTACAGAATTAGGACAAACCTAAATTTTTTAAACTAATAAAGAGCACATACAAATATATTTACAGAAAACTAAATAAATTTATTATCCGATTACGCAAGAAATACGACGTTATGTTACGTTTGGATACAAAAAAATCATACGTTTTGCTCAATTACATGTAATTGCATGGTGATAATGAGAACTGAATTCTTTGTATTATCGGTTTCTTGAAAAATGAGGTAGGAAATATTTTTGTGTGGGACTCTATGTAATTTATGTTACTGCGACGTCAATAAATTTTCTTCATGAAGGTTTTTCTTCATATTGCAACATAGAGACATTTATTTTTAAATGCATAACCTTTTCAGTAGTTGGAGTTGGAGTTTTTGTTTAAATAATTATGACTTTTCTCCGTTACATTTAAATACACACAGGCAGGTAAGTAGATGCTAATGGAATACACATCTGATCTCTTTTGTATAACGCTCAACCATGTTTTATCCTGTTGGATCGTTGCATGTGACTGTACAATATCAGTAGTTTCGGCTGGGATGTATATTGCACACAGAAAAATGTTAGACCTTATTTTGTACCAATCCAACGAACTTTTTGAAACCTCTGTGCGTCTGTGTATTGTGGTTTCTTACGGCAAAATTTTGCCCATTCGTATTATTGTGCCTTACACAACCGAGAGGGGATTCTTACTCATTCTATTGATGGGCAATGTACGGTCTATGCTGGGAATGTAGTAGACACAGTTCATCAATCCGAATTATAATTTACAGTCTGCAACCAAGTGCGCAAGCCTAACTGAATTCCTAATGTTTACAGGACTGTTCCTAATAACTCTAGGACTTTTATTTTATGTCGCAAGGAATTTCAAACGTTTCCACCCGTAAGTAGGTGTACTATGAACATTCCGAAACGCAGAACTGTGTACGAAGATCTTGCAGTACAGAGAACTCTGTAGAACTTCATCGCGTATTAATCACACATCAGGTAGTTTGTAATCGATAAATTCAATGTACAACGCAAGCTACTTGTCTAACAATTTGTAGTCAGAGCTTTTCAGACGATTACGTTGCCTTTTATAACACACCAACACTTGTGTGTCGGATGCAGCGTTACATACATGCACGTTATAAATGAAATTAATACGTGCCTTACCTTAGTTTTACTTCTAATGACCTTTTACAGTTGCTTACATGTAACAAGGAAAAGAATCATTAAATCATTATTTTTTTACATCCACAAAGAGCGAGTATTGCAGCAGTAATATTAAGGGTCGTGTAAGTCATCCCATCATCGCAAAAAAAGCTTTTTTAGAGGTGTTTAAGTAGACCTCATAATATATACCGTTAGCTTTGCAAACCCAATCTCACTTTACAATGCTATTAAGCAGTAGAATAATAATGTATGCACACGACTGTATTGGGTTGAAACAATATACTGAAACATTGCACGTTTTCTTAGAAAATCAATCTACGTGTAAGTGTTGTTCTCGGAACCATCGAGTTAATATAGAATTTTGTGTGGGTAATAAGTATTTTAAAGAATACCAAAGCGTTACATTTATAATCTGTCAACCTCTAATGATATTTGGCAAGAAAATAAAGAAAACAATAGCGATGACAAATATTAATTACTAAGAAATTTTAATACCAATAAATATCAACAACTATAACAGTAAATTTCAGATTTTTGTTTTATAAAACAGGATGAAATAATTGTGTAATAGGATAAAACAAGACAAAGAAATAGGAACAAATATATCAAATTTTCTATTCACCAAGATATTTAAAATATTTTTAATCGAGTGATGGGTCATCTTATCAGATTTTATTTGTCTATTTGAACCTTGCATCTGGTGTCACAAATTCGGCCTTCCTTTATTTTGTACTGTATAGTACACCCGTTCCCTTTTTTTTTTCTACATTTCTACAAAAGTAGTCTATAAAACAACTTTATTCGTATTGCAATTGTTCTATTACTTACACAGTTATTCGGTAGCACTATACACAAGAAATAGTAAATTTACATTAAAAAATAAAATTCACTAGTCCGTTATCTTTAAATGCACACCCAATAATACTTGAAATAATCTTTTGACCGTGTTACATAATCTAAGTTACATATAGAAAAAGTAAGATATGGTTTAATAAAGACTACAAGCTTTCAGATGTTTCATCATTAATGGTTGTGGGAGGGGGGTTTTAGGGATATGAAGTCCCGTGCTGGAATTTTGTGACTTCTAGTTGACTCGTTGTTTTACATTAATGATAGTTTTATTAAACTGCTATTTGGATCATTGTCGAATTGTTTTGTTGTTAGTGATAGAACTACACGATTGCTGTGAAATACCCGATGGGCTTAAAGATACAACACCACAAGAATTATTCGTCACTAGAAATGATCTGACTCTTCCATACTCTTTGCACCTTGCTATGTGTTCCAGGATTATCTGAATAATAATTTTGTTATTTATTTAATTAACTAATCTTATTTTATACCTCTTGTGCCCATGCATTTCTTACGGGCAGAAAAGTGCATTGTTGCCAAACGAAACGTTGTAGCCGTACAAAGCTGCGTGTACCGTAAAGAGAAAATTCTACGCAATACTACACTAGGCAACTATATACATGCCATCACATTAAAAACAATTCCTGAGTTTTAAATGAGCCTGATATTTTTGCAAATGTAAATGAAAAACTAGTTAGCCAGGATTTTTTAATTTTTTGCCAAGGTATTAACTCACAGTTAGAAAGTTGTAGAAAAAGGCAAGGGTTTTATTTCTTTATATCATTTCAAAAACTTTTCGAAGTTGTTTCGATTGCTTACAGTGACAAGGCAATAATAAAATTATAGTAATTTGGGTTACTGCTAGTATCATGTGGTCACGAGTTATTCAAATCATATTAGGGAACGTATTGATAACGTCAATTATAAAGTATTACTTACTTAGATTATGTAAACAAACAAACCATTAGTTGATTGTTAAAATTCTGGTTTGCCGGGCTGTAAGGCCGTGGTCCGATGTTTTAATGCAAATGTTTTGGCTACTCATCAGCGGCCATCTTCAGTTCATATGGACTTAATACTGACACAGTTCACTGTGACCAGCCCGGCAAACCATAATTTTAACAACCATGATGCCGGCAGTGAAAACCGTAGACATCAGTTGAAACCACTGGTCGAATTCGTTCTAATTGATTAGTTAATTATTATTTATTTTTAATTTTAATCGCTCAATTGGTTTTATTTAATTTAGTATTTCAGTATTATAAATAATAACGAATGAGACACCCGAAACAGATACATAAAGTTTTAAGAAAATCACCCTCATACGGATATCAGTGTTTTGTTTATACTTATTTCATCATCATCATCGTCAGCCACCTTCAGCAAGGATTAAATCAAAAATGATTTGTTCCTGTTTTAAACAGACAGACTAGAGATGGTTACTCCTACGCTTTTTCGGACGTGCCATACTTAAACGTCTCTCCTGCAAAAACATTATAACATCGGGAACCAGTTCAATTGTTCGCTGTTAATTAAACTAGCTGCCGTAGTTAGTAAAAATTACTTACCAACAAATTATGACAATGTATATATCAGGAATTAGTCAAGGGTTACATAAATTTATTCACTCTCTGGGTATTAGCGAAAACATCTCTTTATTCTTGTATTTTAAATAATTACAAAAGTAATAGCTTTAATTGTCATCCTTTAATTTTTTACTTACTTTACGTTACTTTTAAAAGAAAGATTCTTATATATTCTGCATTAAATATTCTTTAAAGTTTTATTCTTTACTCTTTTTTATCTCAAAATCATTCAGTTATGTATTATTTCAAGTACCACGGATCCGGGTCTCAACTTTGCAATATTCTAATATATCACAACATCATCCAAACTATTTGAAGAATAGTCCGGTGTCATTTTCAGAATTACTTTTCCTTTAAACATCATCAGGTTATTACTATATCATTACAGAAATTACAAACATTTATATGTTAATCTTTAAGTTATCTAAAAGTCTTTACAAGAAACTTTACTGTTCTTTTTGTTTCGGTTTAAAAAAAAAAACAAGTTATGCACAAATGTTATGATTTAATATCACCTGAATAGAACGTGAGTTTGCTGTGGGAGTTCGTGATGGTCTCCTTCAGTAGGTCTTCTTGGGTGTAGTTCGTTGCTCCTCTGGATCCTCCATTTAGTTGATTGTTTCCGAATTGTAGTCTAGTTCATGACGATTGGATTCTGCTACTTGAAGTTCATACGGTTGTTGTTGTAACTTTCTTCTTCTGGAGTTGGTTGTTCACATTTTACATTTTAATTGTTCTTATTTTAGCAGCACTGATGTTTACTTTAATATGGTCAGGAACATATCTTACCACTTACTGTTTGTAAAGAGATGTGTCGGCTAAGTTTTTTTTTATATATTACCAATATTTGCTCCACGCACTACATTACTGGTTTTTAGTTTTTTCTTTTCAACGCTACATTGGATTAAATCAATTATAACAACTAACGTCTGGTTGTATCGTTGTTTAGCGGTATACACCTAAGTGTAACTTGACAACACATTTTTGACCTGCTTACATGTCGAAGTTTCTCCGGCGACTGGGGCTTGTTTAGCGGCAGGGAGTCTGTAAGCTGGCGCGGTTTACGCGCTGAGAAAAGTAGTTCGTTCCTTTAGTATTATTAATTGTTCATTAATTAACTAGTAATAAATTATGCTACCTTTTTGTTACGAGTTAGATATTTCCTTTATTATTAATACGTCTTTTATTTAATTAAAAGAATTATTATTTTTCGCTTAATAACATTGTACTTTGCGTGTTCGTACTGGACAATTTGCACGTTGATACAGGAATGCAGGTACAGATAAAGGGTGGATAATACTCTCACTTGTTATAAGAACAAAAAATTTAATTTGTGCTATTTAAATAATTTTTAAATCGTCACAATACCTCTCTGCCTTTCGGTTTTTAATTCAATAGTTGTTTAGGGATGCGGCAGTCATCTATGTTTAAGATATTCCAAAATACTTATTTCTTTGAAAAATATTTCATGTTGTAAATTACTCTGGAAATGAGTTTGGTTGTGTGTTTTAATATTAAATTTTATATTTTGACGATGAAGATTTTAAGCTGTATCTACTGTAGGCCTAATTGTTATACTTACCTAATTTATACTAAATAATTATTTTACTTTTCTTGTATAAATGAATGTTTTTACTTTGTTAAAACTTTAAGTCACTATATAAGTAGTTATTCATTTTCAGATATACAATTTATTGAACTTTAGTGTTCAATATTGACATAATAATTGCTTATTTATAACGTAAAATTTTATTGCAAAGGCTGTCACGGCCGGAGTCAACATTATTAAAGTTAATAACTATCCGATTATTGGGCCATGGTCGATTGCTTACAACTTGGGTAATTTCCAAACGTTTCGGCTAACCACCGGCTTGAGTAGAAATCATTCAAAAAGGATGGTAGGTCGAACGTACCTCACAGCAGAGGTATAAGCAACAGCACCTCATTGCTTACAACAGCAGAGGTATAAACCTCAGCATGTCATTGCCTGTAACAGCAGAGGTATAAGCAACAGCACATCGTTGCTTGTACCTCTACTGTGAGGTGCGATCACTATACTCAAACGCGTTTCTTCGGAAGAACACCTCCGTGGGTGGCTGAAGCGTTTATAATTCAACCAAGTTATAAGCATTGAACCACGGCCAATCAGGCCGATAGTTTTTAATTTTAATAATGTATAAATTTTGTTTGTTTATAACCTGCTTTTGTAATAATGTTACTTTACGTAATTAATTAATTTCGTTCTTGTTGTTTCTTGACCGCATGTGTCAAGATTTTTGACTCATAGAAACAAGATTTATAAAAATATCATTTCATATACACGTTATGTGGATGATACATTTCTTGTTATTAATGGCACATATAGACAAATAGAAAGTTTGAATAAATATACATAAATAGCATACATCAAAAAATAAAGTTTATATTAGAGCTGGAAAACAACAATAGCTTAAATTTACTTGATTTAGATGTACAAAAAATAAATAACTGTCTTAAGTTTAAAATCTACAGAAAGCCAACCACCACGGTCATTACTATTCATGCATCCTCATTTCATCAATTTTCACAGAAAATGGGATCATTTAAATCCTTTGTCAACAGACTATTTAAACTTCCGTTAGAGCCAGAAGACTACATTGAGGAGTTTAACACTATAAAATACACCGCGATGACCAACGATTACAGTAGCATGATTATAGATAGATTGGTAATGAAACAAAGAAAGAACTTAACATAGAAATAAGAATGAAACACGCAATAGTGGTCGCAAATACATATCAACAGAATATACTAATCTTTTACCCAGTGCTATAAATAACGTTTTCAAAATTATGACTACACTGTTTTTATACGAATAACTGCATTTTAAAAGCTTTAAGACCGAGGTCAAGTAGACCAGTACAAAGCCGTTCGGGGGTGTATAAAATAGAGTGCGTATTTTAATAGTTGTTAAATTAGACAGACAGGCAGAATAGTCTTGGGTAGGTACAAAGAACATCTGCTTAAGGATGACATTAGGAACATTAAATTGAACTTTGCCTTACATGTCATCAATTATAACCACAGTTAGTCCAGTTTTCAAAACAGTTTCAAATAACTGCATTTCTGAAAAAAGAGCACACTCATGAACGCACTAGAAGAGTTTAAAATTTACAGAGCCTCCAAGACTAAAGGTGATGTGGTTTTGAATGAAAAACATTCTTTCAAATCCAACGAGCTATATGATACACCTGTACGCGTGCTAGAACAATATTATAGATAAATGCGGGGAAAGTATGATGTAGAATCGTTAGTCACTCGCGAGATCCGTGTCGATGCACATAGTGAGATAACGCGGGTTGGGAGTAGCTTAAATAACGGCATGTGTGTGACTTGTATTAATTGACTTACTGCATGTATAAGTGAACATATTTTATCCTGATGATGCGATTATAAGTCTCCAAATGGGTTGTGAATATTAAAATAAGAAGTTGCAAGGAAGGGAACCTGAGGAACCTGGATGCACAAGGTAACTTTATTTACATGGCAGGTCAACACACGTGACGGTCAAACCACATGACATACAAACCGTATGAAAATAACTTTCCCTCTATCTATTTGTTCCGTTTTTCATAATCTGTTTTCAAAATACTTTACATTATTTTGGATTTTGTATAATATTTGCATAAATTTAAATTATAAATATTCACAACCCTTTTTTAACTTGGTCATACAAAAAAAAAAAAAAAAAAAAAACAGTTTACTTTGAAAGTGGCTCTCGTTTAACGATGTCAAAAATATCAAACTGTATTTAGGTAAAGCCACAAAATTTTTCATAATTAAAGAATTTTAATACCGTAGGAAAAGCGCTGTAGCAACCTACGAATATAAAAACGTGATACATAAAAGGTTAATTTGTGCATCGCTTGCAAATGTTTGTGTAAACCGAATCAGTATATGCCTGACTACGTAGAAGGTAACAACGGAGACACGGTTGAGTTCTGCTCGGATAGAAATGTTGGCAGAATTTTTTTTAGATCCATCGAAATTTATGCGACCGTAAAGCTCTTTTCGTAAAGTTATGTAATTCTATAATTTGATTGCAATATAAAATTAATAATATTAAGTTCTGTATGTTATAAACAATAGGCTGTTGGGGGAAACTGTGTTAAGCACTTGCAGACTTTCTTTTCATGTCATCCCCAGGTTTACACACAACATTTGTATGACCTAATGTTTACACAGACTAGTACACATCTGTACTAAGGTGAGTGAATACTGGAGCTTGAGGTAAGTATAATTATACGGATTCCAAGTAATTATATTATTAGTAAAGGAAATTTAGCGTTTATAAAGAACTACATGAGACCATCATTAACTAAAACTGCATAAAAAACAATGATATCAGTTAGCACAATATCAGTGCATAATTGTATATCAGATGCATAAACTACTGTGTATAGAAATAACACGCACGAAATAGTAAAATATATTTTGAAAGATAAGCTGTTATTTACTGATGAGTGTATGGTATCACAATTTGCGACTAACAAAGTTTACTATTAAGCGGTTTAAGACTAAAGCAACATAACCTTTGCTTTGATGTTGCAACTAAACCTTAAAACACTGACAGAAATAACACTTTTGCACACTACTATAGACATTTTTTTCCGTTCAGCGTATAACGTCTCGCCTGTCAAGACATTATAACATAGGGAACCAGTTTAATTGTTCGCTGTTAATTAAACTGGCTGCCGTAGTTAGTACAATTTACTTACCAACAAATTATGACAATGTGTATATCAGGATTTTGTCCAAGGTTACATAAATTTATTCACTCTCTGGATATTAGCGAAAACTTCTCTTTATTCTTGTATTTTAACTAAGTATATAAACATAATAGCTTTAATGGTCATCTTTTTGTTTTTTACTTACTTTACTTTACTTTTAAAAGAAAATTCTTATAAATTCTGCATTAAATACTCTTTAAATTGTTACTCTTAGTATCTCAAAATCATACAGCTGTGTATTATTTCAATTACCACGGATCTGGGTTTTAACTTTGCAATATTCTAACATATCTCAACATCATCCAAACTATTTGAAGAATAGTCTGATGTAATTTTCAGAATTACTTTACCTTTAAACATCATCAGGTTATTACTATAGCATTACAGAAATTACAAACATTTATAAGCTAATCTTTAAGTGATCTAAAAGTATTAACAAGAAACTTTACTGTTCATTTTGTTGCGGTTTTTTAAAAAACAAGTTTTGCACAGAAGTTATGGTTTAATGTCAGCTGAATATAACGTGAGTCTGCGGTGGGTGTTCGAGATGATCCTCTTCAGTAGGTCTTCTTGGGTGTAGTTCGTTGTTCATCTGGATCCTCCATTTTGTTGGTTGTTTCCGAATTGTAGTCTAGGTCATGACGGTTGGATTCTGCTACTTGAAGTTCGTACGGTTGTTGTAGTAACTTTTCTCCTGGTGTTGGTTGTTCACTTTTTACATTTAATTGTTTTTATTTTAGCAGCACTGATGTTTACTTTTACATGGTAAGGAACATATCTTACCACTTACTGTTCGTAAAGAGATGTGTCGGCTAAGTTTTTTTTTATATATTATTAATATTTCCTCCACGTACTACATTACTAGTTTTTGAGTTTTACTAACGCTACATTGGATTAAATAGATTAGAAGAACTAACGTCTTGTTACATCGTTGTTTAGTGACATACACGTCAGTGTAACTTTACAACACATTTTCGAGGTGCTTACATGTCGAAGATTCTACGGCGACTGGGGCTAGTTTAGCGACAGGGAGTCTGTAAGCTGGCGCGATTTACTCGCTGAGAGAAAAGTAGTTCATTCCTTTATTATTATTAATTGTCCATTAATTAACTAGTATAAATTATGCTACCTTTTTTGTTAGGAGTTAGATATTTCCTTTATTATTAATACGTCTTTTATTTAATTAGCAGAATTATTAGTTTTCGCTTAATAACATTGTACTTTGCATGTTCGTACTGGACTTTTTTGCACGTTGATACAGGTATCTAGGTACAGATAAGGGTGGATTATACTCTCACTTGTTATAAGAACAAAAAATTAATTTGTGCTATTTAAATAATATTTAAATCGTCACATCGTCCTGCACTTACGATGGGGCGGCGTTAGTGAATACTACAGTGATATCTTTTTCTTTCGTGAAGTTTCCTTTCTCTCGTTTGTTAACATCTAACTTAATTTTATTTACATATAAATAAATGTTATTTATTTATTCATTTATTACTCTTAGTTTTCGTAACTTTACAATATCGTGGCCCGACTGATTTTACTAGCATACTCTAACTCAAGTAGTTAGTTTTCTGCTTTATCATTAACCCTTTTCAGTGCGGCGCCATTGTGACTGTGTTACGTATTTATCCCTATATCTCTTAATAATACTACAGTAATCTAAAGTTGATCCCATACTCAACCTTAGATTCTTTCTTAATTCTAATATATTATTCTACTGAGACAAGGGGAATTTCACGAAGGGGAAACTTTATCTTCTATTAAACGATCAGCTGTTACAAACTAAGCAAGAGGGGACAAACACTTTACACAAGAAGCATTGTATTATACACGGGGTGGTGTTTATTGTTTACCGATGCAGGCTTTCATAACAATAGGGGTGGCTTACTACAATTCTCAACACGATTATTTCCTGCACGAACGAGTTTGTCTTATACTGGCAAGCTGGGGAATTATTTTTCGAACAGGCCACGACCGGGTGTTTACACTATTCAAATATACTTTTATTATTACTTTTTCTTTACTTATTTTACTACTACACTTTTCACTTTTATTACACGTTAGTTTAATTTAAGATACTGTTCAGCTTTTTATTTAAAGGACTTATTATTTATTTTATTTCAACACTTATAAAATTTGAATTCATTTAAACACACAAATATATATAGATAACAAGAATCTTATACTAATTAATCAAATTAAAATTATCTCAAATTAATTCAATTTTACGTACTTCTAGCAATTATCAGTCGAGACAAAATAATAATATTATGTTATAGTGGGAAGGAATTTCACACACGAAGAGTTTATTGCTTTTATAATAGCACAATGGATCAGCTGTTTGGGGAGTCTTATTGTTTGCGTTGGGGTGGTTGTTAACAAAGGAGGGTGATTCGGACAATCTGAAACACGATTCTTTCCTGTTCTGGACTGTCTGTTATGTCCACGAGGGATTGCCATTCAAACAACTTACTTGTCTACGGGGGAGAGCGTACATTTCTCGACACGTATCTAACATGAAATAGACTGTAAATACCGACAGGTTTAAAATGGAATATTTTTACCAGCAGGGACTTGTTTATTACAGCAATATCCTAATACTAATATTATTATTTCTTAATTAAAACTTTATTTATTTATTTGTTCACAATATCATATAGAATAATTTATATATTCTACAAATTTACTGTTAATTAATTATCACGACGTACACAATTATTATTTATTTTTTTTAAAACAGCAGAGTGGCGCATCTTATAACGTCACGCCTGTCAAGACATTATAACATAGGGAACCAGTTTAATTGTTCGATGTTAATTAAACTAGCTGCCGTAGTTAGTAAAATTTACTTACCAACAAATTATGACAATGTATATATCAGGATTTTGTCCAAGGTTACATAAATTTATTCACTCTCTGGATATTAGCGAAAACATCTCTTTATTCTTGTATTTTAACTAAGTATATAAACGTAATAGCTTTAATGGTCATCTTTTTGTTTTTTACTTACTTTACTTTACTTTTAAAAGAAAATTCTTATAAATTCTGCATTAAATACTCTTTAAATTGTTACTCTTAGTATCTCAAAATCATACAGCTGTGTATTATTTCAATTACCACGGATCCGGGTTTCAACTTTGCAATATTCTAACATATCTCAACATCATCCAAACTATTTGAAGAACAGTCTGATGTAATTTTCAGAATTACTTTACCTTTAAACATGATCAGGTTATTACTATAGCATTACAGAAATTACAAACATTTATAAGCTAATCTTTAAGTGATCTAAAAGTATTAACAAGAAACTTTACTGTTCATTTTGTTGCGGTTTTTTAAAAAACAAGTTTTGCACAGAAGTTATGGTTTAATGTCAGCTGAATATAACGTGAGTCTGCGGTGGGTGTTCGAGATGATCCTCTTCAGTAGGTCTTCTTGGGTGTAGTTCGTTGTTCATCTGGATCCTCCATTTTGTTGGTTGTTTCCGAATTGTAGTCTAGGTCATGACGGTTGGATTCTGCTACTTGAAGTTCGTACGGTTGTTGTAGTAACTTTTCTCCTGGTGTTGGTTGTTCACTTTTTACATTTAATTGTTTTTATTTTAGTAGCACTGATGTTTACTTTTACATGGTAAGGAACATATCTTACCACTTACTGTTCGTAAAGAGATGTGTCGGCTAAGTTTTTTTTATATATTATTAATATTTCCTCCACGTACTACATTACTAGTTTTTGAGTTTTACTAACGCTACATTGGATTAAATAGATTAGGAGAACTAACGTCTTGTTACATCGTTGTTTAGTGACATACACGTAAGTGTAACTTTACAACACATTTTCGAGGTGCTTACATGTCGAAGATTCTCCGGCGACTGGGGCTAGTTTAGCAGCAGGGAGTCTGTAAGCTGGCGCGGTTTACGCGCTGAGAGAAAAGTAGTTCATTCCTTTATTATTATTAATTGTCCATTGTACATTGTCCATATTAATCACATTGTACTTTGCATTTTCGTACTGGACTTTTTGCACGTTGATACAGGTATCTAGGTACAGATAAGGGTGGATTATACTCTCACTTGTTATAAGAACAAAAAATTAATTTGTGCTATTTAAATAATTTTTAAATCGTCACAAGCGCTTTCCAGCTTCACAGCTTATCATCAGATCGGAAATATGATCTTCAACGCTGTGAAACTTGAAAGCGTTAATCGGAAAATTGTTGCTATACTGGTGTGCAACTGTGTTATTTCTTTTTGTGATTATAATGATTATAAACACTAACACAACTTTATTAATTAAATATTTAAAACACCTGTAAGCAGAGTACATGCTTTGTCTGGTGCTTCCAGACTATTACAGGTGACAAGTTTATACGATACATACAACAACTGAAAATTCACGTTCATCCACTGAGTTACTATGCCGCTCTGATTTCCGATGTAGACTCTTCTTCATCATCAACATTATCATGCAGTAATACGGGCGCGTGCGCACACACACACACACACACACAAAACTATACCTTTTGCTACGGTAACGACAACGGTGAAAATAAAAAATAACTTACAAAAAAAAAACAGTAAACAAAGGAAAAATAAGCATATAACTCTAGACAGTGCTAATACAAAATTTAAATAATCAGTATAATTATGTATTTATGTTAGAAACCCAATTACCTAGCTGAAGCATTCTGTTATATTTGTGTTTATATTTATTATTTTTATATCATTTTTATATGTGATATAATATGCGTAATATGTGTTATGCTTTGTAAACAGCTTCTTGAAAAACGGAATCTTTAAATAAGTATATTTTTTCAAAATGTACGTTTTATAATAACAATTTTTAATAATCAATGGTATACTTTTTAGATATTTAAGTAGTTATTTTGTGTAACTAAAATCTTTTTCTTGTCAACAAACAATAAGGTTTATTGTGCAGCAGTAATATTGAACGTAATGCATACGACCTGACCGGTATTACCACTGAAACATCTTTAAATAATTGTTATGTTGCAACACACGCGCGCCCGCGCACACACACAGGTGAACTGTACGCATTTCTGAAGCATCGTTGTAACTTAATCTTGTAAGTTATTATTCCGACTTGAGCCATGATTCAATCAATGCGTATTAGCCGACTTGAGCGTATTTGTGTCAATGTATACCATATTAAGTTTAAAATTTAAGTTGAAACTCATCTGTATGAAACATCGATTGAAAGAGGGAAGCACAAAATAGACCGAGAGACAGAGAGACGTTAGAAAGTTAAAGAAACGTAGTGCAGTATAATATTACTTGATATAAAGTGTACTAATTTTACACAATAGCCATCGATACTTAAAAGAAGTGATTAGAAGATAACAATCGGCTCTTGTCGCTTGTTTTTGATCAGTTAATCAATAGTTTATTAACGGCAACCTCGAAACTTCTTTATATGAGTAGAACTAATGACTTCGCACAAGGATTAGCTTCATTACACTGAACGTTTAAAGGTGATGAATGTTACTTTGGATTAATACTACACCGAAATTTCTTAAACATCATTCTCTCTGATAAGTCAAATCCCTGAATTCAATACGCTAGACAGTTTGTTCTTTACTTTTAGAGGACAACTTTTTGAAACGCGTTGAAAATGACAAATGTACGTGACTTTTTGTTTGAACTTTCTTAAATTAATAAAACTGCTTGAAAGCGCAGAAAACACATTTCCGTTTATATTTCTTGATATAAGCAGGATTGTTTCGTTTATATTCAACGATTAGTCACATGTACAATAAATAAAGGAATTCGAAACCTTATTATCACTATTCCTTTATGAATCCGTAAAGTTCACCTCGTTTATCAGACTTTAGTGGAAATTATTTGATATATCCCGCAAAGAGATTTACGTTGCCTGTTTTGTGTAGGTTAATATTTATAAACTTATTCGGCTGAAATGTATAAAATCTCCAACAAAGGTTATAAACGTTAGTAAGAATATTTTTACTATATTGTTACTATATTCTTACTATATTTTTATTAAATTATTATTATATTGTTACTATAAACAATATTCTTTACATCAAAGGACGATTTCGAAAGACATTCAAAATTAAAACACGTGTGTGTGTTTATATAATAAAAAATTAATATGTAATACAAGCTCAAACAAACATGTTATTGTTTTCAAAAGAGAACGGAATAAAATTAATTTAAAATATTTAATTTATCCAAATTAATATATGATAAAACTTATCTTATGTTACATTTACTGCATACAACTACATGCATAGAACTTATCCTAACCTCATTACTGCACACAATATTGAATTCAATATTGTGCTAATATAATATATTAATGCATTCAAAGTTAATCAGTTTTATATATTACATTAAGAATATCATTAAAAATCTAAATTAATTTTAATGTAATGGATAACGTTTTTTTGAAAACATATTTCAACTAAATCAACGCAATCATTAAAACAACTTTCAGCACATACAATAATGTGTCTGACTCTTCATAGAATTCTCTTCATTTTTATAAATAATATTTACACGTAAATACTGTAAGTGTCACTTTGACGTGTGTGTTAATTTGTGATACTTTATAAATCTCGATCTGTCGATGCGTTTATTAAGTCGCACGTCTGATGCTTACTGTGTTACAAACGCTTCGTGTAACCTGTGTGTCCTTACCTGTCCTTACTCACTAGTTTTTTCTTCCCGATAGGCGCCAAATTGTTTTGAAGAAAAACAATTAAAAGATTTTATCTCAGTTGCTTACGGTACTGTAGTCAATGATTCGAATTATTCGCCGACTGGCGGGAACTCGAATCTCGCTTGTGTGGGGGGACGTGTTGCCAACATAAAATGTTGTTGGCTAATTCTGTTCACTGTTACAGAACACAACGTACATTACAACACAATTTCAATACAATTACAACATACACAACATACAACAGAACACAACATACATAATACACTTGAAATAATTACAGGACAGCTAGTAACGATTCACACTTATTTATTTGGCTTTATAGCTTATTAATTTTCAATAATGTTTGTACAAATGAGATTAATATAATAGTTTTTAGCCTCGGCAATAAATTAATTGTTCACTCAGCAGAAAGCAGGGTTGACATTACAAGTTAATCAGACGCCATGATGGGCGACGTTTTCTTATTTATACAAAATAAAATTGCCAATGAATTCTTTTAAGTACGACAAAAAAGTTTAGAACAAGATAATTAAATAAAGTACACCACCTTACAATTGTGGTAATTAATTATGAAAAAGTTTTACATTGAATTCCACTCTGTGGTGTTAAAAGTGTGTGCCAGTGTTATTCGTCTAATACATAGGTTATAATTCAGTTAGTTGGCATTCATAAATATGTTTTATTAATTAATCTTTGAAAGAAATAATATTGTCAGTTTATAGTGAGAGTTCAAAGTGTAGTGAGAAAATTTAAAGAGAATTTATTTCAGAAATTCGGTTAACTCAGCAATACTTATCAATCAGTTGATTTGAGGTGTAGTGTCATATAGTTGAAATAGGTTGGGTTCATCGATTGGGTCTTCAATCTTCAATCATCTTGAGATTTAGGTACGCCTTGCTTCTTTTCCGTATTAGTTGATCGATTTTAATTAATTTGGGATTAATTAAGCTGGTCTGTTGCCTGGGTTGAATGTATTAGTCCCTCATCAGTTAGTTTGGTTCTTCGCTTCAAGAAATCTGGTTACTTTTGACTGTTTTAAGTACAAAAATTGGGCCCTTTACGGCTTGGCGTCTCTTCCTCGTGAGCGTCACTATAGGATTAACCGTTTCTAACGGAATATTCATACCTAACGTTCAGTTGTCATGGTAACTGATTGATTCTGATTGGCTATGCATGACTTAAGACCATTGTTAGAATATTTGAATTTTTATTCAAAATGATTAAATATCTTCTGATTGCTATTATTCTTTGGTCTCCTTATCTAAGTATGAGATATTATCACTACTGTTCGTATTATCTTTCAAAGATCATTTTGACATCCCACAAAGCTGGGTTTGCTGATTTATTAGTGTTTGAACAATCATATTGATATTATTTAATTACATTTCTTTCTTATTTCATGTCCTTAATTTAACATTTATCTCTTAATATGATCGACTAATTACCATTGACTAGTTACTTGCCTTTGATTTGCTAATATCATAGTTAATTTCTTACAATTTGTTGTTATTGATTTCTTACAGTTAGGCATTTCATAGGCCTAGGTAGTAATTGGCTATTTTTCTTAATTTATACAGATTACATATTATTTTACCCTTATACATGTTTTGTTTTGTGTTACACATGATTTGTTTACTTGTTGGATGGTTTTGTGTCTGTTTTATAATAATTGTATGTTTTTATTTGTTTCCATATTTTGGTTTGTCTATTGTTTTCTAACTGCCTTTTCAGTATTATTAGATTTATATTAATTTATCTTTTTTCTTATTCATATTGCCATGGTTTATAATTGGTTTATTACTTACTATTCTCTATTAAATATAACATAACATTTAGGTTTATGGTCTGTATAACTCTTCAGCCATATTCCTATACTTAAAATTAATCAAACAATTCTTTAACTGTTATTATACTACTCTTGTTACATTTGTTAATTCTTATTTATTTCTTGGTGATAAACATCATCACAACATTTAACTTTACTTAACTGACTCTCCCTTAAAACATAGGATGTTTATTGAATTTGTCTTTACATTCTTTAGTATATTCTTTCTAAAATAAACTTTACCTTCTATTCATGGTAACACCAACATTTTGACTCTCCATGGGATTCCTTCCCCGAATACCATTGTATTTCTTATCTATAATTAATCTTACTACTAATAATAACAAAAGTCTTATTTAATAACACATTCACCAATAAATCTTTAGTTAACTTAAGAATTTTTTACCTTGTATAATCCACTATCCCATCTCAATTTTTTACGTACAACATGTTTCATGGACTAAATCCCCATCTTCAGGTACAGTAAAAAATTATTATTCCCCTAATACATAGGGGTCGTCGAAATGATTAAAATGTTTATACATAAAACACACGCACAAAAATCACTGAATAAATTAACATATAACACAAACACATGAACACGTTAAAAGCGACTCGGTGCACCGGTCGACCTCCGATCGTAAATAAATCTTTAGTGTTTGTCACTGATTATTAGGTGTTCATACCTATCAATAGGGTTTCTATTTAATTTTGGGGGTTTTACACTATCACCTTGCACTTTTTATGTTTTATTTAAGTGTTACTAGTGGGTATTACCTAACATCAAATTCTCTTTCTCACATACTAATGTTCACTATCTCTCTATCTCTCTATCTCTCACTTTACATTGGTTAATTATCTGTTAACAGGTTCATGTCATATTAGAGTGATTTATAATAGTTACTCTCTATTTATTTGGTTAGTGTACTTTGTTTGTCTCTAAGTTATTGAATTTTAACAATTATCATTTACATTGCTTATTTGGTTGATACTAATAATTATCATTTTCACTACTTTATTTGAGTGCAACATTTCTCCTTTTTCTGTTTCATATTATTTGTTTGTGTCCTTCCATTTCTTTTTCATTTTATTTCATTTATAATTTGGTTTTCAACTTCTCGTTTGGTTTCATTTTATTTGGTCAATCACTGGTGTTGTGACTGGTTCTAGCTATTCACTTATTTTATTTGTTTTGATATATCCTATCACTGGTATTGGGGCTGGTTCTACTTATTCACTTACCATATCTATTGGGTTATTTTGGTTAAATCGCATTGTACTATTGTTTTCAACGTTTGCTTCGTTGCTTGCTACATTTCTCTTATCAGAGGTTACTTTTACTATTACTTTTATTTGTTTGATCGCATAATTATGTTAATTACCCATTCCTTCATCTCTGACTCATCCCTTTTTAATTCATAGTGTTAATCATTTAGTGCATTATTCTTATCATGTTGCTTCATTAATGCATGTTGAAGATATGTACCCTTACAATACATATATCAATAATTATAAAAAGTTATTATTTAATTGTACATTATTCTTAATTGTTACTTGAGCGTTTTAGCCCATAATTAATATGGTAGTATTTAATAGAATTCAGAATGTATGTAAATGTCCTTTTCTATAAATAAATGTCTTGGACAAGTCCAGTAAAAACTTAAAATTTCTATTACGTAACAAAAAAGCATATTTTTCAATAATATACGCCCAAACATACTAAATCAGTGCACCTTAGTAATTTTCTTGTCCGATGAGGCCAACTCGTGGAAAGATTTAATTTATATTAATTGGATTGCCTAAAATATTGTTGTAACAGTTCTGTATACACCGAGAAAATTTATAAACGTAATGAACTTAGTTAAAAGTTTTTGTTCGATGGAAAATAACTTTAATACTATTCAAGCTTGGGTGACAATTATCACAGCTTGTCGCTCATCACAGGATGATAAAGTAAATTGTCTGTTAAATCTTTTTTTTTATTTATATGTGACGGCTTGAGAAGTAACCACTTTCTTTTACAATTTTTTAATATTAAATGAATAGCTTAATGATATAACATTTTAAATTCTTTATATCTCTTTCTTTCTATATCTCTCGTTCTCTCTTTTCATCTATCTATCTACCTACAAGCATGACAGATAGACTACGGGTAAATACACACACACACACACACTCACACACACACACACACACACATATACATTAACCTAACCTACTTAACGTACCTAACTTAACCTAATCTCTCCTTCTCTCTCTTTTCATCTATCTATCTACATACAAGCATGACAGATAGACTACGGGTAAACACACACACACACACACACACACACACACACACACACACACACACACACACACACACCCATATACATTAACCTAACCTACATATCTATCTATTGATCTATCTACATACATATAAATACATATGTCTGTCTTTTTAAATATAATGTTATCATTATCATTAACAGAAAATTTGATATACGTTAAAATGCTGAAGTATTGATACATTGTAATACATAATACAAACTTATTATTAACATGATTACTAAGCATGCTTCGGATTGAAAGAAATGAAAAAAAAAGTTTCCAATTTCTTAGAAGAAGTTATGTTGTATTGTAATTATAGTACATAAAAAACAATAGTTTAATTTACAGCATTAAAATAAGTTCAGTTTACACTAAGCATTTCATCCATTCTACAATAAAGCACCCTCAGTAACTTGACAGAGGCCCAGTTGTACGTTTTACCGCGACCCTGCTCATACAGCCCACAACTCATGGGCTAGTCGGAACAATAATTGCTAGTAATTATCATTATGATAATCTAAACACAGAGTCTATATCTATAGGTACGAAATTTATTAACTAACAAAATTATTACTTCTGTCTTAAGTTTTCAAAGACAAATTATTTATTTAATTATTTAGTCTTTTAAATAAAGAGTTTACTGATTCTTTTTTTTACAACTGTTAGTTTACTTGGGTGTCGAATTCTACAACGTCGATGTCGCTGTTCATGATCCACTGCCCGTTGCCCTTGGCGTAGCTGACACTCGCGTTCACACACACGCCGCGGTTATCAATCTGTTATTGTTCATTAATTGATCTCAGGGTTTTGTAATGGGTAATTAAATAGATGTGTGTATTAGGCTTACACAATCCACACTCTTCAAGTGTTCTGGCGTCAGTCAGTAATACGCCGATAGGTATTGCTGTCCTAGGCTTAAAATCTAGCACTAACGCGAAACGCTGTAACATTGATATATTATTAATTTTTTTATAATTTGATTTCTTTGATTCTAGATAACGTATAAGAAAAACTCGTAAAGTATAGCTAAGTTCTACGTCACTTATAGAATATACACGTCGTGACACGAAAAATTCACGACAGTCAGAACGATCTTCTATGACGAGACCTCGAAGCGAACTGTGCAATGTGTACTCTGCAAAGGACCGACTCAAATAATTTTTAGAACTGCTGATTGGTTGAAATCTTAGATACGTCACAGATTTTCATCATGATAGACTAACTTCAACTTAAAACTAAGTCCAAGTCTGCAAAGGCATGTCTAGATTTAATCTACAATTTTTATTACCTTCTTGCAGATAACGAGTTTAAAAAAGAATTAATTTCATAAAAAACCAAATTAAAATTATAGTTCTGCAGTACTGAATATATGGAAAACGTAGCCTTCAATACGGTGCATACTCTGTCCAAATTTCATAAAGTAATGTTAAATATTAATGAAGTTATTCAAGACTCACAAGCGCACCCGCGCACTCGCGCACTAACATTGCACTGGACATGATAGAGTATAAGAGGATTAACGGAGATAGAGAGCAAGTTAAAAGGGCGAGAAAAAGAGACAAACCAGGAACAGAAGAATGGAAAAACGAGCAGCCCATATTTTTTTGAAGTAGTAAACTGCAGTAATTGTATAAACAAACTTAAGTGTAAGTGAATAAATATTTTAGGGTTTCGTACTGTATGGAGTCCACTTGGGGCAGCAAAATTAATGTTTTTTAAGAAATTTTATGTAAGCATTTGGATTTGTGTTTAATCATGTGGTAGTGTTGGATCTAAGAAGCATCACTACAATTCAGTCGAGTTTGTCTCTCATACAAAACTAATCACAGATAGAAACATCATCCTTTCCATTTTGAGATGATGGTTAGTGTTGACAAATTAAATTTGAAACAATAATTTTTGAATCATTGTATCAGTTTCACGTACAGAGTAACACGTCAGAATTAACTCCTCGTACTTTGCCTGTCTCATATAAAGTTAAAATTTATGGTGTCTTGTATTTATAACTTTCTACAGGTACTTAAAGGTTCTTGTATTTAGTAGTCTTCTGAGCAGTTCTTTAATCAGGAATACCTGAAGCAAGTTGAAAATTTCGAGGGCAAGAGGCCAGTTTTCACTGGAACCCAATCAGAGTATCACTGACATTGCCGTTAGACCGTCACGTAAACGAGGAGTACCAAACAAAGTTGTAGACAGACTATGTAGATTAACTAATACGTTTAATTTCTCATTGCCTTAACATCTTTAAATAAACAGATATTTTTATAAATCACAGTGAAATAATAAATACTTTTTTGTTTATATGTCGTCAGCGTGTATGTCTATTTAACTAACACAGACTGTGTAAAAGGAGAAAAATTTAAGGTAACAAGAAACAAACGGATTTTGAATTTAAACGCGGTTCGGAACGCTAACGATTAGCCATAAATATCAAAATGTCAAAGTTGGGTAGGCTGCATAGTTATAAACCTGAACGGTGGTGTTCGCATTTTGTGTGTGATGTACTACGTATGAGCGTAACACACACACACACACACACACACACAAGTACAAATAGACATTGCATTGTATGTAATTTTGTTACGCACGTAAACACTCCAACCATGCGTAATTTGAGCAGACGGAGTTAAAAACTGACTATATTTTTACGTAGAGTATGATATTTAGCGACGTGTCATTGAATTTATATCAGATTCAGTCCCTTACACGAACATGCTACCAGAATATGTTTATTCGGATAACATTTAATTCAACAATTCACTTGCAGAAACAAAATAGTTCATTGGGAATTATTATGAAAACACTAACGATCCTTAGAACAAGGTTCCTGAATTTAGATTCAAATACCCTCCCAGATATCACTGAAGAAGGAAATAGAATGTCACCGTGTAGGGACGGTGAATAGTGTTACGATACCAAAAGCAGCCCAATACCAGAGAAGGAATATAAAGTAAAAAGCATGCAGCTAAAGAAGAATTAACAATTTTAAATAAATAACAATAGAATGACTATAACGTATACGAGACAAATAACTATGACCCAACCCAAGTGATTGGCCCAATGACAAACGAAATGAAATAAACACATGAATTAACAAACTAAGCAAAGTAAATATTATTAAATGTACCACCAATCATGGAAAGTACAAGCCCAAAGAAAAGGTTGTAATATTAGATAAGTAAGAATAGAATGATAAAGAAATAAACAAACAATAAAACACACAGACCATGATACAAAGAATGATAATAACAAAAGTGAAATACAATAAATATACTAATAATCAAAATAAAATGAACTAAGAGTGCATGATAGGAATAGGAAGTGAATTACCAGTTAATATTAAGTAATAAACATTCTATAATAAGGGTGATCACACCAGAGTGGCTAACGTAAAGAAAATAAATAATATGGAATAACCACTATTAACACTAAAGTACAGTAAAACAGTACAAAGTGCAAGTGTAACCCAAAATAGAGATAAACAACAAGAATTATAAATAAGAACTCATATAAAAGTGAGAGTGAACAATTAAATGTAAAACACAAAATATAAATAAAGACACCAAAACCAGTGATTAACACTAGAGTTTAATGGGTGAAAAGTACCAAAAAATAAGAGTAACCAAAATATTGTTATTATAGTACGAATTAATAGTAGGTTAATAGTATAATTTGTATTCTGGAAAAAATCCCCTAATGTTATTAAGGATGTTATTGTTATGAATGTTTAAATAGTAAGATTATATAGTAAATGTATATAAGTATTGTTATGATAGCATAAAGAAAAGCAGAGGAGATGATAACGTTAATATTATAGAACTGCGCAAAAGTTATAATTGTTAAAATATGTATTAAGAGTAAATTGTGTTATGTTGAGAGGTGATGAAGTCTATGTTAAAGTTCTAAATGTAAAGATAGAAAGCATTAATAGGTCGAAAAAGCTGTAATAAGTAATATAAATCAAGAATCAGTGTAAACTAGCTATAACTAAGCAATAAGAACTTAATAATAAGAGTAAAATTAAAATAAAAACAATGTAAAAAGGATAGGTCAGAGTAGGCCAAAACAATGTCAACCAAAATTGTAAAATATACACAAATAACAGTAAACAGTAAGAGAAAAAGATAAGTAAACATAAAATAACAAACCAAGGAACAATACAAATACGAAATAATTGCAAAAAACCACATAATAACCAAAATAAGTAAAAAGAATAATAATAGCCAAATGATAGCACAGGCCAGAAATAACAGAAAACAATCATGTTTGATGCATAAGTAAACTACAGCAGGAAAGCTATTCAATGATAATAATAATAATCATATTGGTAATCAGACAAGGAAAATATCTTATTTAGAAAATATTTAGTCATTTTGAGCAAAACCCCAAGCTTTATAACAATGAGTACAAAATGCTTTTAACCAATAGAGAGGAGTCTGGTTACCATAACAACGAAACTTTATTAGAGAAACCCCGTTATAAACGAAGAAGGAGTCCATTTTTAGCATCAGAAGAGGGCAGTTGACAAAATTGTCGATCCATAAAAGTTAGTAAAATAAACCAAACAGATGAATTAAAACCAATAATAACGAATGGAAATGAAAATACAAAATTAACAGAAAGTTTTAGCAAGATAAATCCAAATTAAATGAGAATTATAAGAAATAAAACCAATATAAGAGAAGGACGACTCGAACACCAGAACTAATGAAAATAATACATCAAACATCGATGAACTTGTAATGTATAATATTAAATTACTTTACTACACCCACGAGATTGACCATAACACTTAAAAGAATTAACGCACAATATCCAAACTTGGTTCAAACACTATAAATATTGAATAACTATTAAGATATACAATAATCATTATTAAAAGATTATTCAAATTAGTTATTAACACTTTGAGAAATAAGAAAAGATTTTACACGATCTATAACTTAAACCGTGTTTGTAAAGTGAACTCACTATTGTTTTAAATTCTAAGAAAACAGTTGTAAAGAAGGATCATAATATTTAATTAACTTGATGTCAAGGATTGTACTTTCAAAAATCATTTTGTAATCTTTTTGCCGTAATCAAAAGAAATTTTTGACTGAATAAAGCACTGGAAACATTAATAGACGCACAGTCGAACGACCCAAGTCAGCATAGCAAACCGCTGAGTTGCAATTTAATTATACCCGGAGCAAAAAAGTAATATATTTTTATAATTTCATATTTTAGTAATTATTGAAAGCAAAACCGACCATTAATAAACCAATACTTACTTTGATACCTGTTCATTATTTCAATTATAAATCTTTATGTGTTTACTTAATTAATATAGCATCGTAAAAATTTTCTACAAGAATTACAGGTTGGTAAGATTGTCGCGGGAACGCAGATTTTGAATTTCTCCGACAACAAGCGGCGAGAGATACGGTTACGTTAGGTGAAGGAATTATAAAATTTTTTAATTGATTTGAACAAACAATTTGGCGCCTAGAAACGGGAAAATCACAAGTAAGTGGAACAGGTAAACAGGTATTGGCGAGGTCAAATACGACTCAAGCAGGTCGTTACGAAATACGACGCAACTTGGAAATTTAACGAAACATAACACTTTTGTCGTTACAAATTGACGACAACAACGTGTGGCTTAATACACATACAGATTTTACTGTAACAATAGGTATTGGATATGGCTCCTTTAATTAAGAAAAACAATTTATCTGAAACTAGAAGCTATTGCAGGTACACCATTTCACTTTAAACAGGAGCTTATGCAATAGACCAGCATTCAGTATAATAAAAATCATGCAAACTAAAACCTTGAGCAAAAGAGAATACTGATCCAATAATACACACTAAATAATTATTAAATGTTTGATCCGCAAGTTATATATTTATAGATTTAGCTTTCATTTTTGTATGATTTTAAAAGAGATTAACTTAATTTGTTTTCGGAAAATTTGTATTATATTATGCGTTGAATCAAATTGTAGTAGAGTTTAAAGTTTAGTTCATGTCTAAAGAATTTTAAACTGCACTAATATTATAAGGCAACTTGGCATGTTGGAGAGTATATAATTCTCCGAAACGAATATTTCCTTTTTTATTAGTAGCGTAGTAACTGAAATTAATACAAAAATTACATATGTCTTATATATAAAGTATTGTTAAACTATTTTCATACAAATATAGTTTAACAGTAACGGCTTTACACAATGCTTTTAACTTATAGAAATTACGTTCTAACATTAGTCTTGAAACTAGTTATTATTAACGTTCACTCCGTTTCACCTGTAAATGTGAAGTCAAGCAGTTTTGACTTGAAGTCTTCTAACTTCGTCTTCTTCTAATATATTATTCTCAACCTTTTTATGTTTTAGCTGCTTTTCTTTACTCATTTGTCTTTAGTTCTTTAATGGAAATTATTGCTTGTTCGTTTTCAAATCTTTGTGTAATCAGTAATGTTTAAATAATAAAATGTTTAGTGATTTAATGCACAACATTTTATAAAATGTACATAAAATACGTATGGGGAAAATAAGCAAACACACACACACAAATACACACTTTTAAGCAGGAATAAAAAGAAAACTCTTTAAAGATAAAACTAAAGTAGAACGTTCTGAAACTTTTCACTGCCCGATCCGCTTAATACTATATAAATATCTTACTATACTACATCTGATTAATATCGTATAATGGGAATAAAAACAAACAATATACCATAGAAAGTTCTATAGACATGATATCGATCTGGATAATACCAGTCTTTTGAGAAGAGAAAAACCCAAATACCTCAATATTTACACGAACACTACGTGTTTAAGTAGTGAATATCGTATATTCAAGTATTTTAAATTTAAAATATTTTCTGCCTACATTTATGCGTACTATGTTGAAATAATTAACTATCAAAATATTTTGATTTTTTTTTATTTCTGTCTGCTTTTAGCATTCCTGTTATTTTATAAAATATATCAAAAGCTTTTGCAAAAGAATCTGTTCTCACGTAGACCTGAAGTGAAAAATACATTTTGTCGTGTCTAATATAGCAGTAACCTTAAGCGAACACGAATCCTTGATACAAGTATAGTTTTAGAATTATTTACTTTGTTTCACAGGAGAGTGTGCTTTGTTGACATAAACAATTTACATTCTTTTTCAGAGTCGCAGTATAGATAAGTGCAATAAAAATGAATGTAGCGCAGACGGATACGGTTGAACAAAGTTCTTTACAGTTCAGCACAGAATTATTACAACACATTCGTTTATGTCGCGCCCCGTATTTCCACTGTGATCTTCGTTAGTACTATAGTACTGTATATTTACACTGTTGATAATAACAACTTTTATAAATGTTACTTACAGACTTTTTCAACTAATGAAATAATCGGTACCTTAGGACGGGTAGGGCGCATTAAAGGAAGGCAAACGGCTTCAGTAACTATTGACATTGTGTTAAACTGAAGTAACATGAGGTAACATAATAATTTATAACCGTATAAAGTGATAAAATAAATTTATTAAAATTATATTTACACTTTGGACTTATATCTAAATAATGATAGTTTGGTTGTGTTGAACAGTACGTTAAGCAGTAGTTTGACAAAGATCTATGTAAATGTTGGCCTAACATTAAGTAAAACCATGTCATGTAATTTATTTTAAAAATAAATTTAAATGTTGATCATAAAAGAGATTATGTTGATCATAATGTTGATGTTGGTGATAAAAGAGATGTTGATGTTGATAAGAGAGGCTATGATATATTAAATGAGAAGAAAAAATATATAATTAAGGTGTTAAAAATGAAGTGTGAAGCAAACGTTTGTAAATAAATTTAGTTTCTGTACAAGTTATAATAGTGTAGCAAAAACATAGATAAGTGTAAGAAAATATAATGAAAAAGAAAGTTTTCAACAATACTATGCTTGAATTGGCGTCATTCCGTTTTAGTGTCAAGACGCTGATAAGTCATTAACTTCAGGAGTGTTTGTTGTATAGTAAGTAAAAAACAAAAAAAACAAGCAGTCACATTCACACGAACAAGAATAGCAAAAAAAATTATTTAAAGCAAATAATTATTATAAACAAAGGTAGGGCTACATTTACTAACAATACGTCAACGTGGTAACAATAGTGTACTCCCAAGAAGCATAATAAAGACGATCATGAATGTAATTTGTTAACTTACAATTTTTAAAACTGTTACAACTTCTGTTAAAACTATCTGGAAATCGAAAATAACGAGCGTAAACTGGCATTACTTGTATTACGTAAACTTGTGTTATCATCACTAATTTAACACCAATTTCATACACACTGATGAATCAATTCAACGATAGAAATGGATTTATATTAATAATAGGCGGATACAAGAAACTAAAACCTAATGATATCTTTGTTTACTGATAAAAAATGATTCACCTAACAAAACGATTGACATGGAGGCACATTGCAGTTGTAAATAAATACGCTGGCACTGAATGTAAATTTATCAAACACTTTCATTGCAAGAGCGCCGTCTACAAAAAAAAAATATAATAATAATGTCGTGGACGCAGAAATTCTAAGTTATAAATTCTAAAATTTACTTTTTTATTATTGTAAACTACAATTCTATCCATTGGTGTACAAATAAATAAATTACACATAGCAACAATAAATTATAAGTAATACGTAGAAACTAGTAAGTGGAGAAAAGAAGATTTAGTAAAATATATTTTCAAAATAAAAAATACGGTAATTAGTAGGAAAGTTCGGAGAGCGACATCTATAGACTAGCGTCAGAACTAAATTTTTTTCTGACTGTAAAATTTACGTGTCAGGCATAAATGAAAATTTAAAAACTCAGACATTTTCCTGTGATTGAATTGTTTGATAAAAAAGGTCTAACGCTAATGGGAATTCACAAAGACAGTAAGTAATTCCAGATATCATTTTAAAAACTTGATACAGGTGATGGAATACGTAGCAGATAACATGGCTGAGATCACAGAGATCTCACATAAATGTGTCATATTTAAATCAAGAACTTGGTGTGAAAAATCTTCGTGCAAGGTGTTGCCACATTTGCAGCTGTAGCACTTTTAAGCGTCTACTGCGGACATCATCTTAACGGCTCATACGACCACATTTAAACTCAAGTTCCTACTTGCAATTTATTGATTTGGAAAGCAAATGAGCTCCTAACTTATTTAGAATTTTGTTCTGAGCTTCCATTAGCGCTGGACCATTTAAATATAAAATGTTTTTTGTTTCATCCATTTCTCAAAACAGGAGTGAAACGTAAATATCACACATCTGAAAAACGGAGAATAAATTGACAAACGTATTTGAAAATACACAGGTATTCTCACAAAATACGGATTTTACAACACATAAAACATTTTAATCCTGCCGCTAAGCTGTACATGTCACACCACGAAGTTTTTTTTTTTAACAGAGTCTCACCTTAAATATTCAGATAGAGTGCATTCCTACGAATAAATTACGACAAAGTTACTAAAAATATCTTAATATGTATATATTATAATTTTTGAGTGATAACGTCTTATAAATTGATGAACACCGGCTGCACGCACGAAAAAGTGTCATGTTCCGTCTAGTTACAGGAACCGAACTCATGACGTCTACGCGGCCAGAAGCTGTTTAGTTTCGCACCGGAAGGTCAGGAACCAGTCCCACGGCGTAATTATTAGACTCTGCATGTAGTACGTGAAGGAATCAGACCCGGCGACTCCTCACTACTGAATTGTTTAATGAATCAGTGTTCGTTTTTTATTTGTTAAAGATTTTAAAGCACTATCTTGTGTAATGTGATGTCTATAAAACAATACTTTTGTAAAGTAAGTAAAAAAATATTTGAATTAACGAATGTAAATAAATGTTAATTTATCGAAAAAATTGTAATTTTCAATTAACTCCTTCTTTGTATTATACAAAATAATGATAATTCAGTGATAATAATTCAATTCAATTCATAAAAGTATGCAATTTTTCATCAATGTTTCTTTATGACGTTATCACGTAAAACTATCGTCCGTAAACCGACTTTACAGACAACCAATTGTCTGACAAGTTGTCTGACAACCAATTTACAGACAAACAACCATTTTTTACTTACTTAGATTTATTTTGTTTGTTTCACATATATTATTTGGTTGCACAGGAAACTAGGATGCACCAAATCGCGCTCAAATTATATACCGTATATCAGCCTAAGGAAATTTTCTGAAAACCTCACATTGCCGTTTCTGACCCCTTTGAGAGTGTTTGCGGTCTGCGGTGCATCTAATAAGTAATAGATTGGAGCCAATATTTTGTCGTAAGTTACCGTCTCCATGTCAGTTCCAGAAACATCAGCACTCCCTTGAGCGTATCCCATCAGTATTCCCCATCACGGTCTAAAGCCAGACAGGCGTTCACGACTAATAAAAAGTTATAATACGAGATTTAACTTTTTTACATTCTTTTGCTAAATATGTGCACGTAAATTCATGCACATTAAAAACTGAGGAAGTAATTGCATTAGAAGAGGTAAAAAAAATTGAAAAAATAACAACTACAAACGGACAACTTGCGTAATTCAGTAAGTGTAGTTGTAATAATATTTTAATTTTGTCTATATTCTTGTGAAAATGTAATGTGTTGTGAAAAGTTTGTTCACCTTCATGGATACTTTGTACGTATAATGACCAAAAACACTGTGTTGTCTTGATTTGAATTATGCGGTAATTCAATTTCTTTGTCCCTACAACTGTCAACTATATGGTCCTTAGCCTGCTTCTTAATTTCTTTCTACCTGGATGACATACTGATCCAGTCTTTCACTCCCACCTAGCTGTCACCAGTCTTAACGATGACTCCCACCTCGTTCTTGACTCCCACCTACTTTTTATCTGTAATTTGAATCTCCACCGGACAAGTCTTTTTCGATCATTTTTTCTCTGGCACTACTGTCCCTGTAAAAGTTTTGAGCAACGATCACTTCTCATTCTCACCACGTGCCCCAACCATCTCAACTTTTGCGCCTTCAATGCAGCAAATCTGTTTGCTTCTTCATAAAGACTTCTTAACTCACAATTCTTTGTTATCCTCCACATCTCTTTGTCCCACACGGGGCAATTGTAAATTGTTACAATTGTCCTCTCGAAAACACCAAGGTTTTTCATATCTTCCAACTTCAGCACCCATGTCTCGCTTGCATATGTTACTACAGGTCTGATTACCGTGGTGTATATTTTCTATTTGACATTTTTTGATATATTACTGGATTGGAATACATTTTTTTAATGCGTAGTCATTTCTGTTTCCTGTTGCTATTCTTTCGATTATTATTTATTTTAGTTGCTTTTTTCACATATCTATATCCCACTCTGTGATTAACAAATGTCACTATGTCTGCACCACATATCAGTTCATCTAACCTGTGTACATTCTACCCATGATGCTGATATGGACGGATTGACTGATTTTTCTTTAGAACATACACAGCTTCGTTCATTCAAGCATTGTACAGTGAGTTACTTATATAACACTTACTTAATCATAAGTTACTTACGGCTTTATAAATTCTTTACGTAACCATTTTAATATTAGTTATTGTAACGTATATTACGTAGAAATATTATTTCAAATATGAAAGCGAATATTAGTTCAGTATTTGTAAACAGTAAATATAACAAGATTCTAAGCTATGTTAAAAAAATACACATTATAAGAAGATACTAATTATTAATACAAAAGATTCGTATAATCAAGGAAAAGATTTCCCACCATTACACGAAGAAACTCTTGTTTACAGACGAAGCCTGGGAATCTTTTATACGTTACAGTTTGAAAGGTTAACTGTGTAACCTTTAATGTAAATGTAAAAGTATACAATACGTTTACAATAACTAATAAGGTCTCGTCCTAAAATAAATTTAATTATTTTTAAACTTTTGTTATGTTTTATATTATTCCTAGTGATGCCAATATATAGATAATTCTTTTATGATGTTAACTAATTAGTTTTATTATTTGTACCCAAATAACACTTAATTCACCAGATCTCCTACACACGAAGAGTAACTCGTTATTTGCTATTTACAATGGACAATAAAGACTAAATATATTTACGTTTATTTGATTGTATTTACAAAATATAACAACCGCACGTTTTCTTGAAATCGTTTTCATTGGTTGTAGTAATGGTGTTGCAAGATTCTTGTGGTTTCTGAGCAAAGGATGGTTTTCCAGGGTGGGGTTACAAGTCCCACGCCTAACCCCCCAACCTGGTGGGACATGCGATCTTTTATCAAGGTTTTCTTCCTCTAGCCTTCTCTAGCCTTTGTAGACCTAACTATTCTCTGCAAGGCAGGAGTCTGGCTTTTGGTCTGCCCTGGTTATTTCATTTCCCGGATGGAGTGGCGGCCGACGCCCGGACTATTTTGGAAGTGCGTGACTAGTAGACGGCAGCGCTGGATAGATTGAAATGGCGATCAATGTTGAAGGAGGTCATGATCCCTCGAGCGTTGTAGCGCCAGGAAACTAAATAACTAAGTAAGTGTTCCAAGACTACAGGATCCACTGGTAAATTAATTCAATCGATACTCGTTTAATTTTTCAGATAGATGTACATCTACGTTTATTGTTTATATTTTCCTTGAATAGCTTATTGACTGATAAGTCAAAGAGCTGTAGTGTAAGCCTACAATTTCCGGAATAGAGGTAAAATCAGTATTTACCTTCATATCAGCTACAATCTTAATTTTTGAATAAACCCTGTGATTATTTAAAGCTGTAATATAGTAGGTTAGTAGGAAAGTATAGCTATCTAGACGTAAAGTATCATAAAGACGATAATAAAAATCAAATTTCATTTGAATTAAAAACGGTTTGACGTAAGGTTGCTCGAATTAGACTGTCACGATGTAGTAAACCTTGTTTGCGTTGAACGGAAGTAAATATGGGATGCGCGGTGTAGGCCTACTGCATGACGTGACAGTGTACATAGTACCATGTCGTGTTGCTGCAGTAACAACATACGCAGCAACATTTTTCATCTTAACAAAAGCAAAGTACAACAAGGGTGAAACAAAAGAAGGCCCACAACAATGTAGGCGGCTGACAGGTAATTAGCTCTGCACATTGGACACGCAGGTAACAAGTCTGGCACCGTACAATTTAGCTTAAAATTCTCGCCCCTTTGACAGCAGAATATAGGCAGGCTATATTAAAGCAACCTAACCTGTCTCAGTTGATACCAACGCTTGATAAATCAAACAATTTCCCCTGCGTAGACAGCTTTAGTCAATTGAGAGCTAATGGCCGTCCCACATTTAATTTACAGCATTGGTTAAATGGGCGACACTGTAGTCAACTTCGTGTGTGGCGATAGTGGATTCCACACATGGAAGGCGTTTGAAGTACACGTCACCCGATTAAGACGTCGATTTACTGCTACCGGGAGTGAACCTTTTTCAATGAAGGACTACAAATTATTTGTGTTTTATTTACGGTGGAAATACTCGTGTGTCAACAGTAACCTGAGATAGTATCACTCATTTCTTTACATGAAAATAACATGAAATTAATCATAAAAAAGAACTTTACTTATAACTGGCGGTGTTGTTATATTATTTATTGAATAAGCGGTGTGGACAAACAATATAAAATATCGGGCATATAATATAATTATGTTATATTATGTAATATAATAATCCTGAATTGTAAACCTCCAAAAAATGTTATTCTTTAAAAATTTGTGTGTGTGGGTGTGTGTTACTGTAAAAGTGCGAAGTAAAGTAAATCTTAACATTTACCGGTATATCCTATGATTTACCGTTTTGGGATTGTAAATGTCCGAAGATCCTTTCAAAATGTTTGCTTTTCGGACATTTACCAACAGTTAGTGGTAAGTGCCAAGATTTACCGCTGCGTTGTGGTAAAAGCGTAATATTTTTAATTTTAAATAAATTTATAGTTATTTAAAAAAAAATTCTATCAAAACGCATGAAGAAAGGAGACAAAAATTAACGCATTACATTAGTGCTTGCTTCTGAAATAATTGTTATTTAGCGATGTACAATGAACTACTGTAAAACTGCTAAAAAGAGACCTATATTAGTTACAGGTAGCGTTGTGTGAGGGGTTGCATCACTACCGAGCAAAGGCAACGTTTCAGTGATTTCACAATACTATATCGAATTTTAAGCCGTATGAGGACAGTGATGTATAACAGATTTCCACCATGTAGGGACGACATGAAGAAAACTAAAACAAATAAAGTGACAAACACATTAACAGATTTAATCTTCTTCTTCTTCTACACTTCAGGAATTAGGCAATGTGGCTGTTCCGACTCCACATTATCAGATCCATTTCTATCTTGCCCTTCCTACATCCCTTCTTCCAGAAAGCATATAATTGTTTACAATTACTGGTAACCTATCTTTATCCATGTATGATGTCTCCATTATCCCCTGAATTCTTCATATGTTCTCATTTACATTATATATATTTAATTCTTTTCGTATATCTTCATTCCTTAAATGAGCCCTTCTTGTACATCCCTTAACGCTTCTTAAAAATCTCAACTCTGCTGATTGTATGTTGTCATTGTAATAGCACTGGAACAGCCATTGTTATGTAGAATTTTAATTTTGTCTCACGCCTGGTTTTATTTTTTAGCGTTCTATTTATAGTAAAAGATTTAACAATTTACTAAATAAAATATTCTGAGGTTCACAGGCACATCCTCAGCAACTAAAGTTTGGCTCACAAGGTTAAAGCCGATTCTTCCAAACACTAAAATCCGGTATTTAAACAACTTTTGTGTTTTACACACTACTCTTTAGGAATTTAAGAACGTGCGTAGTTCACATGTACGTTACACAACATCTAATTTTATGAAGAAAAATTGTACAATCAATGCAGTAAATAAAAATATCGTGGGCGTTGTTCTACTCGTAGAAAGCCTACATTTTACAAACTTTTACAAAACCAAACCTTTAGTTTATGTCAGTGTATTTTAAATTTAAAAAAACTAAGAAACCTTTAAAAGTTAATTGCGTTCTTTAAGGATTCTTAATTAAATTGTTTAATGACCTGTATTGGAAGTAAAATAACTCTTTATACATAAAAGACAACCAGGTCATAATATAATATTGTAATGTGATACTGTTAACTACAATAAATGAAAAAAATATTATGTAAAATCATGAGTACACTATTTGTTTTATACTTCACTCAATTTTATATAGGCACTTGACAAAAGGTGGAACAAATTTTTCCAAATCATCTTATAGAAAATATGAGTTCCCAAAGCCAGGAATTCACCACCACGTCATATATATGGGTAAATACATTACACCTAAATAGACTTAGAATGTAAAATTCTCTAGACGCATAATCAGCAGACTAGGGTGAATGTTCAGAAACTTCCATCCATATTTGTTTAAAAGTTCCTGTGCCTAACGTACATTCTTGTACATGTAAGATGTTTTTACTACATTTACGTTCGATTGCAGTTATGAGTTTGAGAAGTATCTTTTACTGTTGATAGTTAACCTTTTCTAGCTGATTTATATATAAGTCGAATGCTTAAACAGTAATAAAAATAGAATGTAGCACAATTAGGCACAACATGCATTGTTAGATTAAGAGACTAACTTCCGGGCCTGTGTAAGACTCTTGCGTTGGTATCACAATACTCCAACAAAACATCCCTCCCAGTAGCGTTAAAAGACCCTCAGCAGATCATTATGTTTATGATACGCAAACTTACTTACTAGATGACACGACACTCGTAAATTTGAGTAAACTTTTTAGTACAGTGTGTTATTTTATCACAAACAATAATAAAGAAAGTGTGACCGAAATATAATGACGTGACGTTTACTTTTCGCTCGGTGATTTAACATTTTTGTAACTCAGTAACATTTACATTCAGTGTCTTACTTATTTTTAATTTATGGAAATTTAAAACTAAGAAAGAATTCATACTTTCTAACAAATAACGTCTTCTAACATATTACAAGTATTATTTTTTAACAAATGTATTACTTTTTGTTAGCCAGGATTACAAATAACGAGTACTGTTTAATTATCGACTTGATTACTTTTTTGGTCTTAGCTGTGAAAAACAAATCACAATGTTGTGAAAAGCGAGAATTGTTATTCAAAACGGTTTAATCCGAGTGGAAAAGGCTAAGGAAGGGGCGTTTGAAGTTGACACCGAGCGGAATGGTAACAGCTGTGATTGACTGTGGTACCCGCTCATACGCGCACGCATACGCTGAACATCTATCTTAATGTTCACCCCCCCCCATCAGAGTTTAATATGTTGTTTGTTTCTGTGTCAGAAATGTGCGTGTTACCTCAGACACGTTCATTTTCCTAGTTACGGGAGGAGAACTGTAAGCAATATAACTGACATACTGTACTTCAAAAAGCCATATCATGTGTAAGTAAAACTAACGTAACTTTATAAAACATTTTTCATTTGAAATTATGCAAAACTCTTAAAGCAATAGAAGTATTATAATACATAATGCACACGGGGACACATACCCCAAATGTATGTGAATGAATTCAGTTAATAAGCTATAGGCCTATAAGTTACAATTTGAGAATTTAACAAAACTTAACTTTTATTTAAATTTTATTTTTCTTACATCGCTGTTGATTAATATCTTGTATTTAATATTTGTATTTTTTCAGAATATTAAATAATTTTATATTTACTTGTTATAAAATAAATAACTTATAATTCAAATGACTTATAAACAACTTTTAATATTCATTATATACAGTCTCCAGATCGCATTTAAGATTTAATTTAAAATTTATAATATACCTTATTGTGATCCGTCTTGCGATCTTGTAGTTATTATTTCACTACATGTTTCGGGAATAAATTCCCATTTTCAGGTAAAAAATTGTTCGATCGGGTCGGGCAGTGCGCACTGTCTTCGATATTTGTGTGTTTACGGTTTTAATTATGTTATTTGTAACAGTTGTGGTTGTGTTATTTGTTTATGTGTGTATGTGTATGTAATATTTTCGCCGACGATTCCTATATATAGGAGGATCGAAAAATTTGTTACCTGAAGATGTGAATTTACTCCCGAAACATGTAGTGAAATAATAACTACAAGATCGCAAGGCGGATCACAATAAGGTATATTATAAATTTTAATTTAAAACTTTTAAAAACTTCTTAAGTTATTTACAATTAATGCCATATTAATAACTTCTAAACAATAATGAATTTTATAAAGAAAAAATGAATAATTGTAAAATACACTGATACAGTTCGAATAATTGTATAATAAGTATATTATTATTATTTATTCCGGCTGTACAATGTTTGCCCATTTTCTGGAACCAAACATTACAAACGTGATTGAATTCTGATCTTCCACTGCTGCTTGTCCATCCAAAGATCTTCTTCATTTTCTCGTTCCCTCAATATATAGTCTAAATTTCTTCTATCCAGGTGATCGGTGGTTTTTATCTTTTCCTTATTCCTTGTAGGGTCTATTCCATAACACTCCTTGGCAATCTTTCCTGTGCATTCTTTTTGTGTGTCCATACCATTGTAATTTTTTTGTTTGGATAAAATCAGCAATTGAATTTTTTACATTCATTCTATCCTTAATGTCTTTATTTCTAATTTCCTCACATCTGGATACTCTTGCCGAACGTCTCCAAAAATCCATCTCTGCTGTCATTAATTTTGTTGTTGTGTGTTTATTAGTAGTCCAAACTTCTGAGCCGTAAGTCAAGGTGCTTCTAACAATGGTTTCAAATATTTTGGTTTTAGTTTCTGCTGTAATTTCTTTATCTCACAGGATTCCATTTAATTTAGATACAGCCATCTTTCCAAAATTAATTCTGGATTGTATTTCTTTGTCTTGCTTCCCACTGCCCGTAATTTTCACCCCTAAATACTTGTATTCCTCTGTATATAAAATCTTTCCCATCTCTTCCTCCAATATCAAGTCTTGATGAAGGTCACCTATTACAATGTATTTTGTTTGATTCATATTTACCTTTAGTCTCCATTTCTGATATTCCTGTATCAATTTTCTAGTCGTGTACTCTATGACTTCAAAATCTTGATTTATTTTTTAAAGGAATATTTATTTTAGTTTTGAAAAAAATGTTTAACTTATTACATGTTTTGAATGAAATATTATATCCTTTACTTTTAAAAAGTGATTTCTCTATATTTAAAAAATAAATCAGGAGTCTATAAAATAAAATGCGATAATTGTGCAGCATTCTACATCGGCCATTCCGGCAGAGATTTTTATACAAGATTTTTAGAGCATATTCCTAAAACGAATAATAATAATTCCAGTTCTGCACAACATTTAATAACAAAAGGTCATAATTATACTAGTTTCGAAAACAATTTCGTAGCGTTACATACTTGCAAAAAGGGTAAATTAATGGATAGCCTAGAGGAGTTCGAAATATATAGAGTTACAAAAAACGCAACAACCAAAAATAATATATTAAATGATCAAATGAACTTCGGATCTAGTAACCTGTTTGACACTGCTATACGGTTGAATGATAATTATAAGCAGTCGTAAGGAATTCGCGGTACAGTGTGCATGCATGCGAGTGTTCCGAGCCATTCAGTTGTTACGTTTTGTATATTTTATTTAAAAGATTTTAAACATTTTAAATTATGACATAACCACAAAATGTGGTATACATTTACGTTTTGAATTGATATTGTGTAGCTGAAGATGGGATTTCATCCCGAAACGCGTCATTGAACGAAAAGTGGACCTAGTGTCACCTTGAAGCTAGTGTCACTAAGGTGGACCGAATAAGGTAATTTAATTATATACCAATTTATCTTGTTGTATCGACTTCTCAGCTATCTGTTGCAGAGTAAAAATGTGATCCTGCACACTTCTCCCTGATCTAAAGCCACTCTGCGATTCCTCCAAACTATTTTCTAAAATTGGGACCAATTTATTATTAATTATCTGCTCATAAACCTTAACAATTGTATTTAACAGATTGATACCCCTATAATTATTACAATCTCTTGGGTTACTTTTCTTAAAAATAGGAACTATCAATGCTTCCTCCCATTCTCTTGGTATGTCTACACTTGTCCACGCTTTATTGATAATTTCTAAAAGTATTTCTTTCCCCTTTTTCCCCATATTCTTTATCATTTATGCTGTAATTTTATCTGTTCCAGGTGATCTCCTATTTTTAAGTCCTTTAATCACTACTTCTAATTCATGCATCGTTATTTTTTCTTCTTCTCCAACTTCACCATCCTCTCTATCTTCTTCTTCATTAATATTGACTTTATGATCGCCTTTGTTGATTTCCTTACCACCTAGTAATCTTTGAAAGTATTCTTTCCATCTATTCATTACATCGTTTCTTTCTGACAGTATTTTCCCATTAGCATTATATATACATATACCATTCTCAGTTTTCTCTTTTCTAAAAGATTTCAATACTCAGAAGAAAAGCTTTTGATTTTCCCACCTATCTCTTTCCAATTTTTCTCCAAAATCTTTCCATGCACTCTCTTTCGCTTTTCCAACTAATTCTTTAACAATTTTCTTTGTTGCTTATATGCTTCATAGTTATCCACAGTTCTATTAGATGTATTCTAATTTCTATTCCCTTTTCTTCCTTTTAATCTGCTCCTTTATTTCATTAGTCCACCATATCGTCTGTTTTCTTTTATTATTCATTTTAGTAACACCACAAACCTCCACTGCTGAGTAACTGAAACAAATTTTTTAAATGAATAAATTTTTGTTATTAATAAACTGTTATTATTAACAAAAAAATAAATAGTTTGCAGTATATTACTAGAAGAAGATAGTTCTTTTTTTTTGTTCCTTCTCCAATAAAATTTGATTTATAACACTTTAATTTGTTTTTTTTTTAATGGACTCTACTTACATCAAATGTCTCAGAATTAAATTCTTTATAAACTGTATTACAAATTTTATTTATTTGTTGGCAATTTAAACAAATAAGGTTACATCAAACCTAAGAAAAAGGGTTTTTCCGTTTGTCAAGTTAAAAACTATAAAAACCCATCACATTTACCCTTTAGTTACCGTACGTTTTAATAATTTCAGTAGAGCTTAATTGTAGTCTTGGAACAGAAATCAAAGTGAAATATTTTGCAAGCCATAACTGGAAACGAAACGTTACTGGACCTACTTTTATATATATTTTTTCTTTATTTCAGCCTATGGAACGCATTCCTGAAGTATGTCCCACTCTTCACGGGATACTCTGTATTATGTTTACCTTAATAGAATGCAGCAAAATTACATAAGAAAAGTTTAATAAACAGTTAATGAATTTTCAGTAGAGATGTAATTAAAGTTATGGTTCGTTTGAAATGTACTTACCTTATCTGGTCAAGCCCAATTGAGTACTGAAATTTATACGCAGATGTGACAATAACTTTATTGTTACAGCAACGCAACGTAGTTATACGCGTAGATGAATAACACGAGCAGGAGCTAAAACACAATACCTAAAGTGTTTAAGAAAATACGTACAGGAATTGCATTATAAAGCTACATGAAAGAATTTTATACCAATAACTCTAGCATTTATGTAAGCAAAATAAATGTACATACTGTAACTGTAGTTTAAAGCAAGGACTGTTGCAAGAAATTCTTAGAAAAGAAGAAGAAGATAGAGTTTTAAGTCAGATGACTGCAATATAAAGGGTTTATATTATAATCGATTTTTAAGGGAAAGCAAACAACAGGACGGGTCGGCAGCAACAGGAACTAGTGATCCTCCGGCAGCGGATGTTTGAGTTGGCAACATTGAGTTGGGTCAGATGTTAATCTACAGAGTGTTGAAGAATTAATAATTAGATTGTAATTACGATGATTTCAAAAAGGTACAAAACAAATAAAGGGAAAGATAAATTAAAATAGATTTCTATAGTTTTGTGCATTTTTGGAGACGTCATTAAGGTGCGAAGGCGATGAGTAAGCCCTGAATTTAAAGAGGAAGAGAATATCGTTTGCGTTAACAGCATAATGTGGTAAGGGCGAAGAGATCAGAACATTTGCCTACCCTTGTATGCAACGCGTAGACACAACATTTATTACTTTGATCAGATTTCATAAATAATTTGCATTCAAAAAACTTAAATTAAAATAATAATACTGTTGTATTGGCCAAACACGTCTTGAAAAACAAACCTATAGGGGACAGGTGTGTGGGTAGACCTAGGAAGATCTCTTTATAAGCAGAAAGCGGAGAGCTGGAGGATTTGTGAAAGCGGAACAGACAGCGTCTTGCCTGAAGATAATGAAGATCATGTTGTACATAAATGATACAAATAATAAAATTGTTATAAAATTTTCTGGATGTTATTAAAACTTTGTCATAAAATTCATTGGATTATATGATTCATGTATTATTACTTATATTGTTCAGTAAAATTTCTGTTACTATAAAAATGAAGATATAATAAAAATATTTTAGTCTGGAAATAATTTTTCTACATTTTTCTGGTCTCTCCAGTCTTGGCGTCGTTCCTTTCCTTTCTGTAATTTATACAACTACTTAATTGTCCAGTCATTTTCTTTGTTTATTTCCCACAATTGTTTATTTGAATTCGTGTATCTAACCTTCTTTACTCTATTTAGTGTTCCTATCAATTGCTTTCTTCTGTAAACTGAAGTATATAGTTTCTCTGTTTCTTATTCTGACCTTCTTGTAAATCATCTGACTCTTTGTATACTTCATTCCTAAAACTCGTACTTTTTCCCGTTTGTAGCTACTACCTAAAATCAAACGCTAGTATAAGCCTACAAATATTTAACTCCGTTTTCTGGCTGAATTATTTTTGTATTTATAAACTTTTGATATATGAATCTGGAGAGTTTGTTCTGTGCGCCTCTTTTTTGTTTGTAGTTACAACCAGCTGATAGAAAGCTTTCATTTGTTTTATTTTTATTTTTCTAATTTCCATATAAAACGGTTTCTATAGCTCTTCCGATTACTTTTTAACTTTTTATTTTCATTTTAGTTTATTTCAATATTGTTACTAGTTCTATATTTTGTATAAAATAATTTTTTCTCATTCATTGTTGCCACAAAAACGTTGTCTGTTAACGCTCCTTATCAACTTACTTTTCGTCGGTTAACTACTATTTCAGTGTGCAAACACGTCGTCCAACTTTAGTGTGTGAATTGTTTGCAATTGCAGTATTGACACTAACACAGTTCCTGTATTGCTGACAGGTAAAATTGTCATCATATAGCAGTGACGTGCAATATAGTGTATTGCTAGTAACTAAAACAGAACAAATTCTGTTCGAACATGTTATATATATTATAAAGGATGTAGTTTAACATCGTTTATAATAGCCACTAAGATGCTTTTGCAAAGACAGTGTAATCACATTTAAAATTAAGAGTAATGATGTCGTACGAAGCGTTACACGGCCGGAGTCATTTTGATTAACATTATTTCCCAGGTTGTTCGGCCGTGGTCCAAAGTTTATGACAAAACCAGACGTTTCAGCAATCCCACCGACTGCCATCTTCAGTGGAAAGGAGTAAAGCTAACGTGAGATGATACGCTTTAGGAGTACAGTACCCGTGGTTAAGGAGCCTTATTATAAGATTATCATAAGTTTCGGGCTGTTAGGCAAGTGGTCCAGGTAGTCTATCATTATTTCAGACGTTTCGCTGTTACACATGATGGGTTGAAGATATCCATCATGGGTCGAACGAAACGTCTGGAAATAAACAGACAATCTGTACTACTGCTTTACAATCCGGAAAATTGTGATAATGTAAACCATGAAAGCTTACGTTCATTTATATTTATAATTTCCAATTACATATTCAGTAATATTATTGTTTATGCACATTTTTACAGACTTTTAAATATTATTAAATGTCTTACATCCCTAAATCTTAACTAAACGTTTTTCCATTTGGTAATCAAAACAGAGTATTACTCAACCCAGTAGCTCAAGCTTAGTTAGATATAAAGTATAAGCTAATTCACTTGGAAGGACAGAAAACTCTAACTATTAATATTGATTGGTTATCTTTGTTGGGAACTTACTTATGTAAAAAATATATAATCTAAAAAGTTTATTCCTCCCAACACCTTAGAAGTCGTAATTGATTTTTGTTCTTCTATCACTCTGTACATTGTGTAAAAAAGTATTTGAGAAGCGCATCCATGTAGTCTGTATCTTCCCTTAATCTTCGTCTTTAATCCATACAGAGTAAGTAGTTATAGTTAAGAGATTCAATTTATTTCAGGATACAAAGAGTTTGTTTCTCTTAATCCTGGACCATATAGCAAATGAAAAGGAACGTGAAAACTCGATTGCGTAAATATTGTAGGAAAACAAATGCAACACGAATAGCAAGTATGCTCTGAAATATTAAATGTAGACCAAATAGAGAAGAGTATCAGAAACAGATATGCAACCAAACCCTGTACGCCCTGGGATAACGAATAAACACCATTTTCTGGATTCCAAAACTTTATCTTTTTGCTAAAAAGTTATGTTGGTAAATGAATGGTTTATATTATATAATTTGTTATTTTATATTATAATAACTATTCAAAATATACTAGTATTTTTTTTAATTTTTTTTAATGTGCAAACTAAACCAAAGTTTGAACTAGTAAACCAAAATCCTAAAATAGAAATATAACAGTAATTAGAAGGTATTACTGCAAGTTACTGATGTTCTGCGTGAAAGTAATGTGTGATCACATCAAATGGAATGCTTTTGCTGTTCTTATCAGTTTTTTAAATCGTGGTAATATATTTTATATAAAACCAAAATTCTAAATCTTGCTAGTTAGTCACTCATTATGCCGCAATAAAATCTAACCGTTTTTTGTTAAAAACATTGTAAAAATCGTATTTCCATATATAACATAATTTTTAACTGTCTCGTATTAATGTAGCATTTTTGTTACGTTTTTGATTATTTAGCACATGCGTAAACAATGCTTTACTTACAATTAACTTTCCCTTGGCAACCGTAGACGGGCATTGTTACAATATTCGACGATAGGTTTCATGCATGACCTTCAAGAAGCAACTTAGAGAATTCCGTAAACACATAAATTAATTATCGCATTATAACAAACTTCGAAGGTTCTGACAAACGTCACGGTTCAGACTCCGAAATATGTAAGAAACTCTCACTTAGCATATAACCTCTAATTTGTCTTTCTTTCCCTCAGTATTTCTCTATATAACATTTACCGTCCTTTCATTACTGTATATCTATTTACCTTCATTTTTTTGTACTTGTGAATATTTCAAATATTGTTACAACATGGATCGTTGTGTTTATCAGTGGAAACACATTAAGTGACTCCAGGTGAACTTGCTTTGTACAACTTTAATTACTGTTATAAATAAACACAGACACGCATACACATTTCTTCAAGCTAAACCACCACACAGCAATGTAACAAACAATACCACCTTATTCACAGAAATACACAATATGTACTTTAGACTAAACCGCAAGTCACAAAACAACATTCCGATAACACACACATTACTATCCTTGATCCAAACTAAACTCTGCTTCAGAAGTGGCGCTTTTATACTTTGCCGAGAGCGATGTGTAGCCACAGAGCGTGTGAAGTGTCACAGAGCCTCGTTTGTTATCTGTCACTTTGACGGTTGCAATACTAAAACTGGTATTTACTTAAACTGTATTTTTCCTATATTACCTACTAAATTATGTGCCTTGCAAAACAAACTTTAAAATTATTTTTAATTTTTAATAACAATATAAATGAATGCATTTTTATTGGTAACGTTTCGCGTCTCCTGTTCTACGATCGATACTAGTAACGATATATGACATATTAATATAAAAGCTAGAGTAGATGACAACTGTATGTGGTAGCTGACATGTTACCTAAAAAATGTTCTCAAATAGTCAAGTTTGATCGATTTGCAATGTCTCTCTCTAATACAAAACGTTATCAGAGCTTCATTATGCACGTTGTAGTTTTTGTTTCAGTTAGTAATGTTTCTGACCCATAAGTCACTGCAGGATGCCCACGCAGTGATTGAACATTGTTTATCTTCCTTTGTAAACACCACTGGGAACTGCATCCTTTGTTACGCTTCTCATAGTTCTTAGAGAAAAATTTCCATTCTTTAGAATTAAAGTGATGATCTTTGGGCATCGCATTTCTATTATTTGTTATTTATTTTTGCATATACTTCAGTTTATTTCTAGTTGTCAGACCTTAAGCTATAATTTTTAGCACTTTATCTGCTGCAGCTTGTAAAATAAAATGTTTTATTTATACTCCTGTCTAGAAAAATAATTGTTGTTTATAACTTTCGTTGCTGTCAGCCACAGAATTTTTAAAGATCGATAATAGTAAAAACAAAATATATCTCCTTCAGAAACTTTTCAAAGCTATAGCAGTAACACACACGCATGCACGCGCACACAGTTTTAATGAAAGTACCTTTTTTATGTTTAATTACGTTTCAAACATTACACTCAGTTTCTGACATTATAAAAATAAATACTGTCATGGTTTGGCAAACATGATGGCGTTTAAGTATAGTACACAGATTTTTGTTTTAGTTGGTAGTTATGTGGATGGCTACCATTACTGAAGGTGGTTGGTTCAGTTGAACCCTGCTGTTCAACCCTGCTTCGGGTATTACCTTTGGGGTCTCAGTAATTTCGCTCATCATTAAATGTGATGTAATTTCGCTTCAACCATTGTTACGTCTTCGACGCTCTCGAATATTTCTTGAGTTAGTCTTACAACGTGATGCTATTATAATAAGTTGGATAATATGAGATAACGTAGTGGACTGTATTTTGAATTAACTGTTTCTTTAAATTTTTGTAAAAATGATTGCATGGCCCGTGCAGTGTCGCGTGGCATACATTGCCAAAGTAGGAATTAAATAAGTACTGAAAAATATAAGAATATATTGAAGTAATCTTCCGATTTGAAATAGTTACATAGCCGCGGCGATGAAGGCTGTTGTACGGTCAGCGATTAGCAGTTAACTCCCTTGAACTGCGAGCGAGCGTATTGAGACACGCTGGTAGCAGTTTAGCGGGGGGATGACGTCACTGCACGAACCAGCTGTTTACATATGCAATTATTAAGGGTACAAAGTTGAACATACTGCCCGCACAAAATCGGGCGATTTTGCGTTTTCAGTTATTATATGAATAGTGCATCATAAGTGTCAAGACATAATAATACATAATAATATGGTACGGATACATAATAATACAATAATAAAAAGGCATAATAATTGACATGACATAATAATAGAATAATAACACCCAAAAATTCAATAATACATAATAATATGATAATGAAAAGACATAATAATTGACATTACATAATAATAGAATAATAAAACCCAAAAATATTCAATAATACATAATGATATGATAATTAGCAAGACATAATAATTGACATTACATAATAACAGAATAATAATACCCAAAAATTTTCAATAATACATAATGATATGATAATAAGCAAGACATAATAATTGACATTACATAATAATAGAATAATAACACTCAAAAATATTCAACAATACATAATGATATGATAATAAGCAAGACATAATAATTGACATTACATAATAATAGAATAATAATACACAAATATATTCAATAATACATAATGATATGATAATTACAATAACAAATGGAAAGCATGCGATCACCCGGGGTATGTCCCAGGCATGAAGCACGAGAATGCGATAAAAGTTTAAGTCAATAGTACATGTCATTTGAACGGTGTATTGGGATTAATCTGAAGCCAATGGAAGTGGGCATAATTTGTGAATGGGCCTACGTAGGATGCCGTTTGCGGTGCGAATATCCGCTACGCGCACTAGGGAATCCTGACCAAAATGGACCTGAGTGATTACACCGCGTTTTCACTGCAGGGGGGGTGAATTCTCTTCCAAAATAAGGACGAGTTGTCCGGGAGCCAAGTTCTTTGACTGGTGACGCCATCTGTTGCGCTGTTGCAACTGGTGCAAATAATCCCTTGACCACCTCTTCCATATAGAGTGGATGAATCTTTGCAGCAGCTGCCATCTACCCAAGCTACCAATTTTGACTTCGGAATAGTCAGGTTCCGGGAGTGAAGTGAGTGGAGAACCAACCAAGAAGTGCGCCGGAGTCAAAGGCTCTGGATCCCCAGAGTCATTTGAGATGGCGAACAAGGGGCGTGAGTTGAGGCAGGATTCTATTTGACTTAAAATGGTGTAATATTCTTCAAACGTGAGAATGGTTTTGCCGACAACGCGCCGCAAATGAAACTTGACGCTCTTGACTCCACTGTCCCACAGGCCACCGAAATGAGGTGGTGACGGGGGAATAAAGGATTATTTGACACGTTGGGCGCTGGTGAAGTCCTGGGTAGTTTGTTCAAACTCGTTTGATTGGAGAAGTTTGTATAAGTCGTGAAGTGTACTGCTAGCACGACGAAAATTTGTACCATTGTCAGAAAATATCTCTGAAGGCATGCCTCTTCGAGCTATAAAACGTCTTAAGGCTGCTATGAAAGCGTCTGAGGTGAGATCTGAAACTAATTCAAGGTGAATGGCCTTAGTGGCCATGCATGTAAATAGAGAAATATAAGCCTTTGAAATCGATTTGGAACGCTGCCCGCCCTGACGTATAAATTCAGGACCGGCGTAGTCGACTGCACACTGAGAAAATGGCTTAGAAGGAGTAACTCGGAAAAAGGGTAATTGACCTAATAATTGGCTTGAGCCCCTTGCACGGAATCGAAAGCAAGTGATGCATTTGTGTATTATTGATCGTATGTACGATTTATCATTGATTATCCAGTATTTCTGACATAGAGAGTACTGTGTCAATTGTACCCCTGCATGGAGTAGACGAAGATGCTCGCCTTCTATGATTAGTTACTGAGATGCGAATGCGGGTGGAGTATGATTTGGTGTTTGCTATCATAGGTGAGGTGGGAGTGCTGAAGGCGTCCGCCCACGCGTAATATCCCCGTATTGTCCAGAAAGGGGTTAAGTTAATGAATTTTGCTATTATTAGGGATAGAGCGTTGTGCCTCAAGTTCCTTGATTTCGATATTAAAGTGCGATCGCTGGGACTGACGAATAAAAATCAAAAGTGTGCCATGTAGCTCATGGGAAGTTAAAAAAGAAGTGTTTCTGTCAGCTATGGGAAGTCTAGAGTTCCGAATGAATCGAAGGCAGTAAGAAAATACACGAAGAAGTTTTGAAAGCGAAGAGTAGTTTTCAAAGTAATTAGGCGTAGATGAAGTGGCAACCAGTGTGGTCTGGACTTGTTTACATTTTTCTTGATCAATATCGGGATGAGTGCAGGGTGAATGAGCATCGAAAGCACTGGTGGCCCATGATGATGACTCATTGGACAACCAGGATGGACCATACCACCATTGTAAGTGACAGTGTAAAAAGCGGGGTAGGCAACCACGCGATAGGATGTCAGCAGGGTTGTCATGTGAGGAGACATAATGCCAGGTACCGTTTGCAGTGAGTCGCTGTATCTCCGCGACGCGGTTGGAAACAAATACTTTCCATCTGGAAGACTGCTGGTGAATCCAGTGTAAGGCGATCATTGAGTCGGAGTAAAAATACAATTCGTCAAATTTATAACTCACAACGTTTAAAACCTTGGAAACCAACTGAGCCAATAAGAGACAGGCGCAAAGTTCAAGTCGGGTTTTACCTGCTTTAAGGGGGCAAATCTAGATTTACAGCATAATACGTTTGATGAAATGCTGTGGTTTGAATACACCGTTCGCACATAAATGCAGCACGCGTAACCCTTTACTGAAGCGTCGGCAAACCCATGGAGTTGAAATGAAATGATTTGGGAATTATTTAAATTCTTTACTGATCTTGGAATCTTAAAATAAGTGTCTGATATCAACTGAGCATAAAGTTCTACCCATTGATTAGATAATGAGTCTGACAGGGGGTCGTCCCAACTTGTTCCCGTTAACCACAGTATCTGCATGAAATGTTTGCACCAAAATGTAACCGGGCCAATAAGTCCTAATGGGTCGTAAATTCCGGCGATAACGGACAATACCCTTCTCTTGTTAAATACCTTCACTTCGAAATTTCTTTGAAAACTATATATGAAACTATCATCGTTAATGTCCCATTGAATACCCAAAGTACGTATAGTTTGATTCTTGTAAAAGTCAAGGGAAGAGTTGGCGTGTGAAGTTATAATGGTTTGATCATTGGAAAACCACTTGTGCAAAGTAAACCCGTATTGACTTAATAAATTTGTAATGTCGGACTTCATTTGTGATAAAATGTGTGGGTTATCTGAGCCGGTCATGAGATCGTCCACATAGAAATCGTTTGCGATAGCAGAACAGGCTATAGGGTGTTGAGTTTTGTTTTCCTGGGCTATTTGTGCCAAACATCTTGTGGCCAGAAATGAAGCGCTTGCAGTCCCATATGTGACTGTCCTCAAGGCGTAGTGTTGAAGTTTCCTATGAGGGGCGTCGCGCTAAACAATTCGTTGCAAATTAGAATCCCTGGGAGTAACTAAAATTTGACGGTACATTTTTTTCAATGTCCGAAATGAGGACGTATCGGTGCGTTCTAAACCGAGACATAATTGAAAAAAGATCCTGCTGGACCGTGGGACCAACCATTAATGTGTCGTTTAAGGACAAATTATTTGTTGTTTTGGCAGAGCCGTCGAAAACAACTGGCAATTTGGTGGTTATACTAGAGCCTTTAAAAACCGAATGGTGCATATTAATAACAGATGCAATGTAAAACATTTATAATAAGAGACGCAAACATGTATATGATGATTTTATTTGAAATCGTCCCATAAATTGTATAAATTCATTAAATCCCACGTACAGGTAAACATTTCACCATCAACCAATCATAATAACGTACAGATAAAAACTGCAAACAGGTAACATACAGGTAGCATCGCGGGAAACCTTTAATCTTCATCACCGTCTTGTGGGCCTGACGAACGACACCCCGTGTTAGGTTGACTCGAATATCCACTGAAGATGGCAGCCAACTGAAGTGGTGCTGCTGAAACGTTTGGTTTGAATGTAAATCTTGGAGCACGGCCAAACAGCCCGGTAGATATTTCAAGTACAACTGACACCGTCCGTGAAAGACTTAGAACAAAATTATGTATATGACGATATTTCCAAATGCAGTAGTGTAAATGTGGGTTAAACAGCAAGTTGGTTGACGTATTACTGGCATATTCATAAACTAGCTAAAGTATGTTTATTTATCGCCAGGGGAAGTTGGGTAGTGGCAGATAAAAATTTGTTTTTGCACTCATTGTTCATATGTGGGCAGAACATACGGTTGTACTCTCATTATTACATATGGTTTTAATAGTTTATGACTTCTTCTAAGACTATGTTAGTGAATAGCAACGAAAGCAGTTTGCTGCACAAAATCGTAAAACATTTCAAACGCACTGCATGTCCAGTGATACCCGACAAATTTGGAAAATACCGAAAATCTATTGAGGAAATCACGGACCAACAAATACTATATATTTTACTATCGCTATTAATTGGGGCATTAAAAAATTAAATAAACTTTTAGCTAAAAAAAAATTTACGCTTTTCTTTAAAACTTACTTATATGTACGCGTCGTAGTGGTTCAAATAATTTTACAAACAAAGTGTAAAAGTATTCCTTTCGTAAGGTTAATAGATAATAAGTTAAATAGAGATATATTTAAATTTAAAAGTATTATAATGTTGCAATCATTCGTCTGCTGCCGAATGCAACAATCCGCGAATTGTACCTTGTCCGACGCACTGACGTCACGCCCTCCCCTTTGCCAACCCTATCGCTTGCTTTGTTAAATCTCGTCAGTCTCCCATCAAACGCTGTGAGCTGAGCGGCCCGTCGCCGGACTTTCGTCAAGTTTGGGAGCCTCAATAACCAAGGTAACTATGATTGTTTTTGAGCTATCGTAAATCAATGCAAGTGGCTAATCATTTTGTGTATTACGTTTGTAACAAAAAATAGAAAACTTGTAACAGATGTAAAAAGATTGTTATCCATAACCAACCAAGATGTATCTTGTCTGTAATGGTCAGCCTCGCCTAAATTTAAATTTCAGTCAGTCAACTTGATGAAAATACCTAAGATATGTAAGGTTGAGTGTCAGTACTCGTTATATATGTAATTTAAAGTCATAACCTTGTAATGCTATTTTGTAATATTGTAAATTGTAACACGCACTGTATGAATGCATGCGTGCGTGTTAATCGAACGATGTGGGTATAAAAGTGTACTAAAAGATGTGAAAACTTTCAGTTCGAAACTTGGTTCAACGTTCCGGACAGAAGACACGAGAACACGAACTTCGTACAGTTTTACACGATCTTCCAGCACAGACATAGCAATGGTTCAGACCAGGTACGGAGGAACACGCGGCCGTAGCGACCAGATACAGCAGGTTGCAAAAGGATTTATCTGGATTGCCAAGTAACATTTTTACCTAATAACTTACGGTGCTAGTTGCTGCATAATCACGAAGCAAAAGCCAGACAAACTAGTTACTCGTCAGAAGTGTCAGAAACAATTATTTTATAAACTTTTGCGATAGATAACAGTGTCAGAAATTTATAAATTGATCACAGCGTGTACGCTGTACACCATTTTGTAAACTAGCATCGATTTATGCGACACCCCCATATTTAGCATTTAACATTTTCTATATTCAGTTTTTCAGAAAAATTAGCTCAGTACTGACCGTTGCTGACTGGCACATAATTAAGTAAATTTTAGAGGCTCGTAATGTTTTTGAAATAAACGGGTCGCATCCGACTCAGCTCACAGATTGGCGCTTTCAACAATTTCTTTTACTCGCACCTCCTCCTTTTATATAATGATGTTAATTATAGAAACACTTGAGAAATAAGTTGTAACACAGGAAAGGTGTCTTAAGCATTTTGATGTACTTAGATATTATATTATGTTATTTGTGTGTATGCTGAACACTTCCGGGGGCCCAGCAGCGACCAGTGGTGCCGCGGCAATAAAAATGAGTTATTAAACATTTTGATAAAATTCAGTCTTTGTAGGCTGTGAACACTTTTTGCCGGCGTCACACTTGGTCCACACGTTTTATGACACTACCGTGTGCATTACGAACCCAGTCTTCTGTAGACCGGTCACTGGATTCATCTTTGCAGTGTATCACGCAATTTTATTTATATTATAACTATTTTACGTGTAAGAAATATTTACAAATCCATCTACATCACTATAAAAATTTAACAGAAAAATTAACCAACCTTAAATACAGATTAAACAGTAGTGGAACATACGTACTATGAACTTCGAAAACGGAGATAAAAATCAACTCAAAATTCGCTAATTATATTTAACAAACATTTGACTAATGTACAAACAGAATTTTTCTGTTTGCACTAAACGATGAAATGTGTGAATCACACAGACAGCCCTGCAAAATTCATAATTCAATCTGATACTTCGTGTCAGAGATTACCGCGCTATTGCTAACTCCAGCTTCCCCAATATTTCTTCGGTATGCTTCTTGAAGTATTTTCTAAACACCAAATTTGACGCTATCAAATCAGCTGAAATATATTCTAGTAATACAACTGCTTATATTGTCGCTAAACATTTCTCGTTACCTAGAAAATGTCTACGTATTGAATTAGTTTCTCCTCATCATTTACAGGAATTGATCGCAGCTTCCATTTAAAGTGTTCACAGTTTTAAAACACTGAACATTAGAAAACCTCGGAAAACTAAGTTACTCACCAAAACCAAGTATAATCACAATATTGAAACCAATAATCTTCGTCAACCAAAAGTGAACACGAACCAACAGCAATATTAAACCAAAGCGTAAATACTTCACCAGGCAGTAAACCAATATACTGCAGTGTCAAATAAATACCGGGAATTGTTCATTTAAAAAGCCCACGTAAAAGGTATGAAAACAATCTTTTTTGTTAAGTTGATAGCAGCGTACCTAATTGTTACGTAAAATTGTGGCGCGATCTTTCGACTAGTTTGTTTACAGCTTTTGATTAGGTTAGTTGACCTTAAGTGGGCTCTGCTATTTTTAAAATGGGTAAAAATATCGAACAAAGAGTTTGCCTCAAAATTTTGTGTTGTCAACAAAATTTCTTGTGTTAAATCATTGAAAATGTTGGAGAAGGCCTACGGTGAGTCAGCTTTATCGAAAACACGAGCATACGGGTAGTACAAAGCATTCAAAGAAGACCGAGAAGTGGTTAATTATTTGCCTCGTTCCGGTCGACCTTCAACGTGTTCGACTGACGAAAACATCGTCAAAGTGAAGTAAATATTGATGGAAAATCGTCATTCAAGCTTAAGAGAGATTGCTCTGGATCTGGACATGTCTTACGAATGCTTCGCACCATTTTAGTTGACGTTTTGGACATAAGACGCGTCGCGGCACGGCTTGTTCCGAAGGAGCTGAATTTTATTCAAAAAGAGCACCGCAAAGAGTTTGCTAAAGACATGCTTGCACAAGCCAATTCTGACTCTACATTCATGAAAAAGCATCATAACGGGTGATGAGACGTGGGTTTATGAGTTTGACATGCAAAACAGCCAACAAGCTTCGGAATGGCGCTTCGATAACGAGCCGAAACCGAAAAAAACCACGTCAAGGTTGCTCCAAAATCAAAGTTCTGTTGACTGTTTTCTTTGACTGTCGTGGTATTGTCAACTCGGAATTGCTTCCGGAGGGGCAAACAGTCAACAAACAATATTATCTAGGCGTTATGAGGCGTTTGAGAGAGAATGTTCGCCGGAAAAGGCCAGATTTGTGGAAGAACAATTCTTGGATTTTGGACCATGATAATGCGCCATCCCACACACCGCACTTGTACGTGAATTTTTTACCATAAACTCAACGAATGTCATCGACCAAGCACCGTATTCGCCAGATATGGCCCCGTGTGACTTTGTTTGTTCCCTAAACTCAAATTACCACTTAAATTGTTTATTTATATGAAAGCTTATATAATATGTAACAAAATAAAATCGATTACATGTAACTAATGTAAACTACATAAATTAGAGTAGCCTGCTTCTGAAACTCTTATAAAACAAAATCTGTACATCAAATTAGAACTCACAGGAACTGCACATGAGAGGAACTCAGATGGTTGGTTTATATTTCGAATAAACGTTGCTTAAACTATTAGCATGTAATGTACAATTGTTTACACAGTCAATTGAGACTTGATTGCTGTTAACGCGAGCAGCTGTCACTATATGCAGTCGTTTGTTTTCAGCAGCTGTAGTCTATGGAAACAAAACATTTTCTCATTTTCACTTCAAAACAATAAACTTAAAGTTATCTTTTCTTATGAAATCAATGGAATCATTGTAATAACAAAGAGTTTTTGGTTAACAATATGTAAACGGACGTAATATCGTGTGACAAACAATCTCTAAACAAGGAAATTAATAATCGCGAACATTATCTTTTTTAATTTGGATTTTTTAAGAAAGGAAAACGTAAACCGAGTGAAAAATTACCAGCAATTTTTTTTTGTATCGGCCATCTCTACGGACCAATTTCAATTCTTTACTCTCTGTTATTTTTTTCCAATATTCTTTCGTCTTTTCACTGGGTCTCTTCTTACTGTCTTCAGTCTACTTTGAACCTGCGTTTTTCTCTCTCCTACCCTGGACTCCTTCCATTTTTAAAACTTTTGCCCGAAAAACTTCTCTTTCACTTGGTTATTCTGGATTTATATTATTTTTTCCAAATACTTTTGGACTTTATTAATCCAACTTGATGTTGACTTCTTCCCACACAGATATTTGAAGATTTGCTTTGTCAACCTATTGTCGTCCATTCTATATAAATGTCCAAAAAATAATAGTCTTCTTTTTCTCATTGTTTCTGTTATATTTTCTTTACTTTGATATATTTAATCATTACTTCTTAATTCCTAACCTTCAGAAGTTTTTCGTGGGCCTAATATTTTAATTTTTTACTTTATTTTTAAAGTAAATTCTTTTTATCAGATAAATTTTTCCAGGCTAATTAAGGTAAACATTTTGTACTTTAACTTAGCTAACTAGAAAGCAAACTTAATTAACTTAGTTAAAACAAATGTAGGCCTATAATCTTACGAATAAGTACTTGCTAAACCTGTAGATTGTACGCTAATTACGCGCATTCATATCACTAGGCCTTGTTCAGAGGACAGGAGATGCCTGGTCTATCCATTGTTGTGTACAATACGGACTACGCTGGGAATGAGAAGTCAATTCATCAATCCTAATTATGATTTACAGCTTGCAATCCGATACGCGGTCCTTACTGAATTCCTAATGTTTATAGGACTGTTCCTAATAACACTACGGTCGCTAGGAATTTCAAGCATTTCTACCGGTAAGAGATACTAGGTACATTCTCAAACGCCGAATTGTACTCGGGGATCAAGTCGTTGAACTACAAGTTCACGATATTATTCTACAATATTAGTCGCCGTCTGACAATTTCCTATACAGTACAGTGCTATGTAAAGAGTACATTGGGATCGCTTTACACCGCCATCGCATTTTAATGACACGTCAGCTATTTTGCATGGGATTAACTGGATAAATAACTCAAGCTATTTACCGACTATTGTAATGAGTTCTCTTCAGACCTTTGTCACATTATTTTTTACAACATGCTAGCCCTTGTGTAACGCATCAGTTAATTAATTCAGGATTACTTACAAGAAGGTTGTAAATAAAATGAATAAATGTTTTGTGTCTTACCTTAGATCTACTTCAAACGAACTGATGCAGTTGCTTACTTGTAACAAGGGAAAATAAATTAAGTCATGAACGTGAACGCTTTACAGCCATAAGGAGCAAATGTGTTACAGCATAAAATTTTCGGTCATTAATTTCAAGATGTTGTCATGTCAACGTGTTAGAAAACTTTAGAACTTTTCTCAAAGTGACCCGATAATTTAAAACATACTTTTTACTAAGACATAAAGAGCTCACTGTCTCACTGTACAACGTCTAACGTACAAAGTAGAAAAATAATTTACACACATGATTGTATGAAGCCAAAAATAGTAAAAATTGTAGTTTCTCTTAGTAAGACACTCAATGACTGAGCGTTCTTTTCTGAACCAAAATTAGATCTAAATAACTAGCTGTATGGTAACCAATTTAAAACGTAAACAAATGCTGAATTTAATCCGTCGGCAGATATAGTTTGTCACATAACAGTGTTAATAATTTGTCAGCGATAAAGCAAATACCTAGGCTGAATTAATGAAAGGCCTGGGATTATGATACGATAACCAGTACGAACGCGACGTGTACTGCATTCAACTGAAAACAAGAAGACGGTGTCCCAGACAGAATTTTCAAGAATTTGAAATGAGTATCGAGAGAACGATTACACTGGGTTATCCTGAAGCACGGGAGGATTTGTAAATTCAGTGCAAGAATTATCATCTTGCAGTGTAAGATGTTTACTGATAGGTCAGAAAGAGTGAACTACGGAAATTTTTAGTACGAATGGCAAGACACTTGAATAGCGCAGACGCTCTTAAATTTTTTTAAATTTACAACTCTGTATCAACGTGATCGGGCAGAGAAAGATAAAAATAGTCTCATTTGAAATTAGTTGTCTTTTAACGGTGACAAAATTATCAAACCGTGTTTTGTTAGGAGCACAATATTGTTCATAATTGAGAAATTTTAAACTGTAGGGATAGTGTTGTGATAAAAACACCATGTATTACAGGTTCCTTCATGCACTACTCGTAAAGCTTTAAGTAGACTGAAGCACTTTTTGCCTTAGCAGGAGGTAACCACAGTGTTCGGGTTGAGTTGTGCTCGGGTAGAAATATTAGTGGAAAATTGTTTTAGAGACAACATTTATTGCGTCAGTAAGGCTCCTTTCATAAAGTAATGTAAATCTATGATTCGATTGCAATCGAAAATATATTGTTAGGTACTGAATTCTAAAAAAAAAATAGACTGTTGGGGAAACATGTGTTTTCGTTTTTACAAAGTTTACAAAGTACAAGTACAAAGTACAAGTACAAAGTTACAAAGTTGTTACCTGCAGGCTTCCGGACTTCAAATTAAATTTTTACGTCTTAGCTTATACTTGTATACTGCAAATAGTTCAAGTTTTCTGTTGATATGTAATTCCACAAACAAAATAATAATTAAAAAAACTAAATACATATTATATGTTTGCAAATTATTTTAAAGCACCATTATTCGTCCACCAACTACACCCTAGAGTATCACCAGTGTCATTTTAAAGGATTTAAAGGAGGAGAAGACACGTTTTACCGCCTCTAGTTTACGTTACGCTTAGAAAAAACTCTTCTTACCGAGGTTACATACCCAGCATTTGTGTAAATTAATGTTCACTTAGACTAGAACGACATCCTGTACCATCCATAATTAACGGAGATCAGTTGATACCAAACTTCGGTTGACTATAACTACACGGATTCCCAGTAATTCTGTCCTCGGTAACGTAAATATTCGGGTAAAAAGAAAGACACAATACTGACATCCAACAATGACTTCATAATCAAGAAAGGGCATAAGCCACAGGTAAACACACATACGGAAAACTAGCGCACTCGTACGCACGTGCAGCTCACAAAATGCGGCGTAAATTGTAACAGAATTTAAGAAAAATTAGGCTGCCTAAATGTAAACACGCCGATATCCGTAAGTTATTCTTTAATACAACAGAAACATAGTAGTATGTTTCATGAAGGCCTACTGTACACAACCTTGAAGGGATTTTCCGAATTAATCTTGTAAATGATTGTCGTGTTTAAACTACATTATAAGCTAATGTATACTACATTAAATTTAAATTTGTGTGAAAAAATATTTGCTTAACACAGTTTTGGAAAGAGGAAAACACAAAATAAATAGAGAGAGAGAGAGAGAGAGAGAGAGAGAGAGAGAGAGAGAGAGAGAGAAAGAGAGAAAATGAGAGTGAGCGGAGAGAGAATGAATAAAGGTAATTGCATATATTGTAGAAAGATATTATCAGGACTAACATAACTTTACATTATATAAAACATACTGATTACATAGTAGCTATCGATACTTCAAAGAACTGATTAAACGTCAACCATCGACTCTTGCGGCTTGTTTCTGATAAGTTAATTAATAGTTTATTAACACGAACCTTGCTTTGAATATAAGTAATGACTTTAGGTGCAGAAACCGCCATTATTTTTGAAACTTTAAAGATGATAGATGTTACTCTTAATTAGTACTACATTAAACTATTTCAACGTAATTTTAACTGATAAATTGAACCCTTTGAGTAGATAAATAACAGAGTTGTTCATATCTGATTAACAACTGTTTAAAAAGAGTTACAATGCTTAACTGTGTGTGTGACTTTTGCTATAACGTTATAAGATAAACGAGACTTCTGAAAAAGCGGTAAACGTACTTCAGTTTATACTTGTTGAGATAAGAAACTTCAAATGACATCTACTTGTTTCGTTCACGTTCACAGACTAGTAACGGATATAGCAAACAAGAGGCTCTAAACTTTTCACTAACCCGCTTTATTTTACGACTATGTAAAGTCACGCTCCTCTTGTCATATTGTTGTATATGTACTGTATATACTGTACTTTACTGTATGTACTGTACTGTTATTTTGATATATGTTATATACAAATAACACATACACATAATATATATATTACTTGTTTTCAGCCAAGACGTATTGTTATCCTTACTTCGAACGTGTTTCGGTCATCAGATATTATGGCCATCTTCAACCATTGTAGTTTTTAATCTAGTGGAATATTTGTGTTCAGATTGGTTGTTGCTATCGCTTCCTGTTGGCCTTCGATGGTTTACATTGGTGTTATTGTGTGTGGGTGTGGTACATATTTTTGTTTTTTACTGTTACCTATGTTAAGTAATTTGAATATTGTGTCGTGATTTGTGTTCATTTGTATTTGTTCAGATATTAGTTTGTCCTGTGTTTTATATGTATATATTTGTAAAATTTCTCATATATTCATTACTGTAACTTTGTGTGGTATGTGTTTTATCAGTTTCATGTTGGTTTTGTCTGGGAATTCGTGTCCTGTATTTATTGCATGTGTGGGCGAATTGAATTTATAAAGTTTTGGATTGTTTGTATGCGTTTGAGTGTTCAAAATAACGGGTTTTCAGTTGTTTTTGTCTGGCCTATGCAACGTTGCGTTATTAGCAAGACCGGCTAGAAATAGTTATTGAAAAAGTCAAAAAAAGGATGGTTATTGAATGCTCCGCAATATAGGACACAGGGCAAAAGCAACTTATCTCGAGTGACACGTAGAGCCCCTGGCAATGGCTTTGAAACGGACATAGGAACAGGTGGGCCAAATGCAACTTGATGATGTAAACTAGAAAGGCTACGCTTATGAGAACTTGAAGAATAAACCATGAAACAATAGAAAAGCAACTAATAACGAAAATAAGAAAGACTACATTTATATTATTTTGAATGATCAGCACTTCTTTCACAGCACTTTAACAATTAATAATTTAATGCACTTTCACTTGTGAAAAAACTTACTTTTTGTTGTATCCTCATACGCACGTTTCGGAGTAGTTTGCTCCTTCATCAGTGAGGTATAAATGCAGAAAGCGTCAAGGCGTTGGTAATCTGTAACGGGTTTTTGGGGATTGGTTGTGTGTGGGGGTGTGTGTAGAGAGAAGGGGGTTGGCGCGAGATTCTGAATTGTGTCCGTTGTGTATTATTGTGTCGAATAGTTTGTTGGATTTAAATTGTAATTGTTCATTGAGTATGTTGTTTGGTTGTGTTTGTATATTTCTATTGTTCTCCGGTGTTGAGTTTGCGACTTTTGGGCACGTAGTGTAAAATCAGAATCTCGCGCCAATCGCCTTCCATCTACACACACCCCCACACACAACCAATCCCCAAAAAACCGTTACAGATTACCAACGCCTTGACGCTTTCTGCATTTATACCTCACTGATGAAGGAGCAAACTACTCCGAAACGTGCGTATGAGGATACAACAAAAAGTAAATTTTTTCACAAGTGAAAGTGCAATAAATTATTACTACATTTATGATAACTTGAAGAATGTAGACTGAAACAACAGACGAGTCTGAAAACTTGAACACTGGAGACTTTTAAAGACACTCAAAATCGATCAACGTATACACAAGCTAATCAATAAAAAACTGATATATAATATAAGCTTACGCTAGCATGATTGAGCTTGTTTGTATTTATAAGTAAACTAAGTAAAACGTAAAATAAAGTAACTTAATAAAATAATACTTAAATTTAATAAATAAAGTAACTTAATTAAAATTTAAAATAATTAAAAGTTGATCAATCGAAATTAATATATATTAAAAGTTATTTTATTGTTAGAATTACGTAACCTGAATTCCGAAAATGAATTAAATCATTAATCTGTCAAACATTTAATACTATTATCAAAATCAATTAGGCGTATAATATTGAATATATAATTAATATGAAAAGCATTATTTATTAAGACAGCTGCCAAAAAGTAGATGTATATTTGTATAATATTTTCCGTTCCTTATAAATACAGTATAATAATTGTTACTATTCTTCTTCTTCTTAATATTTTTTGGAAGAGGGGAAAAATGCTTTATGCACCGTCAGAGCAAACAGTGTGTCCCCTGGGTGTGTGGGAGTCTCACCCACTAAAAAACACACCTCTAATTCATACATTTATATGCATCCACCTCGACACAGAGTAAATCCACTTCAAAGTGACATTGTTGGAGGTGATATCAAAGAAAATAGTGTAAACGTAAGGAATAAGGAGGCTGAATAGTTGCAAAAATGTAGATTAGTGATCGGGAGAATAAAGGCCGCGATCAGAGTTACATTAAGACTTTATGGACGTTATGACTGGCATGAAAAAGCTAGGGGAAGACATAGATACGATTGTTTACTGACTATCTACCTGCATCAAAGTGGAAGAAAAGGCTTAGATGCTGGCAACAGGTAAGGGGGGCACCGAATTGTCTGCCAGTAGTAAAATTTGCAAGCTAGGGACACGGTCTCCAAGCCCCATCACGGATTCACCACGTACGGGTGCCATCGTGGATGCATCCTTCCGATCCATCAAGTAAATGCGCGTGAGCTGCGTTGCGTTGCAGCAAAAGAAGTGCCGGTACTTAATGTGAGGAAGAATTGAAGAAGGCCGGATTGGGGCAAATCCCCAGGACCGGACAGTGTTCCCTCAGAAGATCTAAAGGTGACTGCCCACGGGTACTCCTTAATATGTACAACAGCTGCCTAAGGGAGGGAATCTTTCCCAAACGGTGGAAAATGCAGAGGCTGGTGCTTATCAGGGAAAGTAAGGGTGACCCGGCACACCATCAGCATACCGGCCCTTGTGCATGCTGGATACAGTTTGAAAGTGTCTGAAAAGTTTGTCGAAGTCTGAAAGACAGATCAGCCTTAGTGGTTTAGTGGAATAGGGAGTCAAACTTTCACGTGGCCCAACAGGGAAATTATTACTCAAGAAGAATAGTCCTGTTGGAAACGCTAGATATTAAAAGTGATTTTAATTCTGACAGGTGGAGCAACATCTTACGGATATGGATCACTTCTTCCGGATCCCACAGTAAATCCTCCAGGTGATGAATCCTACCTTAGTGACATGATATTAATATTTGATACGAGAGATAAACCTCGTAGAAAGGAGATCACTGCCGGGTCTGCCGAGTTCTCAATTTTGAACACTGATGTCTGGAACGTATCCTATGATAGAATCTTACGGATGTAGATGCCGCAAGATATTTTCATGGTAGGTTACGCAGATAATATTCTAGCAGTGATTGTAGCACTAAAACACCGAGAACGCACAAATAAGCCTGAATCATGTAATGAATGAGTGGGTTTGAAGAACTAAACATGGATCTAGACACCAAAAGCAGATATAGTATTACTCACCTGGCGACGGATTCGCACAATCATACAGGTGTAAGTGGAAGTTGAGACTACACTAACAAAGACGGCAGTTGATTACTTAGGCGTACGGCTAGATTTAAAGCTCTTCTACTGGAAGAAAATCGAGTATGCATCTGATACGGTGGCACACATCACGGCACAGCTCAGCAAGCTTATGACCAATATAGGAGGTCCAGCTGCAAGAAAGACTCGATTGTTAGTAGCGGTCACGGAATCATCCTTTTATATGGTTGCAATATCTGGGCCGATGCACTAAAGTTGGAGAAACACAGGAAACAAATGGCGTCGGTGTAAAGACGAGGAGCCTTCACAGTAGCATCTTCTTACCGGACTGTACCAGAGCTAGTAGCCATGGTGATAGAATTAATGGTTACCACAGATCTTTTGGCTCAAGAAAAAAAGCATCTCTTTAAATGAAGAGATGAAATTGTAAGAGATAAGGCAACGTATGAAGTCAGGGATCTTCGTCACTGGCAAGATCAATGGAATAGGGAAGACAGAGGAAGATTACTGATCACGTTTTATTAATTGTGTTATTTTAATTAACTTCAGTCAGTGTAATTTAGAGAAGTGCTAGCAAACACTAGAAGCAAATACAAGTTTTATATTACTATTAAGGTGTTTTACGTAAACGCACAAGCAATGCGCACTTTTGTTATTAAATATTTAAATAAACTGTTACGTATGGGTATCCGTATATGCAAAGCAGAGAGCGCTATGTTGGTCAAACATATGTTATTTACAGCCAAACGGTGGCATATTTCCGGCTAAATATAGATGGCTAATTGAACAGTGTGTAAGATTTACTTAGCTTGAACTATTAAGAGTAAATTTTATATTAAGAAACCAGACTGTACTCGCCACATAAAAAATATAGAAAAAACAAAAATTCAGTCAACTACAAAAACGTAGTACCAATAGTCAGTACTAACTATATTGTGGGCACGCCTGTGTGCGTGTGATTTGTTTACAGTTATAAATACACAATACATAATTATGCATATTGTAACGTGATATTTCCCTCTACATAAAGAATATACTCTGATCTAAATAATTATCTTTTCCTAATACTAAAGAACATAATAAAAATTAAGTAAGGAATCTGTATAATGTAAAATATGTGTTAAATAGTAAATTTAAGATGAATATGAAATAAAATAACTAATTTGTATACAAAAATTCCAAATAAGATTATCTGGAACTTAATAATAAATAACTCTAGTAAACTGCAAATGTAATGGTGTCAAAAATAGGTGAAAGCCTATACAGCAGAACTTAAATGGTTTTCCAATCAGGAAAATTTTTAAACTAGATAAAATTTGATGTAAAAGAACTATAAAGTCAGAGTATAATCATATCTGAGTGTGAATCAAGTCACTAAAACTATTGAGAGGTTGATTAGTATAAAATAAGTGAATAATAAAAGTTTTAATGGTGTATAAAAGTGTTATGATGTAAGTTAGGTTAGACACCATATTTAAATGTTAAAGGAAGACAAAAAAGTAAAAAAGGATTATAAGATAAATAATTTCATGACAGAAAAGCATGAACAATGAACTGAATAATGAATAAGACAATTATAATTAACTATTGATGTTTAGAAACTAAATAATAATGTAATTAGTAAGAAACTGATGAGACAAAAGCCTCCATGTACTGGGGTAGGAAAAATGATAACAATATATGTAAATAAAACCTGTTATATCATATAGTATAGATTATAAAATAATGTAGGTCAGTAGAGTAAGAAGGTAATAATAAGAAATGTCCATAATAGACCAGGAATAATGTAAATAATAAGTTGTCAACTTTGACAAACACTTCATACAGCTAATATGGAAGTTTATAATGGACAGTACAAGGAGAAAACCTTGTATTGAAGTATAAAATATATTGTAAAAGTTCAAGTAGATCATAAGTGATAATTAAGAGTTGTTACTTTGTAGTAGAATTAAGTAATTTTAGTTTGAAAAAGGAATTAAGGTCCCAATGAGCATGGACATGGTTAGGCCTAGGTGGCAATACTAAGTTTTTATAATAAATTGATGTTTATAATCATTATCACTATTGTTAAACCATATAATGTTAAGGTAAAACCAATTATACAACTAAGAATTATAATATGGAACAGGAAAATTAATATTTTATAAAGAATACTAGACTAAGTCAATCTGTGAAAATTGTTATTTTATTATTACTGAACAAAACCATGCCTAATGAGGTATCAAAAAGATCAGCATAAAAAATACAGTTAAATGGTGGTAATATCCTTGCTATATTCAGTAGCATAAGGAAGGTATGTTAATTTTAAGATTTTTTAATATATTTAATCAAAAAATGGACGCTTAACTTGGCGTCTGTTGATGAGCATCAATCAGAAAACGGAATTTTTTTGTGATTAAAAACGGAATAGTTAATATTTCCACCAATCAGAAGCCTTCACCTGTCAGGTAAATTCACCCATAATGCACCGTCAAAGAGACTGTCTTTCGCCGGTCATCATACAGTAAAGAACGCCTCCTCTGTGATACAAAAAATGTAAATAGTCTTGTCACCAAAGTCTTGATCCTGATTGAGGTTATGTGCAGTGTAAACAAACCTACGAATGGGAATGTAACCCAACAGTGAACGTCAAGCGTAGTGAAGTGGTTTTAATCATTAAAGGACATTACAGTGAATAGTTAATAACAGTAAATTATAAAGAAAAGGAAAGTATAGTGTTTATTTTGAGAATTTATAACGAACTTAATAATTAATGATCACGATCCCATAGTAACTTGTAATAGACACTTGTGAACTTATGTTTACATCATCACTGTAGATAAACACTAATACTATTAATATTATTTCACGTGCAACTATAGTATTTTGTTTTTGTATTCAATGTTTAACTAAATAACTTAGCCCAACTAGGTTAACACCAACATCGGACACTGTCTGAATTACGAACTGTTCGTCACTTTAAATTTTAAGTTATTGTTTCAAAATAACATATTTAATTTAAATTGTAATGTTTTGTTCTTCAAAAAAGGCATTTTTTGTTAATTATTGTGGTCAAAAAAACTCATAAGGGTTATAATTTCAAAACGTAAATATAGGCTACATCTCTGAGATTTTTAAACTCATGTTACCAACTGTCTAGCTATCAATACAACAAGCCTGGTTAATTTATATTATGAGAAATGTTCTTCATGTTAGTGGTAAAAGAATAAAATTTTAAAAGAAAAATTGAAAAGAATTAATGGTGTATGACGTACTATTTTATAATAATTAACAATTTATAATCAACTTTGAACATTAGTGTTTACTTCAACTCCAGAAGAATAAGTTGGCAGCACTTATGTTGGCACAAACCGTGCTATTTAAACGAGTTAAATAGGTCAGTAAACTCAAATCAGATAAAGAGAATAGATTAGATGAAACTCACAAATAATCATTAATACAAACTTTTAATATCTCAAGTAATTAAAAAATACAATAAAAGAAATTTAGAACATCCTAGATACATACCAGTGAGCACAGGGCATAATTCTAATTATTTCAATAAACTGACCAACCTATTTAATTTATAATAAATCTTAGTGAATCGTACTACCCAACCGGAGAAGAAGTAACCAGAAAATCATTTAATAATTAAACCATTAATTAACCAAACCATTACCAGTAAGTAAAGACAACTACTACACCAAATATATTTGTAATCATTATTACAAATTGGCGCCTAAGGCATCAATGATTTTAACCAGGTAATCCCAAGTTTTATTATATAAATTCAGTAATATTGAAACGAATAATTGGGTGTTATAATATACATAATTAACAAAGTAATATTAACAAATATGTGTACGGAAACCTAACCAGAAATATGAGAGAGTCCTGCTAGAGGGAGCCCTACCGTTTTGAGACGGTACTCCTCTGCACAAGTCCTATGGAAGACGTGCAAGGAGGTTTTATTCTGTAGATTAGTTACGTAAGAACGTTTCTGTGCCCTTCACTCTATTCACACTTACGAAAGGTTTTCGATACGGACGAGGAAATATGCCGGTGATGAACGTAGTGCTGACTTTTGCAACGCTTTCAATATCCTTTAACTAAAAACCTTCACGATATAAATTGATGACTCGTTGAGCACCTGGTGAAACATATTAATAAAAACGTTTTGCAGGTTCTGCAAAACCTGTATTGGCTGTATTGGTTAAAACCGCCTTCTTATGTTCTTATGTTGTAAAAACCTTCAAACTAATAACAATAAAGACGTTTACAACTCATCTTTTTTATTTCACGTACCTATTTAGTTAATGCTCTTCACGACACACGCAAACATGCACGCAAACACGCACGCACACACACACACAAACACAAAACCTTTCATTTGGATATTTGAAACGAGATCGGTTAGTGTTTCCATAAACAAAACAAACTAAAAACATGACAAGTTCAAAGTAGTACAAATGAATTCAATCTAATGGTGAAGGAATACAAATAAAAACATTCGAATGAGCTATAACATAGAAAACACGAATCTAAAACATAATATATAAAAGACGAATTGGCATACTCGTAGAAACCGTTAAAGTTACACTAGTACAAGAACTTCATGTAGTTTACACGGCCATTAAATGTTCAATGCAGAATCAGACACAGCTGCGACAGTTAGAGACAGAGATAATGTCTTTCACATTACGGAGACTAAACACTTACCTAGTTTGTGCAGACGATGCCAAGTGTGTCAGTGAAATACGAACAGTTTGACACAGTTTCAGACCACCTGCAATAAAACATACAATGTGATCTGCAACAGTTGTAACAATTTAAGTTGTTTTACACACATACACATACATATATAGCCAAAGTCAAAATACGCTTGATCTAGACAATAGAATAGAACATTTTATTGCTGGAATACATTAGCCTTTAGTATATGGTAAAAGTTGGAAACATTTATCTTGGAACGACTTGAAAACCAGAATTTGAAAACTTTTATAATTCGAATTTAAAGTTGAGGGAATTATGATACGGTGATTATCCTAGTATCATCTGCTTACATTCAGTAGTGGGTACAGCGCTTCTTGCCCCTGACAGAGGATGCTGGCACATACGACGATTAAAAACGTCAAAATGTTACCCTCTTTTCACAATGAATTACTTTAATATTTTTACTTTAACATTTTTACTTACTTTTTAATGCAGACTTAGTTGAAATATTAAAAGTATAATATTTATTTTTCCTTTTTCATTTCGTAGTAGTGTATACTATAAAAAAAGAACGAAAAAATACCAAATTACAAATTATTTTAGGTTTATAAAATATTTTATTCACAATAAACAACAGATGACGTGTTTCAAGGTAGTGACATATTGCACAATAAGTAACTATCACAATTATTTTTAAAATAACTTGGCCAATTTTGTTTTACATAGATTTGACGTAAGCCATTTTATAAAAAATTAAATAATCTTCCTTTGACTTGAGATGATTTTTTGCAAGTCTCTTTGCTTTGAGTAAACAAACGATTAAATGGAGTTCGAGACTTTCAGCTTTGAGTATGAAGGTTTAAAAACTAAAAATATTGCTATTTCAGAATAACCTTATTCTAGAAAAATATTATTAAAATTCAACGCAGTACATCTCATATTCTCAGCAGTCGCCAAACTTTAAATTTTTATTTTCGAAAAAGTTTACAAAATTCGTAGTTCTGATGTCATTTTGAAAATATTTATTAGTTTTTACCTCTTCACAATCTAATTATAGGGCGGCGATTCAAAAGTTTTTGTAATTTTAGCTTACAATGAAGTTCATTGTTTTTAATGTATTGATAAGGTAATATACTTATTACTTTTCCATGTAAAGACTGAAAAACAACTAACTTACCTGGACTGTTACACTATAAAGAAATTAGTGGTACCGTTATATTTTTTTTTAATAACCAGATTGGAAACAATGATCAATATGTTAACCATGTCACGTTTATTACACATAGCTTCAAAAATGTATTATTAGGGATATTTTTAAATTTTGTTTTGGTGTTTCCGGATGTTTAGGCTGGGTCAATTGTTAGTTATCTTATTATGATGCAATCAACATAATTATTATAAGTAACCACAAGTGACTGTGTCACAACATTCTTTGTAGATGGAAAAGGTGAGAGATACACTAGGCATAAGGTTTAATAGTGTTATAAATATTGATGTATTAATCGATGTAGGTGTAGATGTAGCTATAACTTTAGCCTGGAAGAAATATTCAAGTCGAAGTATAATAAAAGTCTACGGAATGTTTCAAAAGTGAATACAAGAAAATATGTATTTTATACATATCTATATATAAAATAATATGTATTTTATTGCTACGTCTCAGCAATTTATAAATCCGTCACTTGTTCTACATGGCCTAACGTAACACACACGTAACGTTTCCCATGTTATGCGTACGGTTATTTGTTATAAGGAGTTTTATAAGCAAACAAAGACTGTATGGCTCAGAAAAATTACCTTTCTTTTAACATTTTCTGTGAGTTTAGTCAGTAAGATTTAGTAAGGATTGGTCATTAAATAAAACACCAATTTCAAATAGACTATTCATGTCAACGGCGGAACGTTTCCACAAATTTTATTATTATCTTCAAGACACGGAAAGCATAAAAAAATAACAACTACCAGTCGTAAGGAGTTTGTATTTGTCTCTGAATATTTTTGTATATTTGACACCACACCCATACAAGTGTGAATATATTGATACGATAGAAATACAATTACTGTTGCTGAATGGGCTTATACAATTACTGAATGGGCTTATTTAACTTTAACGTGTTATATTCATGAAAGCCTTAAACTTAACACATATTATTACTAAGCATGAAATTACAATTTTATGGTAATTAAGTCAGTCTTTCCTGTTTTACTTTACTTTCATTGGTTAATTAAGTGTCTATCATGTATTATTTTAAGTTAAGTTCTGAACCACGGAAGTTGACCTTCCGTGTCACCTGTGTGTAACATCGTCGGCGAATCGGCGCTTCTATCGGTTGTGCAGGGTGTCTTGGAGATCTTCTGGCTATCGTGTTTTGGTGAAATCTGCTGTCATTTCTAAAGATGAGTCGTCTGTTGGGTCTGTAGATTCTTGTGGTAGGTTTTGGGTTGTAACTTTCACTGGTATTCACATTGTTGTACCGCACATATTACTTACAGTTAACAGTTACATGTTAAAAGTTTAACATCACATTTAGGTGATGTTAGTTTGTTACAGAGATGTCATTGTCATACACTCACGTCATTTTTGACATTTTTACATCATCCGGCGATCGCACACAAGCTTCTCCTCGTTTATAGGTTTTTATATTGACTACATACTTTTGTACGCTGTATCAGCAGCGGAATCTGAGATACAACTGAACTGGCTAACTATAGGGGTGAAGAGGCTGTCCGCGCGCGGGTAGCTTCTCAGCGTAAAAGTAGTTCTCACTTATTATTAATTATTTTCCTTTAATTCGCTTACAACTTAATGACATCGCTCTTTACTTTGATTACTCTTTTATGTAACTAGGGGTGTTACGGATTTATTTAGTTTCTCAAATCTAATTTTATTAACTGCTACATTGGCAAATCTGCAGGTTACTACCGGTTTGGGGCATGGAGAAGGGTTCATTCGTACCTTATTAAAACTAATATTAGTATTATAGAATTTTTTTTATTTTTGTGGGATTTAGGCTTATTAAATCGTCACAGGGCCATTTTCAGAATATTTCACCATTTTTCTCTATTTTGAGCCACACTATCAGTAAATAAATAAAACAAATAATTAGGCTGAATGTACAGCTATAAGAATACATGATACTGACCTTTTAAAAAAGTTTCATTTTTTTTAATATACCTACTGTCATAATATTTATATCTTTATTGTACCAAGATATACTAAATATTCTGTTAAATTTAGGATACGTAATATACAGATATACAGAATGACAACAAATTACACTCATAAATAAGTCAAAGAATAATCACAGTTTAATGGACTCATAAAACTGTTACATAATTGTTTTTGTTTATATCATTACTTCTTCATTATTTATTACTAAAAATAATTTTACTGAGGATGATGCAAATGATTTAAACTTTTTCTAGTACATTGTCTTAACCTTACCGAATCTGTTTGAATCACAACTTATTAACTAGTTGAACTACTCTGGCTGATTGCTACCCTATTCTACTCCAGAGTCTGTTTCAGTATAGTAAGTCCCGCCTTGACTCTCAAACTGTTTATTTTAAAATCTCTTGAATTTGATCCATAAGACGTAATCTCTTTGGTCTTACTGTCCACTGACATTGTTACGTTCCCTAACAATTTTGATTCTTTTTCACAGTTTACAGTAGTTTTTCTTTGAGCGTTCGTAATATTAGTTTTTGACCCTAATAAGACATTACTTCCTTTTTGTAAGTCTTCTTACGGTCGGACGACCATTACTCTACTCGTATACTCAATTATGCTTCCCGTTGGCGACCAACAGCCTTGAAAGCATCAGAAACAAAATATCATAGCGTTTGGTTTTTTGGAAAAATTTCAAGATATGATATGGTGCGTAAGAACACATGAACATCATTAGACTTTTGAAACCCTTGTGTGGCTCTGTCGCTCGTTCTCGGAGAACTGGTTAGGTCAATAGTTTTACATAAAGTTCTACAAACAGAATACTATAGTAAGCAAATACTTTATCCTTACGACAGTATAAATTTTGCACCCAAAATTTACCTACTGTAATTTCAATTTTATCTAAATTGAATGACTTGTAATACGCTCACTAATCATTGCATACAAGTACGCCAATACACTCATATTGAATCTTTATTTTTCCGATCACAATATTCTTTCTATTACTACACTCTCTATTATGTCAAGTATGTCTATCACACAATTTTTGAATAATACGTTAATTACGGTACTTTATGTGAATACGGGTTTTCAGTCCTACCATAAACAGTATTAGCATAAATTCATAGTAAACATTCGAAGACGTCATTCAACAGAATGAGCTGTCCTGTCATTTGTTTTATTCGTTTAAACAAGTTGAAAGAATTTCAAAATTAATGTCACTTTTTTATTGAATCAATGATAGTAAAGTTCTGTAACGTATATAATAAGTTTTTAATCATGAAATTATTATATTAGCATAAAAAAGCCTACGGTTACAGTTCGACTATATCACTTTTGTTTACATTAGCCTTACATTAAGTGTGTGAGTCAGTTAGTTATTATTTACTGCTAACGAGAGATAGACAGGGGCCACTTGTGTTTCAAGAAATTTATCGGAATGAAATAGATGTGCATTATAACATAAACAGACCAGCTTAAAAGAATAAGTAAAAAACAAATACCAGTGCGTGCGGTCAAATCAAAGTGTAATGTGATGTTTTAAGTGTAATATTTTTAAGACATTCTAAGTTGAAAATTACCAATACGAGCATTACCAATGTCACGTTACAGAGAAAACAGGTGATAAAAAAATTGGCAAAAGTACTGTATGGTTAGTGATAAGACAGAAAGATGAGATATCAGTAAAAGAAGTACTATAATAGTAAAACTACAAATAAAGACATGGAAACTCGACGAAAGGTAAGGTCAGATTCTAATTAACACGGAGAGATACAGTAAAAATAATATGCTTCGTCGCGAAATCGCTGGAAATGTGTACCTTCAGTGGTATGAATATGTTACACACATAGTTACATAATACGACATAACAGATATGTAATGTGTAACGTAATATGTAAGAAGATAGGTACAGGGTGAGAGAGAAGAGAGAGAGAGAGAGAGAGAGAGAGAGAGAGAGAGAGAGAGAGAGAGAGAGAGAGGGAGGGAGAGAGTATATGAGTGGCAATCATTGAATACAGCACACTCAACGGAAGCAAACAATGAGAAACATTAATTGGAAATAATGATACAAAGACAGATAACGGCAAATGGGAGAATGGGTGGTGTTAAGATCTTCAGATTCCGGGCTGTTTGGCAAATTAGCAATTGTGTATTGTGTATTGTGATACTGTGGTCTCTAACGTGCGACATCTGCGTTAGGGAAAGCATCTGATGGCCATCGATGGCACGGCCGAAACGTTTGCTAATTTGTGTAGTAATAGACCACGGCCACGGCCAAATAGCCCGGAATATGAAGATCTTAACAACATTGACTTCGGCCGTTTAAACCTTAGAAGATATTTAAGGGAATTAAATTTAAAAGTAAAAGCTATACAAAAACATTTCTATCGATTAATGGACCACATAATTGAATACAACGACTACTACTGGTTTTAAGCAAAATTCCGGCAGCATCATCATCATAATTTACACACTACGGCATAGGCAAGATGCTGCTTGTTCTGCCTTCAAAGATCCTCCAGCCATCTCTTATTGGATCCACCCTGTGTTATAGGCTTATGTCTCCAGATTTGTTTGGCCAGTATTGAATCTGACATCCTTTCTAAGTTTTCTTTCCACCGTCGTTTATAGTCATTTGATCTTTCGTTCAAATTAAAAATTTACAATTCTACTCATATGACTTTATTCTTTATGTGATCAAGTTTAGAATACCATTCCAACTCCTTGTAAAATCCGAGTCCTGTATGTTAGTTTCTTGTTTCTTGGTTGTCGTGTATAATTCACGCTCATAGAACCGCCATAATTATGTAGACCTTTAATAATTTTATCTATCAGCGTATCTTGCTTTTAAAAATACGATTGATTGTTCCACACACAGTCTGGGACTTGCCTAATTTACTATCAATGTCATAATTTTCATCATAGTTATTTTTCATATCAGTTACCAACTAGATAAAATAGCTCATCTGTTCTATAATCTTTTCTGCTTCCTCTCCACGTCATGGTATAGGTTTTCAGCCGATTCCGCTTTTACTGGAGCCATCTTTCCCTTGGTCTACCTATATCTCGTCTTCCTTGAGGTCTGTATCTGATTACTTGTTAAGGTATTTAGGTTCGGAATCCGCTAATTACCTTAGTAAACGATGAAACGTTTAAAATTTAAGAAATTAAAGTTTTACTTGTCATATATACATACTTCTCAAGAGATTATGCATATGTAATGTCGAAGCTAGTTAATAAGCTTCTAAAATCAGCATTAAAAACCGTTTTAAAGCGTCTCTTAAAATCCTTCTTGACGTTTGTCTTTACATAGAAAGAAAAAATTTCCATAAAACCCGGATGAATGGTAACCTCGACAAAGATTGTACACAATTTTTGAGACATTCAATTACTGTAATAACAGACTATGATTTACATCGCTGTAATATAATCACATGCACACATTCAGCTACAAATACGGTCGTCTCTATCACCGCGTGTAGCAGCATGAAATCAAAAGTTGTGACAGCAGGATATCAGTACGGTTAGTGTACGTACTATATGTACCATAACAACACCAAAGTACAATAGCGTACTAATGCAGCGTATACAACAAATAAGACAACAATAAATCAGCTGACAGGTAATTATCGTGGCTTTCTTTGCAGGTCACCTGCTTCCGCTTTCTGAAGCGATCCCCATTGAGTACACACCGGCCGAATGAATTGTCTAACCTTGTAATACGTACCTAGCCTGATTTTTTAGAACTATTTATAATTAATATAAATTGTAGAAGCAGTATCTGTGGTTTATTTTTAAACTTACGAAGCCAAAATAGGTAATCAGTATAGAGTTAACCAGCCCCTGACAATCAACAACACTGACACCACTGAACAAGATATTAAGCGTCAGTATTTTGTATTTAAGGTTATGTTGTATCATAGGTATAATCGTACTATTGAATAGTATTAAGCATAAGCGAATGGAAACGGCAAACACTGCGTTCGTAGAAATGAAATCGCTGCTTAGCGGTAGGAACCTGTATCTAAGTACGAGGATTCGCGTATCAAGCTGTTACGTCTTTTTAGTCTGAATTACTAAAATACGCATAAATATACAGCTTATGAATCAAAACCTGAATGTAATTAATTCTTTTAATATTTTTTTATATATTAAACACTTCTCAAAATATCATTGATTACGGGAGTCTTAAAGGTGGTTGCTAGGGAAAAAGAACTTACTTTTAGAATTCAGAAAAGAAAGTTGACTTGTTTTGAGGATGTTTTGGATGACCAAATGTGCAGTTCTCTAACTTATACTTTAGGATAAAGTCGAATACAGAAGATCGTTAATACGTAAAAGTTGTTTCATGAATTGGAAACTGAAAGCAAGGTTCTGTTGTACACCAATGTATTCTTTATGGTAGCAATGACGGTGCCAATCTCCGGCGGTAGGCGACACCATAAGAAAAAGACTTAAGACCTTATTTATGAATACAGCATTATAACTTTTTATGTTTAGTGTAACATTGTTTTTAGTAAATTTCCTTTCGTTTCTCTCTTTGTACTTTACTGTGTTGAAATTTTCAGCTATTTATATTAAGTCAATCCGATTTCCCAATGTTTATTACCTACGAAGTCTTTCCTTTTGCTCTGGTAGCTTCTTTTATGGTTTCCTAACTTAATTTTCTCTAACTACCGTGCAGTTTCTTTCCGTAACATCTTGTGTTGAACATTTTGTTGCACGGTCCTCCACAATATTGTATAAGCACACACATACACACACACACACACACACACATTTACTTATTATTCTTATGAAGTATCGATATACATAAGTTTTAACTGTAGGTAAATTTCAACTCATATAGCATACAGTAGAGTGGTAAACATGGTCCACACTTCTGTGGACAGTACTTCTGTGTGGAGTTGAGTCTTGGACTCTAAAACAGGCCACAGTTGAACGGCTGGAAGCTCAGGAAATGATGTAACTGCTTAGAAAGATACTGAAAATCTCTTGTGCTCAACATGGCACTAATAAACAGGGTTTGACGAGAGCTAACACTGCAAAGGAATTATTGGTGACCATTAAATGAAGGACGATTGCTTATTTGTTTGGGAATTACAAGGTCTTACAGTTTAGTCTGAAAGGAAAAATTCTTGGGCAAAGTAGTTCTGTTGCGATAACGTTAAAGAGTGGACTGTGGCAAAAAGTGCTAAACAGCTCTGTCGCCTAGGAGAAAATCGTCAAGCTCTAGCTGTAATGGTTGCCAACACACATACAGGAAGGAATTTATATGAAAATATTAAAACATAATGGACGTTAGCTTAATGACCACACAAGAGTATTGCAGCAGGAACGTATTCGTAAAAGTCTATTCGTAAAACTTTTTCTGGCTGATAGGCCGTGGTCGATCTTCAAATTCTTTACCTAACATTTCAGCTACGCATGTCGCAACCATCTTCAGCAGCATAAATGGATAAGTACGTGGAATACATGTAGAGCCTACAGCAGGGAGCAAACTTGTTATTAACACAGGTATAAGCGATACGTGACACAATAATCAAGTTCATAGACGACGACCTATGCAACAGGTGTCTGTGGTTTCTGTAACGGTTTGTTTCGCACGTTCCACGTCCATTAATGTCTCGCACGCTGACTCCGTTGACCTGAATAACGTTGACTGCACCTTATATACTATAAATCAAATTTTACAGCCACGTTTGTTACGCCGACAAAAGATCGAATTCAACTACATTTTCTGTTTGAACAACACTTTCGTACTGGGGAAATATTCGTACATTTCTATCTGGAGAGCTAACTACGAGTCAGGCGTATAAATGAGGACGACATATGTAATATAGTTTATGTAAATATGTTCAGTAATTAGTAAGAACACTATTTGTCTTTTAAAAAATAATTGGGAGCTAATAAAAAAAAGCTTATTTCAAAAGAAAGAAAGAAAATTAAAGGAAAAATGAAATTAATGTCGAAAAATTGTCATTTTATATAGTTAATTAAAATAGACTTTTAGAAGGCAATCCTTACTGCAAAGTAAGTTCAGAACGGCCTACTTTGGGGGCATTGTTACATATACTTGTTTACAAATTACAGGGTCCGGCAGAGAAACCTGACGATTTTTGAAGTAGTTCTGTGGAGTGTAGCATGGAGCGCTGCAATCGAGCTTGCGCACATGTGTTCGACAGCTCAAAGCATTTCAGTCGCCATGGAGGGTTGGTCAGCACAATATCGTGCGTTCGTAGTGGAAACGTTTTTTAAAAACAATGAGTCAGTTATTGTTACGCAGCGCGCTTTTCGCCGCCATTTCAGCATTCATCGAAATGACAGTGTTCCAAGCCGCAATACCATACTGTTGTGGGTGGCGAATTTTCGGGAAACGGCTTGTGCCTTAAAGAAGATACCACCAGGGAAACAGCGTACTGTTCGAACCCCGGAGAATGTTGAACGCGTGCGTCATGCTATTCGTAGGAATCCTCGGCTATCGGCATTAAAACACGCAAGTGCCCTACAGATTTCTGACCGCTCCGTACGCAGAATTTTGCATCTGGAACTCGACTTTCATCCCTACAAACTTGTTGTAGTGCAAACACTGAGTGCCCAGGATAAGAGAATTCGCATGCATTGTTGCCATGGACTTGTGAATATTGTGAATGACCAAGTGTTAAACAATCTGCTCATGACCGATAAGGCAAATTTCCATGTGTGTGGTTATGTCAATACGCAGAACTGCCGGTACTGGGCATCGCAAAATCCTCAAGAACTGTTTGAACGACCGTTACACAGTGAGAAGGTTGTTGTGTGGTGTGGGTTAACGTCTTCCGGGATAATTGGCCCCTACTTCTTTGAAGACAAAGAGGGGAATGCAGTGACTGTAAATTCACAAAGTTACGTTCACATGCTTACAACATTTCTCGCACCTGAGTTACGGCAACATGATATTGCATTGGAAACCACATGATTCCAGCAGGATGGGGCAACTGCTCACACTGCAAGGGCTTCCCTGAATAAATTGAGAGAGATGTTTGGAGCCCGAGTGATCTCACACCGAGGGGATGTCCAAGATCGCCCGACCTCAACGCTTGCGATTACATTCTGTGGGGGTATCTCAAGAATAGGGTGTACCAGAACCGACCAAGGAGAATCGTGGATTTGAAGCGGAATATTCGGACAGAAGTGGCGGCAATCTCTCCGGAAGTTCTGCGGCGCGTAATGCACGGTTTACCGTTACGGCTCGAAGAATGTGTTGAAAATGAGGGACACCATCTAAAGAATGTGATTTTCAAAACGTAATTGATGTAAGTAAAATGCTTTGAGATGTACTTTAATTCTAAAATAAAATTTTGTTTGTAAACTATTTATTCTGGTCATAATTTCACTTAGAAAACCGTCAGGTTTCTCTGCCATGTGTATATGCCATTTCTGTATATGCCATTAAACCCAAACTATTTCCACTTACATACTTAGAAAGAGATAGAGAAAGAAATCAGGAGCTGTGCAAGCAACGGGTTAGCCTGTAGTTCCGAACTTCCAAAGAGCTTCCAAAAATTTAGGAATAGTGGCACAAGAAGAAAAAACGAAGGATAAGAGGAATTGGATGAGGACCCAGACAAAGATTTTACCTAACTCAGTCTACAACAATGAGACGACAAGCAGATAACTCATCTTGAGCTAATGAAGTGAGAAGAATTAAATTGCTTGAATGCAGTTTCTTATACCTCTGTACGATTATAATGTATCACGCCTTCCAGATTGTGGTTGGTTGTTTTACGTGCATCCAGGCAAATTTTGTCACGTATTACAGCACACAGCAAAGTATAAAAGCGCTGTTTCCTATCGGCTTGTCAATTATTTACACGGCGATTCAGAGTGCGTTTACTGTAATGTAATTATTGTGTATTATTTAGTTTGAAAGTGTTAATGAACTGACATTTGTCTTTGTTATGTTTCAAGTGGTGTTATTTTTTCTTTGAATTCTACTGTTGTAACACGACTGTCCGTGCGGCAGACGTAACAGTATTTATCTAGTTCTTCTTTAAATCGTATTTCATAACCTAAACCTACGCCTGTTTGAAGTAAGGATTACAGTGAATCTACTACTTTGGAGAGTTAGCCACTGGTTCGTAAACAAAAGGGACAATTCTTTCACATGATCTCCTGGTAAGCGTGTCCCAGTTCGGTTAGTGCTGGTTATGTTTTGGCGTAGCAGAGAGAGTCTTAAGCAGGAATGCACGTATGGATTTCAACCAGATGGTAGACACTAGAGCGCACCAACTAAGTTTAATTACACAATTGATTTTTTTTTTCAGATTTATAAATTTAAGTTCTATAAAAACGAAATTATTTTTTTAATTTCCTATTTAAAATGTTTCAAGGTTTATTGGTTATTTACTTATTTACTTAATATTATTTGCCACTGGTGCTAAGGATAATGGCGCCGACCAGCTCAGTGTATGAGATGGTGATTCTCATAATTACAACGTCTCGAATTGCCATGGTTTGAGGACATGGGCTCCAGTCAAAGTTACAGCTCTGTCTGCCTGCCTACATATAGCGCTGGGGACAAATAATACGCTGGTCTTATTTAATATGCCTGGGCTAGATAAGTAATAAAGGTACGTCTGTATACACTAATACACGCTATGCGCTACACCACACCCACACACCCACACACACACACACACACACACACACACACACACACACACACACACACACACACAGAGTGAAAACACAAGAAAATTTCTCCGTAACAGAAATCGCTCAAGTGATCCACTCTATGAATGATATTGTTACGTCATTACAGAACAATTGGTGCCGAAAATTGGTGTTTGGGCGGGAGATTCGTCTTCCTGGAGACTTGATGTTCGGATCACCTGAGACTCAGTCCCAACAGCCACAGAACTATTCCTCGCAATTAGAAAACCAACTGCGAGAAATGAATCTCTTGATAAGAGGACTGTAAGACTGTTTTATAAGATTGCCTGTGATAAAATGAAAACTCGCTATGACATTCCCAGCAATAGTGTGGGTTTCCGAGAATTATATCGGGTCTGGTTGTTCAACCCAAAGCGCTGTCGTGGTCGCTCACCTACTGTCTGGCCGCGATTGGAATGCGCGGCTTGGCGTCCCCACCACTAGACCGGCAGATACATTGCAAATTCCCCCACTTTACCTACCCTGCGCACTCCAATCGCGACCAGACAGTAAGTTGCAAACTAACTGCGAAGAGCCCTATACTGTGAAAAAAATAATCAACGATGTTGTTTATCGGATTCAACACGAAGGACAGCGAAAATTCAAGGTCGTCCACCTAGATCGCCTGGATAAGTATTACTTCAGAGACGGTTAGCCAGTTCGGGACGAACAGGCTTAAGAAGGGGAAAGTGTTACGACATTACACAACAATTTACATGTTTATCGAATGTTCCAGAGGAATCCGGCTGAATATTATGTCGTACGTGATTCTCAGCGCATTTGCTAGACTGTGGCAGAATTCGCGCGGGCCGCACGCATTTTGTCAATACCGCAATGATTTACGTTCTAGTGTTTTCTAGTAGACGCCTGTTATAGAATATTCTGGAACCTCAGCTGGATATAAAATACAAGTACTCAGGGACGCTTAGTTCAGTTATTGTCGGGCGAAACTCTGTGAGTTTGAGTTGCGATATCTCAGTGCGGTTCGAGTATTGTGGCGAAGTGTTACGTGTTTTATAATTGTGTGGGACGATTGTAATACAATTATATTTTACATTAGTAGACATTTTTATTGCGTGTGAACAATTTTTATTTGATTTGTTGTAAGAGACTGTCTTGTTAATTACAAACTGGTTAATTGTTATAATTAAAACTGGTGATTATTGACGTAATTGGTGTCTTGTATTTTGTTTTCCACTGTACCATATGACGATCAGTTAGAACGTCGTAGCAATATCCAATGCTTACCCCTTGAAAAGGATAGATGCGTTAATGAAAAGTATGTGCGAATTGTAAGAATAAAAGACACAAAAGAAAGAGAATGAAGAATCAGTTTCTAAGTCAAAAATTATAAGCATTTTGTAATATGGACTATGTTTATTTTAATAATGAATACATTGCAACTTAGTAATAATTTATTTTGACGGAAATTTATGGTTGCGGTATCAGATGAATCTCTTAATGTATCACTGAAGAGCCAAACAATATGTTTTGTACATTAATTTTATAAAATAATGTTGTAAAGGAAAACGGTTCGTGGTCGGAAGAACAAACATCGACACGGCATGAATTTTACTTGCCGTTATGGTAAAACTAGCTACGACTTAGTCAGGTAAATGCTAATAATACATTTCAGGAAGACGATTAGGCTTAGGTATAAAATGTTATACGCTTCACGTATACGAAAAACAGACAGTAGACTCTGAGGGAAAGTGATTGTGTGGATACAGTATAGAATGGTAGAGATTGAAACGCATAAAACGTGGGACAACGATTTAATCCGTTTAGTGACGACGACGAAATGGGGCAACGAAAACTGCAAAAGTTGCAATAGCCTATCGGTTCTTATAACACCAGCTGCATTGTGAAACGCGATGCGTTGCTGTCCTTCGATAACTGTCGCAGGGCCGGTATGCTGGAACTGCTACACAACTGTAGTCAGCACTACAGACATATTCCTGCAAGTATTTCATTGACTGTGATCTTGAACAGTAGAATAAATCGTTTAATGCCAGAGACATCGATATCACAACATGCTTTTACACATCCCTAAAATAATCACACTTGTATTACAATAAATTTATTGTGCCTAGGCAAATAATTGGACTTACACGAGAATACTTACTTTATGAATCGTTGGTTCTAAGCAATAAAAATAAAGACTGGAATTTAAAAACTTGACAGACTTAAATACTTAATAAAATTATTCATCCGTTATTCCCGCTCCTTCTTATGTGAGCAAAGGCAGTAAGTTCTAATACAAATAGTCATCCACGAGTAATATATGAAACTACACGTCATAATCGAAACTCTATAAAGAGATATCGAAGGAAAACCACCAAATATACAATTACTCCTACAAAATTTCGAAAATAATGTTTATTTGTTCTCTTAACAATACTATAGTTTATTCTAGTGACATGAAAATAAAATTATTAAATAATGAATCTGTACAATTACTCAAGACTGGTAAACAAAAATAATTAGAAATACTTTTAGACAAGTATAAAATTCGAATTTTAGCAATGCAAGAAACCAGATTCTTAGAGGAAAATTTAGCAGATACACAGAATTACAAAATCTTTAAGGATAAACCTGCAATCAAAATAATCAAAGGAATGCTATTACTAGGGACAGCTTTTAATGTCCATAAAGTATAATAGAGAATGTAACAGAATTCAAATCTAGTTCAGAAAGGATATCTCTTCTAACAATTACATGTAAAAACAAAAAATACATATTTATTAATTGCCACACACCAATAAATGAAGACAACAGGAAGAACCCACTAAAAAATTGAAGAATTCTGGGGTCTTTAAGAAATTGAAGTATCCAGGATCCCCAAATCGAATGTTATATTACTACTGAGCGATTTCAATGCTCAAATAGGCAGGGAGAAGAAATTTGGAAACATAGTAGACCAATATTTAGCCCACAGAAGAACTAATAATAATGGTACAAGACTAATTAATTTATGTAAAGTTTTTCAATTGAAATTAATATCTACTTTCTTTAGAAAGCTTCCAAGAAAGACTAAAACGTGGATATCTCCAAACCCGATGTTAGGAAAATTTCTGTTATATCATGTAGCTATTTCTAGAAGAAATATGAAGGAAATTATTATTGTCAAAGTAATCAGAAATGGCAAATTTCATTCTGATCATTACTTATCTAAAATTAAACTCTAACTCCTACCAAATAAAGTTAATCAAAAATTACAAAATCTATTAAAGTATAATACAGACAGACTTGCCGTAAAGGAAGAATCAATAAGAAAATATCAAGAAAAAATTAAAATAATTAAGCATGGTAACTGGTAAGAGTTATCTAAAGAAAATAATAGTGCAGCAAAGATAACATTCGGTTTAGTTAAAAATAAAAGGCAAGTATGGTGGAATAAATTGTGAGAAGAATCATTAGCAGAGAGAGCAAAAAAATTAAAAAAGTGGAAATGCTCAGGGCAACCTGAAAACTACGAGCAATTGAAGCAACAAAGAAAGGAAGAAACAAGGATAATAAGGGGAACTAAAAGGTCTTTTGAAAAATTAAAACGTGTTGAAATACAGGAAAATATAAAAAATAATTGTCGCGATGTATATCAGACTTTTAAAAATAAACTAAAGGATTACCAAACACCAAGTGTTTGTTTTAAAAATTAAAGTGGTGGAATTGGCCTAAGCAAAACGGAAAATTGTGAAAATTTGCAGAATATTTTGATCAACTTTTAGATTGCCTGGAACCGATTCAAAAGTTAGAACTGTCAGACAATTATGGAAATTTCGAAGAAGATACACCTCCGACTATCGAAGAAATTGAAGAAGTAATTAAAACTTTGAAAAACAATAAAGCTAGTGGAGAAGACTTCATATCAGTTGAATTTTTTAAATAGTCTCTACCAAAGATCAAAAACGATCTACAATTAATTTTGAAGAAATTTGTAAAAAAGGAAAAATCCTAGAAGAATGGAAGGTGGCCTTAATACATCCGCTGCGTAAGAAGGGTGATAAGCAAGAGGTTAACAACTACAAAGGAATATCTTTACTTCCAGTTACGTATAAAATATTTTCAAAGATTCTATTGAACAGAGTATGAAAAACATTGGATAGCCATTTGGGTAAATATCAGGGTGGCTTTAGGAAGGGCAGATCCTGTCCAGAACAAATATACACTCTGAAGTCAATAATCCGTCACAGGCTACTGAATTCAAAAGAAATTGTAGTAACATTTGTTGATTTCAAAAAGCCTTTGATTCTGTTGATAGAGAAATTATAGATAAAATAATCCGAGATTTTTTGGTGTGAAATCTCAATTAGCAAATCTAATCCATGAAACTCTTACGGACACAGTCTCAAAAATAAAATTCATGGGAGAAATATTTCAACCGTTCAGAATAAATACAGGTGTAAGACAGGTTGATGGTATTCCCCAATTATTTTCAACTGTGTCCTGGAGAAAGTGGTAAGAATTTGATATGAAAATTTAAAGAAATGCAAAATATCACCAATCATGTTAGGTAGAAGAAACAAACATATTGAAATAAACTGTTTGGCATTCGCAGATGACTTTGCTATACAGTACAACAGGCTTAAGAATTTTTCCAAAAAAAAACAAATTTCTCACAAACATTAAAAATGCGCCAAAATTCCTGCTAACAGATATTGGTCGAATAGAGAGCGTTAGAAAATTTAAGTATCTAGGAGAAATAATTCAAAAGAATGGTTTACAAAAAAAAATTGCTATAGAAGAAAGGATTCATAAAATGGAATGAGCATATGGCATAAATAAAGATGTTTACAAGAAAAAGTGCATATCTAAAAATGGAAAACAGTAATTAGTGAGACATTACAGTACAGTAGTCAGGCCAGAATGCCTGAGTGAATGTCATTGAATTATATTTTACACAAACTAGAAATATTGAAAAGACGAATTATTAGGAAAGTATTAGACCCACGAAAAACTTAAGAAGGTTGGACATTAAGAAATAATGATGTAATTTATCAAAGTATAGAAAAAATAACAAGAAACAATGAAAAAAGAAGACTATAATTCTTTTTTTTTAATTTTATTTATTTATAAGGTCGCTGCAACAGCAACGGTCATTAGCGACCACAAAAATGAATTTGTACAGATTCTTAAACAGATGTATTAACGTATAGTAAATATTTGTTTAAATACCAAATAGTGGAAACAAATGAGATAGATAAAAATATTTATCAAATAACAGTATTAGTTTAACTGAAGCCAAATAAAATGAGAAATATTAACCCCCCACAACACAAGCAATATAAATACACATCTTGCATATTGTAACGTAACAAAATTGTAGTTACATATAAATAATACACAATACGTCGAATAAGAGTGTACCACGAACATGTTTGAGCAAAAATGAGAAAGAATAACTAAAGTATAAAGCCAAGTGTGTATCCATATACAAATAATGTCGAAGTAAGCCAACGCAGGAGAAGGAAGAACTATAATAAAAGCATCATCAAAGTGATAGGAGGAGAATAGAAGATAAAAAACCAAACCAATACGTTAGCAACAAAGGCCCAATAGATCATACAAGTGAGGGGACATATCAACAATAGATCATACAAGTAAGTGGACATATAATTTAAGCAAAATAAATATGAACTGTGACAAATAAATATGAATATGATATAAATAATTATGTTATATATATGATATAAGTTATCATATAAATAATACACAATGCGTCGAATAAGAGTGTACCACGAACATGTTTGAGCAAAAATGAGAAAGAATAACTAAAGTATAAAGCCAAGTGTGTATCCATATACAAATAATGTCGAAGCAAGCCAACGCAGGAGAAGGAAGAACTATAATAAAAGCATCATCAAAGTGATAGGAGGAGAATAGAAGATAAAAAATGAGGGAACAACAAATACCCTGTAAGTGATGAAAAATAATTATGAAAAAGAAGAAACCTGATAACTAGAAGAGGAGATGTAAATATTAAGAAGAAGAAGAAGAAGAAATGTATAATAAATAATGAAGAATATGTAACAAGAACAAGACAACAACATTCCTAGTGTAAGGAATGCACCACGACCAGGAAGATGATAAGGCAAGTGTAATGACTGCCAGATTATACGCTGTCCAGGCAGTGAAGGCGGCTAGAGGATTAGGAGACCCTTGGCTCACGCACGCACACTGGCAGGCCGCCTAACAATACACTGGGGCCGGCACTTGACCTGCGCTGCTGTCTTTTTAAATACAGTTTACTATAATAAATTAAATTTTGTTATTCTGCTTAATCTTATAGTTTTGGTCGTTCCATTTAATTCAGACTGTGATTTCATTTAAAATAAGTCCAAACACGAAGTTTATACGACGATTTTCAAATGTTTTACTGTTATTTGTTTATTTTAAAATATTGTGATTGCTAAACTTCTGAGAATTATTTACGCGACTCTTATTAAAAAAATGTTATTATTAAAAACTAAGATTCTGATCATTTAATTTACTTTTCAACTATTTTTCTGAGACACCCCCTTTGGATGCCAGAAGCCGGTTAAATGGCCCTATGGTTCATTGTTGGAACTGCTAGCGGCCGATTAAATCGGCCCATCAAATGACACTGAGAACTGCCAGCGGCCGATCTCACTGGCTTTTTGTATATTCATCGTAGCGACCAGCATGACAGATGATCAATCGTTTGCGTTTACCCAGAGGGCCGCCCAGAGTTCCTTGGATAGTGCCATCAGTCCAACCAGTGTCCTTCTCGTGTTTTCATTGATCCAGGTCTCGTCCAAAAATATAGTGTTTTTAATATTTACTTCACGCATCTTTCTTAAGAAACGACACCTTAATAGGGCCACTGACGGCTTTTCCATGAGGATTTTTCTGCTGCTAAATTTCTTGTACTGAAATCCCATGTCTGATAATAGCGAGCTCAGTGAAGATTTTCCTCTCATATACAGTCCAGCTTCTTGAAGTGACACACAAAGTTGTCTGAGGGTAGGCGCTTCTTTTCGAGCATAGTAGCTCAATATGTGACGTCGAATAGCTCCCTTGTCGACGTCATCCATGTCTGTTACTGGCCGCTTTCTCTTCAAACTTTTCTTCCGAGGAGTATGAATAATATTTTCCCTCTTGGTGCTGTTTAAGGTGTTATCTTGTTGATCGTCCTAAGCTGTGATTAAATCAATATCTTCAACTACACAGGGATCTTCTTGATTTTCCAAACTTTTTTTAATCTCAGCGTTGATACGTTGTATTGTTCTCAACGAAATGCCACAAGCATCTGCTGTTCTCTGCATTACTTTCTTAGTATCAAGTAAAGGACCTCCGTTATTCTTCTCTTTCTCAAAATAGAACAGAACAGAAGCAATCATTGTTCTGCATTGAGTATGTAAAACTTGGCGTTTTTTACAAGAACTCATAATCACAAATCAACTATACACTAACCACAAATGAACTGATTCACTCACAATATACGCGACAGATCTGCTCTCTGACAAGACTGGCTGGCCTCACTACCCCGTGCAAGCTATTTAACGACTAATCAGCGGGTAATCAGTGACTGACTCGGGGTACCCGGTACACGAGCAATGACCTCTACTGTTTGTTGGTTTGAGGGTGAATCACCCTCTCTATATGGAAAAATGACTATAGCGACCAAGTGTAAACCAAGTAAGGAAGGGACGTCTCTCTTGCATGTTACTGAAATCTGTAATACCGGTAATTATTTTCCAAATTACGTGATACAATAATAAACATTTAATTCCTGACGCGCTACCTCGTCCTCTCAAGTTATAGTTAAAGTTTAATAACATGGACAGTAAATTTTTAATATATTTACATAGATACATATCACATTTTATTTTATGTGTCTGCAAAACAATAATATATAATATTTTTATAATAAATAACATTTTTAAAAGTTCGTGCTAGTAAAAAGACAAACAATTATTTCGATTACGTATAACAACTATTATTTCATATATTGTTTATTTGAAATAAAAATATGAGGTTTGAAAATAACTTTTATATCTATATATTAAAATCTGTTAAATATGTTGATTAATTTTTTCAGTATTATAACAATAAAGAGGTGGGTCGTCAATCTGCCCTTTATCGAGTATCACAATCGGTGAATCGGAACAGTTAAAAAAAAAAAAAAAAAGAAATGGCCAAGGCCGACGCCAGGAATTTTAAGATTCTCGTAATTTCGAGGTCAAGTTGTAAAATCAAAAATCAATTTGTAAAAATATTACATATTAAAAGGAGTGTCACAGAAAAATAGTTGAAAAATAAATAAGATGATCAGTAACTTAGTTTTTAATAATCATCATTTTTAATAATAGTCGCTTAGATGGTGTTCTATAGTTTAACAATAACAATAGTTCAAAATAAACAAATAAATGTAAAACATTTGAATATCGCCATAAAAACTTCGTGTTTGGACTTATTTTAAATCAAATTACTGTCTGAATTCAATGGAACAATCAAATGTAAAAGTTTAAGCACAACAATAAAATTTAATTTATTGTAGTAGACTGTAACTAAAAAGACAGCAGCGCAGGTCAAAGGCCTGTCCCTGTCTATTGTTAGGAGGCCTGTCAGTGTATGAGTGAGGGTCTCCTAATCCTCTAGCCGCCTTCACTGCCTGGGCAGCGTATAGTAATTATAATACCCTCCAACAAGGAAGAATATAATGAAGACAAGATGACTAAGAATCAAGTGTCGACAACTTAATAAGTAGCCACAAACAATGATAGTGAATATCTTATGTGAGTGCATCGATACATAGTAAAATAACACTACCCCAAGTAAACACCACAGACAATAAAAGTGTAATGTTTATAGAAGAGGAAGATAAAAAAGTGTTAACAAGTAGAAATAGTGATTACCAAGTAAACTACACAAACATATTTAGTGTACGATTCATGAACCAAGATTGTAACAAAATACAAACATATTAAGACCACCAATATACTGAGATTAAAAAGAGAAATAATTGCTCAAAAACAACTGAAACAGAATATAAAATCCTTGATAAGATATATGCCTAAATATCAAAATAACAAAGGACAAAATATATATAATGTGATAACTAATGTATTGTAAATAAGACAATTTGTTATAGAGAGACAAGACAATTTGCCCAAACCAAAATACAAACACATAATATGTGTAACATAAATAAGTAAAAAATTAAGTATTGATGTATAAACAAATAGTATAAATTGTATATAAAATAGTGAGAACATTGTAATAAACAATAGTAATAACATATCATAATAAGATTATAATAATTAAGCAGAATGATGAACAGAATAGGATGTGTATTGTTGTCAAATCAGTAAGAGATACATAACCTCAACTGAGCAGGATCTACAACATAAAACTACACAAAATAATTAGAAAAAAGCAATCAAAAGTAATTGTTCAAAGCAACAACCAAAGTAAGACAAATGAATAAGATAATGAACACAGTATAAGCTGAGAAACACAATTATATAATTTAAATTATTGAAACAAACAATAGCCAGATCAGCCAAAACACAAGGTGACTACCAGAGTTACATAAAATACACTATTAAACTTTGATAATAGAGAGGAAAATAATTTACCAGTAGTAAGTAGAATACTCAATTCCTCTATGGGTATACTTAACAATCATTAAATGTATAAATTAATATCAAAATAATGATAAACAAATATACTTGATCAGTAGGATTAGATGCAAATAACCATCCTACTGGAATTTAGAGATATTTAAACCAACAGAAAGGTATTACACACACTAGACAGACAATGTACAAAGTGTAGGTACACTTTAATAGACAAATATACATGCATTAAGTACAAACAATAACAAAATAAGAATATCAAAGTAACGGGATTGTGACATGGTGTATTTAAACCATACTATATGACTAAATGAAGCACTATATACAGAAATAAAGCTTCAACAAAGGTGTACAAACATGTGAAGTACAATTTGAATACCGGATAAGTATCTTATGATAAGATAATATGTTAGAATAAGTAAATACAAGTGCAAGGACATGTATAGCTTACACGCCAAAAATGCATTTTACTAAAATTGTAAATATTTTAATATTTAGAAATAATTGGTAAGAGAAATGGACTCTGAACACCTAAATATAAGTATTAGAATAAAATTACATAAAAATAAAGTGGAAAAGACTTAATTATATTAAGAACCACAATAAGTGAATTTTCGGGAAGTGAGTAACGTTATTTATGAACGGATTTATAGCTTGTTTGGACTTTATAGAAAGACCCAAGTATCCGCAGAATAATGGTACCAATAGTTTATTAATTAGACAAGTCATAAGAAAGTTATGAATAATAACAAATTTTCTGTCATTTCCAAAAAGGATTGAACGCGTCATAGCTTACTCTCAAACCCAAAGACTGACGCCAAAAAATAAAATTTTTAATGTTACTAAAGCGTTTGGGGTTGAGATTAAAGAATTTTCAACCAATGGGAAGAGCTAATTTTAGGAGACGCCAGCAACAACTTCGACGAGAAGCATCAATTGTTTTTGGACCATCAAAGCGAATGGAACGCACGTTAGTCAGTGACAAGATATTTGAATTTGTGCGCATCCCCAAGTATAATAAAGCATTGTAACCTAACCTAAGTAAACAACCATTACGTGTGACAGTGCAACGAGTGATGTGATAAATAATAACCATCGCCAGTGTATAATAAGGGCGATGATGAGTGTTAAATGCAGGGAGTACTATTTATTAACGATATTTAAAAAAAATGAAACCTAATAATTACCGATTGATCAATTTTTTGTTGACATTACTCTAGTCAAGCACGGGTTGTACATGACTAAATTAGTATACAATTGTCAATTAATAGGCATATGAGTAAAGGTTCTCGATTTTATTAATTCTATTGATTAAATAAAATATTATTGACATTTTTAAAGAAAATAATAAACGAATTCAATATGATAACAAATGTCGAAAATAACAAGAGTGAATATAGACGTTAACTTGACTACGTCGATTGCTGAATCAAGTCATTTATAAATTAACATTCGAGAACAATTATTGCCGTTAATAAGCAATGCAATCACTTTAAATATATGTTATGTATAGTTTTAAGATTTTTTATACTATAAATTAAATATTTAATAACTCACTTTGAGCAACAGGTTACTCTAACCTATACGGTACAAACGTTCAATATCAACACTGAGTCATGTTTTAAATTTATAATCATTTGAAGAGACTCAGTTAATAAGAATTTATGACTTAAATAAAATACATTTCATTGTTAATACTTAGCCAAATAATATTATTTTGACACGCAGCGTTTATGAACGTGCATCAAACCTATCTGAATAGCTAATAATTTTACAGCAGTTGTACCATAATACGATAATTTCTGATATCGTACTTAAAGTTATTTTTTTGATTTTTAATTATTCTGTATAAAATAATATTGTTATGTTTCAGCATTTTTGTAACTTGTATCATGTTAACTAAAAGAACAGACGAATTTTGGTAATTATAACCAAAATGAACCAAATAAGGTTAGCAATAATATTGTATACCATATCAATGTTACCAGCCCTGAGCTGAAAGACTCTCATTAATTAATTAACTTGTTTTTTAACAATGGTTTATTGTTTTAAAAGGATTTCAATTTGAATTAACTTAATGTTAATAAAGTAATAGTTCTTTTACCTGTAGACCAGTCTTATTATTTTTTCAAAATAGGCACAAGAAAAGTTTATTTAAAGAGCAACTGTTTCCTAAGGTGGCAGCACGACAATCGAGCGGCCAGTATTTGAATTTCAATTCAGTATCAAATACAAAATTATTTTATTTACTGTACACATACTAATACACAAGTGACATATTCTATAAATTGTGTTGTGATATTTCAGTGATACAGGGCCTATATTGGAAAACTGAGGATATCCACCGTTGGTAAGTGAAAAGGTAAACCTGCCAGAGTGCATCGAGAGCATTTTAACATTCCTTTTAAACAACTTTATAATAATTAAAATCATAATAACACTAAGAATCATTACAAAGTAACAAACCGTTTTATTACAAAGTAACGAATCCAACGCGGGGTTTGATTACAGAATATAATCGCGTTTGATTATAATATAAATAAATATAACTAAGTATATATATAATAAATATAGCATTAAGTAACAAAATATAACAACTATATAACAATAAGTCATAATAACATATCAGTCCATTAACTTAACTACACAATTTTTAATGTCCTCATAATTTTCTTAGTTCGTACCTATATTGCTGTTAACAACTGAAGCTCCTTTAAGAGGAGAAGTATGTTGGCGGCTGCAGTCCTGTCATTTAAATTTTTTCGCACATCTGCAGGGATATTAAATTTGCTTCGTAGATGTTGAAGAGCAGGGCACTCTGAAACAAGATGGAAAGCTGACAAAACCGCGCCACAGCGATTACATCTCGTAGGAGGCTTTCTTGTGAAAATGTACTTGTGAGTCAGTAGCGTGTGGCCGATGCGGAGTCTTGTTATAACCACTTGATTTCTCCTGGAGTCTGTAGCAAGTGAGTGCTGCTCGTAAATATTTTTCCTCACTCGGAATAACTTGGCGGGTGGTGACTTAAGCCATTCATCATTCCAGTGCTCCAGAAGTTTTAAATGCAGATATTTCTTAAGGTCGTTGTGGGAAAGTTTGTGAGGATGATATTGACTCGACGTAGCAGTCTTCGCAGCCCTATCAGCCATCTCGTTGCCCTTAATTCCGATGTGCGATGGGATCCAACTGAAAATAATTTCCTTGCACTTTCTAGTTGAGATATCAAGGGTTATGTTGCTTATGTCTTGAGTAATGGGTTCTTTGCTGTCCTCCTGCTGCAGACTATCTAAAACACTTCGAGAATCTGAGAAGATAATATACTTGGAGCCCATGGAATCTTTTATTATTTCCAGTACTGAACGAATTGCATACGCTTCGCAGAAAAAAAAAGAGCAGACCCTGTCCAACCTGAATAAGTATTCATGTCCAGATAATATTACTGCACATCCATTGTTTCCGCCTGTACGAGAACCATCCGTGAACACATGAGTGTACTCTGTGTATTTATCAAGTTTTTCGTAGAACTTAGACAAGAAAATGTACGGAGTTGTAGTAGCTTTTGTGGATTCTGAGATTATGTTATCAAATTTGAGAGGTTTACGACACCAAGGAGGCTCTGGTGGATGTTGCTGGGTGAAAACAGAAGGAAAATGAGTGTTTAATTTGCGTGGGTAGATATTAATACGTTCATAAAATGGTTTGGGTAGGGCCGGGCGCTTAGCAAATTTGTCGCTTTTCCTATTTGAGAACACATTAAATCTTACAGGGTTATCAGGATTTGAAGCTGCTCTTGTGGCAAATGACAGACAGAGTTTTATTCTTCTTAGCCTAAGCGGATATTCATGAGACTCGGCTAGAATGCTGTTAATCGGGCTAGTTCTAAACGCTCCTAGGGCCAGGCGTAGGGCGGTTGTATGTATAGTCTCCAGAGATTTTAAAATGGTTTGTTTAGCTGAGTCATATATTATTGCTCCGTAATCCATTTTTTACCTTATAAAGGCTTTGTAGATGTTCATAATTACGTCATTGCTGGCGCCCCAGTTGCATGATGCGATTGATTCAATAAGGTTCATTCTCCTTAAACATTCACCTTTTAATGTCCTTATGTGAGTACCCCATGTGAGTCGCTGGTCGAACGTGAGACCTAATATTTTGATTTGATTTGATCGTCTAATTTCTTTGGTTCCAAGTGACAAGTTCATATTTCTTGAATCTGGTCTTCTGATGAGAGAAAAAATTATATATTCAGATTTTGATTCTGAAAATTTAAAATCCGTGTTTTGCGCCTAGTTAGTTAATTTATTGAGTGTTTCCTGAATGCAGTCCGTAGTGGTCTGGATGTTGATTCCTTTGCACAAAAGCGTTAAATCGTCGGCGAAAAGACATTTTTGGATGGGCTTTGATATTACAGAAGAAATTTCGTTAATGACAATTAAAAAGAGAGTGGCACTAAGTGGAGAACCCTGTGGCACCCCGTTTGATATTTTATATTTATCTGATAATATGCCATTCACTCTTACCCGGATCTCTCTGTGCTGTAAGAAGTTTATTACAAAGTTAAGTAAATATCCCGTTACTCCAACGTTTTTCATAATGTATACAATTCGGTCCTTCCATACCAGTTTATAAGCTTTTTCCAGATCTAAGCAGACGGCAACAAGATGTTCGTTATTTATAAAGGCCTCGCAGACATTTGTTTCAATATTTATTAAGTGATCTAAATTAGATCGAACTTTTCGAAAACCGCTCTGATGCGCTTATAAGAACTTAATACTCTCCAAGTACCATTGTAATCTTCTGTTAATAATTTTTTCCTTTAACTTACATAAAGTACAGGTAAGAGCAATTGGACGATAGTTTTCAGGTTTACAATGATCTTTATTTGGCTTAGGGAGTGGGATAACTATCGCTTCCCTCCATTTATCAGGGAATGTTCCGGAACACCATATAACATTGAACAAACGTATAAGGAATGTCAGTGCTGCTTCAGGAAGATTTTTAAGAAAGATTTTGTGGATACCGTCTGGCCCTGGACTAGAATTTCTACATTTCGACAGAACATTTTTTAGCTCCTTTAGAGAAATAAGGTGATTAATTTTGAGATCCGTAACTGCGCTTGTTTTCGTGATTTTATTAATCGAAATGTTAGATGTTTTTTTGATTTCTTGAAAAACTGGGTCGTAGTTGGTGTCGCTAGAGTTTTTAACAAACTTTGCAGCTAATGTATTAGCAACGTCTTCCGGTTGTGAAATTACCGTCCCGTCTTCTGCAATTAGTACTTTAGTCCCGTTCGATACTGTGAGGCCTTTTATATTCTTAAGTTTCTTCCACACATCGGTGGTCGGAGTCTGATTAGTGATGGATGAAACATATGAAGTCCACGCCGCCCTCTTGCATTGTTTGAAGGCGTCGTCGTCGTCGCCTCGTAGCATTAATCACTCAGCCGCTGAGCATGTATTATGAAATCGGAAAAATATACTGTGTGTGTGTGTGTGTGTGTGTGTGCGTGTGTGTGTGCGTGTTCTACGAGCCTTCGCTCTATATCGCTTGTATTTTATCTGGTTATCATAAGTTGGATGCCTTCTGTAAGTATTATAAGATTTACGCATTAAACGATGGACCACCTTACATTCTTCATTCCACCACGGAACTCGAGACTTGGTACCCTTATTGGCGGTTTTTGGAATACTCTGATTAGCAGCAGTCAGTATTAAGTTAGTAATTATCTGAACTTTGTTGTTAACTGTTAAATCTTCTGGTTCGTGTGCACAAAGAGCGTTTAAGTGCTCCATGATGGTGTTTCGGTATTTTTCCCAATTGGCTTTACTGAATTTCCAATTACGCTGAGGTAGGGCCTCTACGATATATTTCCAAGAAAATAGGAAAGTGATCACTGCCATAGAGATCAGAAGAGACTGTCCAGCTGAGTAGATGGGCTATGGAAGGGCTGCAAAATGCGAGGTCAATCGAGCTAAATTTGTTGAAGGACGTATTTAAGTGAGTATAATGATTGTTGTTCAATATTACAAGATTTGTGTTTTGTATTATTTTCTCGATGACCCTTCCGCGCTTATCTGTTTTGTAAGAACCCCAGATAAAGCTATGACTATTAAAATCCCCTACTATCAGAAAAGGTGTGGGTAGTTGATTTACAATACCCATTATGTCATTATCAGAGAAATTGTACCAGTTTGGTAAATAAACATTACAAATCGTCAACAAACCGATAGGGAGTAATACAGACACAGCTACCGCCTCAATATCAGTATTTATTGCGACGTTTGTTTTGCTGAGTTTACTGGCAGATAACGTCAGGAGAAAATTTTTTGATAAACAGTTCCAAGTTTTCTTTTTGTGGATAGTACCCGTTGATATTCCATTGTAAGATAGCATGACGTGTGGGAAGCAATGTTGATTTTTTGTAGAATTGAAGTGGGGGGAGTAGATTCATCACCACTTGAAAACGATGCGTCACTTTCAGATCCTTTATTGATGTCTATTGAAAGTTTGTTTATAATTCTCGTAATATTGCTTTTGATTTTCCTTTCCGTAAGACGCTGATAAGTGGCTTTGAGTAAGGAAACTAATGCTGGGATGTTCTCAGTGAATTCAAGTGTTAATTCATGCAAGTCAGATTTTCCCTTAGCTCTTTCGAGAAATGTCTTGAGCTGATTGTAGTTTAGAATATATGGATTATTTTCACTCGTAAGTAAGCTTCTTAGCGGTTGAAGCTGATTGTCTAGATGATCAAGACTTGCACAATCAGAAGGTGCTGGTACTGTTTGTTTTTGTTTCTCGTTACGGGTTTTAGTTATTATGTTATTTTCTGAGCAACCTGGTGAATTTTCGGCGGGATTTTCTTCAGCACTTGATGTTGTTAATGAAAGCGTACCTTTTGTTGTATTTCTAGGGAATTTCTCTTCATGTTTAGGTTTTTTACTTGTTTCTAATGACGGGTTAACATTTCTTACAGGATTTTTCAATGCGGGAAAACTTTGTTCCGGTATGGTACTGTAATTCGGAATGTTTTTATTAAGTATAGTATGCTGTTCCGCTTCTAATTCATTTGTCCTGTGTACATTGTTGACACAATTTTTTGCCAAATGTCCTAATTGCTTGCAGAGAAAACAGGATATCATATCTGTTGAGGGGTAAATCCAGTAAACTGTGTCCTCATAATTGATTCTTATTATTTTGGAGGTACTTTAGAAACGTCTTCAGGGTGAATGTAAATTTGGGTAAATCCAGTAAACTGTGTCCTCATAATTGATTCTTATTATTTTGGAGGTACTTTAGAAACGTCTTCAGGGTGAATGTAAATTTGCCTTCGAAAGCTCATGACGTGGGAGAAGCCCGGTTCAGAGACACCTGCTCTCAGAAATGAAGTTGCCGATCCCAACCGTATATCATGTTTCTTAAGTTCGTCCTCGAGGACGTTGTGGGGAATAACAGGACACACATTTGATAAAATCAGTCTCTTGTATTTGGTTAGAAGAGGCTTAATTATAAGTATGTTGTTCCCTAAGGATATAGATGTCTTTTGATCGGTAACTTTCTGAACTATTTCTTTGCTTGAAAGATATATACAGACTCTGTTCATTGTGATCTTGGAGGCAAATTTAATATGGGATGGATCTATAATTTTTCCTAACGTTAATATATAGTCATTGATTGGTATACCTTCGATTGACTCTAATACTATGGCTTGATCCTTGGTTGGGAAAACTTCTGTTTGTGTAGCATTGGCATAACTACGTTTCTGTTGTTCAGTGGGCTGTGACTGATTACTTTGAATAGAATATTAGTCATTGTCAACGTTGGAGACACGCGTGCGTGTACTCCACAAGACTCTACCAGTGTTATGCCTTTATAATAATGTTGCACACGTGGCTACTATCTACAGTGTACTCTGTTTATACTCACTTGGATAGTAATAAACGTTATCTCACAGTACAACACAATTCACTTATAAACCGGTATACACAACCACTCTCCGCGGCTGCTCGCCGTAAACTCAGGAAGACTATAATTGTTTGGACATTTATATAGAATTGACGACAATAGTAGGTAAACTAAACAGATCTTCACATATCTTGGGAAAAGAAGTCAACATCAATTTGGATTAAAGAAGCCAAAAAGATTTAGAAGAAAATAATATAAACGCAGAAGAAGCAATTGAAAAAGAAGTTTTTCGGGCAAAAGTGTTAAAAATGGAAGGAGTCCAGGGTAGGAGAGAGAAAAACACAGGTTCAAAGTGGACTGAAGACAGGAAGAAAAGACATATTGAAAAGATGAAAGAGTATTGGAGAAAAAGAAACGAACAAGGAATAAAGAACTGAAATTGGCATGTGGTCCTCAGTTGACAGATACAAATAAAAAATCTGTACAATATTACAAAATAAAATATCTGTCGACATCTAATTAAAAATCTAAGGATATAACGCGTTTTAATAATGACTGCTATTTAATATTTTTTTCGTCTTGCGGTTGTTAATAATATAGTACTAAAAATATATCACACGTCTACGGTTTATACAGTGACAGAAAGTCATCCCTATGAGTCTGGAGTTTTAATAAAAACTCAGGTTCCAGTGAAAACATTATATTGTCTGTGGACGCGACAGAGTTAAGCAAGATAATACTAAAAACCTTGTAGTTTATGAATTATGTGTCGTCGCTAAAATCTGTGCTACAGTCCTCGTTGCGCACGACTAGGCGCTTTCAAAATATACCAGAGCACCCTTCTTTTTACGTAATTTTTTACATCATTCAATAACATACGAGACGATTTGAACCAATAAAATTCCTTATGTCTTTCCCGTGCTTGGATGGTTACCGACGTGTAGGTGCGCCAACGATTCACAATTATTAAGAAGTGTCATACTACATTGCCAAAAACGGTATTACCTCGGCTTCAGATTATTTTGTAGACTTTAAGAATGACGACGCGACGCATGGAAACATTCAAAATTCTTGTCTTTACACACTTTAACTACCCCGTAAACAAAAAATAAACATTCACTAGTGATGTAACGCGTTGATGGCAGTACACCGAGTTATTAATTTAACGTACACCATAAGGTAACAAATAACAATGAATTTTTTAGTTTCATACCTTTTTATAAACGCGGAATCGATTAATTATTAGGATCAACTTCAAATATAGAACTGTAATTTATAGAAAATTAATAAGTACAATAGGAGAATTCTCTATCAAAATGAACCATTAATTATGTTGTAACGATGTAGCGTGAAACGAAATACTGTAATAATATAATGCAATGTCACTGTAACACTGAGGCATTTACAAACTATTCATAATGTCGAGGTGGATAGCGCAACGATTAACAACGTGATGCGTAATATGGTTTAAATAGTTTGTAGAATAAGCCTGGAATAGCCTTAAATAATAAGCCTAAAATAGTTTGTAGAAATTTGATAAGACACAATTTATTCGTGTGCCATAGATAACTTTGACTTTGAACCATATAAAAGTAAGCCAAAACTAACAAGTTTTTTTTTTTTTGCGCGGATTAGCTTTCGCCATCAGTGCCAAGTAATATTAAGTGATTATTAGTTTATAACTGCAATTTTGTGTGTTTGATGCTTTTGTAATTTTTATTCTTTATTTTGAACAGTTAATAATGATTAATTTAATTTCAAGAAAAGGGGACATGTTAATTAAATGTGATATGGTTAAACGATATAACTAAAAAGTGATAATCGATTTAGTCACTTTGGTGTCTCTGATATTCTACGAAACCGATGTCTACATAAAACGTTTAACATTATGCATACTGATTAGATGTCAGCAAACTAATGTCGTTCAAACTACTTAAAATAATGTAATCGTAGACTTCTTTGCGTAACATCTCAATGGGTTAGGCAAACAGGATACGTTTTTGTGTAAGTCATACAGCATGAAAGCCAACTGGCACCTCTACGATAGTAGAGCGTTATTATGCGTGCGTGTGTGTGTGTGCATATAATCGATATTACATCTCTACGATAACGATGCATTTCGACTGTATAATGTAAATGTTTTTGTATTATGGAAAAATAAGTTTGCTTTCATATATGAAAATCCCCCGAGGACTGAAGATAGCAACGTTTATTACAATAGCTCTAATAAAAAACTGATTCGCAAAATTTCGTTCTGGGTAAGCATTTGCATGGCTTAACCAAAAACCACCTGTACAAACCTGTAAGTCCCATGAGCGGTATCCCCATTTTTTCCCATCCAATCGCGTTCAGGATTGCAACTTGGAACTTTCTATGCCAAGTGTTCAAATACACATTCTACTGTGACAATGAAATGTTCCTTTGTAAAATCATCATACTCGTTGAATTTAATACGAATTAGCATGTATTATGTAACAAGCAAAGCAAATGTATTTTTAAAACAAAACATTATTGTAGCTTCATTTTGAAACTATCGCAACATAAACCACTAATTTTATTACAAAAACTGTATGTTTGTATAAGGATTCCTTTAATTTTAATTATAATAATATAGTTAACTTATTTTACATCTGTAATTGCTCACTACTTTTGTTATTAAAATATTAATAAAATATAATATTGTATATTTTTTAACAAGAATATATTTTGTATTGTTTATTGCAATATTTCGATAGTTCATTTTACATTACTGACGTCTTGAGAAAAAGAATGTAATTTATATATATTATTTATTTTTTATTTCTTGTCTGGAACTTACAAGTTATTTAACGTAATATTTTTTTAAACAATTTTTTTTATGTTGTGTATGTTTCAAAATAAAGTTACAATATTGTTTTGTTTTAAAAATAGATTCACTTTTGCTTGTTAATTAATACATTCTAATTCATATTTAACTGAATGTCTAAGAAGATTCAAACAAGATAACAACTATGTTAAGTTAATAAATTGTAGATACAATCTGTATTTGGATTTTGTTTTCTGGTTACTGCACAACATCTATTATTAATTTTATTTTAATAGCTTGTTAATTTTAATATTAATTTCATTAAATTTATTATTTTGTGATTTAGAGTAATTTTATGTATTAAATTTAGTTTGTGTAATCATGTATACTAATTAAGTTTATTTTCAAATATAAATTATGTTAAAACAGTTATTTATTTAAATGAATTATTTTTTATATTCTAAATAAATTTTACTTTTTATGAAATGAATTTGTGCTATTTCAACAAAATTGACTTTTTATGATTTGTGTACAAATGTTTGTATATTTAGAAGCAAGTTTAAATCTAAATACTTTTTATTAAAATGTATACTTGCAAAACAATTTATAAGTTGTTTCTCAACTTAATAAACACACAGGCAAATGATTGAATTGGTTGTCGTTTACCTTTCTGTTTCTTTTCTGTAAGAAAATCATTTATGTAACAAGCCTAACAGTCAAGCTAGGTCTCAGACCTAAGACTGCATTTGTAATTAGCATATGTATAGAGTTATAGTAAAGACCAGATAATTATTATCATAATATGGAAAAATAATAATGTAGTTAGTAAGAAATAAATGTTAAACAAAACTTACATCTACTTGGTAGATAAAAAGAGACAATATAAAGTATAAAATGTAATAAATGTATAATTGTAATAGCCAGTGTCAAATATATAAAGAAATGGTATATGCTACTAGATTAAAGTATAAGTAAACTTAAATGTCTGTAATATACTAATAAGAACATAATTAACAAGATGTCTACTTGAACAAAAACCCTACATCTACTGTAGAAGGTAGACAGGGACATTACAAGGTACAAAGCATGTCTTGAATCATAATGTGTATAGTAAAAGATCATGTTGTTTATTAGGATTAAATACCAAATGTTACAATGTATTAGAAGTAAGCAATTTTATTGTAAGAAACCAGAATAGCCCAATGTACACAAGATATTTTTAGGCCTATTATATAAGCCAAGAGTTTTATAGAAAGTTAAGGTTCATAATTATGATTACTAGTATTAGAATATTTGTTAGTAGCATAAAATCATATATACAACCGAGAAAACAAAAAAGGTAATAAAAAAGATGACTTTTAACAAATAATGTATTAGCATAGGCCAAACATTAAAATTGTTCATTTTTAGAAATACTGTATGGAAACACATCATGTAAGATCTTAAAATGATCAGCAGAAAGAAAGCAATTCAATGGTAATAATATATTGACAATTGTAATTAGCATAAGGAAATTATGTTAATTTTAAGAATTTTGTTAATTTTGATCTCAGAAAACAAAAGTGTATCAACGCAAAGACCGACGCTATCAACGACAATACGAGAAATTTCAACCAATCGAAATTTTTATATTTTGCTTTATTAACCCAAAAGCCCACGCCAAACTAGCAAAAAAGTGACGCTTAGCGAGGGAGTCTAGTGTGAGAATTCATCGAGTCAAGAACGTCTCTTCCGCGACAGTCGCACCCGCGAATTTAACATCAGAGGTTCGCCTCGACTAGGTTATGTGAACGTAAACATACAAAGTCGAACGTAAACATGCTTTGAGTCGACTATAGCATGTCGTGGTGCGCACCACCGATATCGCGTGTGTCTCAAGTTTGGGTATTTTATGTGTGTTTTTTCATGTTTATATTATATTTATTGTTATGTGTAAAATTGTATATACAGTGTTTTTAATATTTTAACGATCGACGAACTTCAACAAGGGATAATCCTGATGATGGGGCATATGTCCCGAAACGCGTTGAATTAAATATAGAAAAAAGGCCACCAGACGGACAAGAAAAAGGTAAACTATTTTACTAATTATAAACATACAAACATTACCAAAAAGGTGTAAAGAGTGTCGTGAGAGTTCATACTAACAAAAGCAGAGTTAAAGTGCATTAATAATTAACACTGAATAATAAAGTGTGTTTTAAAAGAAAAGGAAAGTATAGTATACATACTTAAATTTATATAAGATTTATAACAAATTATTATAATATATAACACTTTGTGTACACTTGAACTATTTATCCCACAACAACTAAACAAAACACTATCAATATTCACTTTTAAACCATTATTTCTTTGTTTTTTAATGTTAAAGCGGTATAACCGATAGAAATCGGTTACCTCAAAAGTCGACATCGATCGACATACGAAATAATTGTTATTCTAGATCTAAGATATTGTTCTGTTTTATTGTAGTCACTCTTATATTGTGAGGTTTTGTACTTCGTAAAAGACATTTTCGTTTATTATTATTGTTGTCAAAAGAACCTAATTTATATTTAAATAACGTAAATAATTTGTACACTAGGCTTGAATTAGATCATATTGCCAACTTCTGAGCGAAGAATTTTAACCAGCCTGGACCATTGTTTAAAAAGAAAAGTTTGTCACTTTATTTTAAAAGGAAAAGAAACAAATATAACAAAGAATAAAAGAAATTGAAGAGAATTAATTGAGTACGGAATTATTTTAATACTTAACAATTTTTTTTATCAGTTTCGGCATATTAGTGTTTGTTTATATTCGAAGGAAATTTGGTAGTACCTATTGCCCGGGTAACATGTGCGATTCGAATTAAAGTATGTAAGTGAGTTCAATTAGCCTCCAGGAAGGAATTAAAAGAAGTTAAACCATTTAAATCTATTAAACCAATAATTATATTAATTCATGAAAAATAACATCAAAACTAGAACACTATAGGTACAAATCAACAAGTAAAAGTATAAATATAATCACCCCCCCCCCAAGTCGAATACAACATTCAGTTCTCAATTAATAATTTTTTTATTAAATTGAAAGTTTAATAATCAACAGAACCATAATTCTTATTGGTAATTAAATTACCAATCAGTGCAAACCACTAGCGAGGCATAAGAAAACATAATTAAGAAGATTCCATTATTAAAATAGATCGACGCAACCAAAATACATGGTTTTGAAACGACAACCCAACCAGTAATTAGTCATATTTATCAATTTTATCAAGCAGTAAAAACTGTAACGTTACAAATAGCGCACCAACTATGGGCATAAAGGAATTAACCGTTATATTATAAATATTATATTTCAACTTAACCAGAAAAAACAAGTACGTTACAATATTTTAAATTTTAAATTTTTTATTTTATAGATTTTATATTTTTATATTTTATTCTAAAATTATTTAATAATAAATTGTATTAAGTTAATGATTTAGACTAAATTATGTCTTCAGTGATGACAGAAAAACTGTAAACATGTAGAAGAATTTATACAGCTTAATGTCCGTTAAACTTTTTCAATTTTACGACACTTATTTGTGTATTCGTCTTTCATCAGTTGTTCTGTAATGGATCATTTATTATACTTTTCGGTGTATAATTTAATGAAAGTACGAGTTACATAATTCTTTTTCTTTCAGAGACACGACTATTAAGTATCTAAAATTAATATCAATATAGTTGTGTTAATTAATTTTAGAAGATGCTGACGGAATCCCGAACAATCCTGCGATGATCGTAATTTAATAACGTACAGCGTCACAGCATTGCGTGTGTGACTGAAGATAACACTAATCAATGTTTAATGACAGTCTAAGCAGATGACAATCAAGTAGACTGCACACTGTATGTGCGTGTATCTAGGATTCGCATATTGTTAATTAGCATCTAAATCTAGCATTTATTCCACTGTACTAACTTGGCTATAATTAACTTACAATTATCTTCTTTTCGACGTCAAAAACATCATAAAAAACGTTTGATGTAGTATTTGTGCTCGCTACTATTACTGAAATTATATTGAACCAGTAAAATGTACGAAGAAAAGGCGTAAATTGCATTGTACAAAATTAATGCTGCCTTGTATTATATTCTAAACAAGGAGGTTAACAGATACTGTCGGATAACTGTTCCTCAAGTAGTAATTCCTTTGTGACAGCAATTCTTGACATTCTTTGGGACCGCTTTATTTCACCATACTGTATACTCACACGTAGATTATACAAACCCATGGATGTCGCTTACGAGATGCGTAAACATTTCTTAGTGCAGAACAGATATTTTGTCTAATTTATAAAGAACTGTAGTCAACAAAAAGTTTGTTTGGGTGTTATTCAATTATTTTTATTTGTTGTTATTATTATACATGAGCTTTATAATTTATAAAGTCTTGCTAATTTTTTCACAGAGAATACAAAATTTGATTGACCACCATTTACGAAGTAATCTCATTTAAAGTTTTCAAGCAACAGTGGTTTACCATAAAAACCACTGCCATTAACCAGTTTCTTGGTTACCAGTAACTAATTCTAATTTCAGAATTTGTAATTGCTGCTTTTACTTGAGCAAAAAAGTAATTTATTCCGCTATAAAATACTTGGAAAGACAAATTGCTAATACATTTTGCGTTTTTACAAAACAGCCAACGCTTTATTAGATTTCAACATTTGCTATTCGGTAGTGTGAATACGCGTTTGTTGATCATTAACGAAATGTAACTACTTTATTAGACATGTAAAATAGGTTAAAAAATGGAGACTGACGGCTCTCTCTCTCTCTTTTCCCTTTTTCGTTTCCTGACTGTCTTTTCGTCGCTACCTTTCATCGTCTTTCTCTCTCTCTTTTGGTAAGTACATGAGTATTTTGATTAAGAGATGTCGACCTGCATATCTGTTTGGGGATGTCTCACGATGACTATTAAAGTACCAAATGATTGTAAAATTTAGCATACGTACCCTTCAGGCCTCACAGAAATATTGAGATTGACCGCTCCCCCCCTTAAATTGAGACCAAAAATAGGAGGTCAAAATCTAAAAATCTTTTTTTAAATCCATGTAAGGTACTAAACTAAAAGTATTTTTATTTAAAAAACTTAATTTAGTATTTGCTTTTAAGTTTTGGAATGTCAGGACCCAAATTGTTTGTAAAACAATCAAGTGTAAATTGGCCTAGTAGCCAATCAAAGTCAACTGTAACCTAAATCTGAATCTAATGTTTAGTTTTAGAACTTTCGAAATTTTTGGATACCAGAGACTAGAAAAGGAATCAGTATTTTGAAAAAATTGTAAAAATCTGGGTACTAGACTAAAGAAAATTTAAACCAAAATTTGAATATAGCGTTTGCGTTAGAGGCACCATAGGCGAAAGTAAGACAAAACTTTAAACAACTGTTACAATCTATAGGAAGAAGTTTATTAAAAATTCAAAGTCGCTATACAGTTTGTCAAAATTAAAATCTACCAACGCCCCTTGCAAATTTTGAACCGTTTTCAAAAAATTTGTAAAGTATGTTTTTGTAGAGACTTCACCCATTGTTATCGGTTATTTATATTTTGGAAAGAACTATTAAATAAAGGTGTATGGTTATGTATTGAAACATAGATAAATGCATGTTTGTGTATGATCAATTTTTTGTAGTGTTCTTCGGCTAAGCCTAAGAATCATAAATAAGAAGAACTTTATTTACAGTTTAAAAAATGATAAATTTATTAATTTGATTTCATCTAATAATAAATGTACTCCATTAAAAATAGTGACCACGTTCTTCAACTCATTGAGATTACTAGTAACTTTTATTTTTAACTAAAATATTATGATTTATCTTAATGTTCCAAGCTGTTTTCTTGTATAATGAAACAAGTAATCAGTGTAAAAGTTTTAACAATAAACACATTTAGTTGTAATAGTGAACGTTAGTCCCCACAAAATTATGATAATACAACAGCACAAGCCTGTGAATTTATGAATACTTTATCGGTATGCTACAGTTGATGTACAAATTCAGCAACAAGAACTGTTTTGTTTAGGCACCTTATCACCTTTATTTGTTAATATCCATGGTTGCGATAGAATGGAAGTTCATAAAAAACTACGAAACTTAAAGTATTAAACGAATTCCTAGCGCTTTATCTATAGACAGCTCTATTATTATTTATTTATTAAATATATCAGTTCAGTGGAACACACCCCCTTGATTTTGTTATAAATTGTTACACTGAAATTGTAAGCTGCATATTGGTTTTTTCTCGTCAAAATCTGTTTGCATACTTTCACTATAATTATTTATAGTTCACTGTCATGTGTGCTTAAGAGATTGTTATAAATTCATTCAAGAGGTTGAGAAGATGAGTTTCGTAACCTTACCCAACGTCGTAAATTGGTTTGTTGCTAACGTATTTCGTGTTGTGCGTGGTAAATAACCAAATTTGTATCTACATATATTTACATGCATTAAACCAAGATCAGTATACTGTCTAGGCAATTGTGTGCCGTGAAATCTCTAATACGATTCTCCTTAGTTGTATCAAATAACCTTTCTACCTACGTTTCACCTATAATCTCTAAACCATTATTTCTCCTAAAACCCTACATTGTGAGACTTTTTCAATTTGATATCCAGCATTTAACTGCAGTATAGTTGATATTGCTGTCATGGTCAAAGAACGCGTTTATACTCTTCTTAGCACGCAGCAATACTTTGAAATCAGAATTAGTAAGAACATTTATTTATATTATTCTTAAAGCACGTCGTTTACGTTCGACTAAAACTACAAAATTGTTATATTGACTTCAGTACACAGACATTTTAACGGTTCTTGTTTAAGAAAAAAGTATCTGCTCCCATAGTTACCGGTACTTTATTACAAAAAATTAACACGCTCTTAATTATTTCTTATGACCTTAAAAATTTATTTAGACTGGTTTATAGTGTCTACAAAGTAATACTGAGGTACTTTGCACAGAACATTTCAATCGGTACTTTGCCCATTTTGTCTTCTGTCAAGCAGACACAGTTTTTACCCTCTAGTAACTGTTATCATAAAATCTCTTATGACGATACCACCCATTTACCTGATTCAAGTGAAGAAGATGGTGATGCAATTTTAGCAATTAAAGCTTCATTTCAGTCATATTATGTTATCAAAAACGTTCACTTTCTGTAGGCAAGCAGCATTTCGCAAGGATTTTTAAAAGATGTAGCTGTTTTAACTAAAAATAGCAATGAGCTACAAAGCAACATGTTTATTTGGTCAAAACAAACTTTGTATCTTTATTTAAAAAGAAACACAAGCGATTGTAATTAACTATAGTATACTAAAAAAATAACCGACTGAGAGGTAAAACGTTAAGACAAGTGAAGATTTTCATAAACGTGAGAAAGAGAACTTTGTTAAATTTTAGATCCTCATAAGTCTAGAATACCAAGTGAGACTGTGATCAAAATCAAAACAAATAGAACTATCAAATGTGTGAAATTATCTACTTAACACCTAGCCATAATGTTAGGAACAAACAAATAAGAAAAAAACGTAATAAAGAAATGAGATGATTCGTTCATCAGTTAGAACTTAACATTTGTAGTAACTTTTTATAAAAACTACGACAAAAGCTGTCAGTAGTTGGTGGTACTATCGCGTGTGGTAATCTCGGCTCTGGAACCCGTTATTTCTTTTTCCCTGATTATCATCCAATCACTAACTTACAAAAAAAAATAAAAAAGATAACATGTGAGCAAATAGTAGATGAGTAGGAGATACGGGAGAATGTTGGGTGAGTTACGAGACAAAAGAAGATGTGCATAGGTTTTTCTGAACGCCAAAACATGATCCTCTGTAAGAAAATAATATGAAGAATCTTTCAACTAATTACATGAAAATTTTATAAAATTGTTTTCATTAAATGCTTAATTTTAAAAGTATGTAGACTATTAGACTTTATTATTAAATTAAAATAATTTATTAATAATATGAATCTTTCTAAAAGACGTACGTAGTTATTTTTAATTTAAAATCTCATCCAATGACAACAAATACGTCAGACTTTTATGAAAAATAAGTGTCTTAACGTCAAAAGATTTACTTGAAACAAAAATTTCATAATAGGTTTTTACGTAATCTGGCTTTGTAATAAACGTGGGCATCAAAAATGGCAAATTATTAGAGGTTCTGATACATAACACCTGTGGAAATTGGACATTGGAAAGGATTTTATAGAATCAATGCAAACAATGGTAATGTGTTCAAGACTGTACATGAGAAACAGAAAAATTGAGATTTACATGAATGAAATATTAATGATGGACATGCTTAATTTGGAATAAGAGGAAAATGCATATGTTGTTAAAGGTAACGGCTGTAAAAATAAATACTAAAGGAAAACCAAGAACAAGGTTCTAGACCAAGTTGTTACTTACGAGCTGAGTAACGATGCAGTCATTTTAATCTCAATCCGATTGACAGAAGAACCTAGTTACTAAAAAATACTACTCTCCTTAACACTTCAATTACATTCCCATTATAACGGACACGAAAAGCCCAAACTCACGTTTTCTACTGTTTCCGTTAAAAAGCAACAAAGACTTAAATATACTGTTACGGCAGTCTCACAGATAGTCGTATGATACAGTGGAAACAAAACACAGACACCAATGAAATCACTAATAACCAGCTTTAATGCGTCACAAATAATGATTTGTAGACAAAAATGTACTCTCATACAATAATTCAAGTTAAATTTGTTTACACGCAGTAATAGTGTTAACTATTAGAGATTCGCACTAACTATAACACAATAATCACTTGTCACTAATCCTCAACGATGATTCTATCCGCATTAATAAAGTCGCTCACTGTGACTGCCTGACAAAGACTACCTATTGCTTATGTAGGTAGCGCAGGTGTTCCAGAATAATTTTCCATCCTTACTGTAGTTGCCAGCATAATGCGTATTTATAAGTGCTCTTGAACAATGTCGAAGGTACTTAAGTGTTACGGAAGTGGACTGCCTTGATACAGACGAGGCACCCTGGGCTAGTCGAGAAGCGCGTAGAACGACACTGCCTACTGTTCGAGAGCGCTTCGTCGTTACAGAGTATTTAACGGATAAATTAGACACCTGTGGCAATTTAGAAAGGCCTTGATTATCGTCTTAGCAGATTATTGTGGGATAACAGAAGCTGAGACTCAAAGGATTCGACAAGGTCTTTTGTGATTTCGGTCATTAAATGTGTTTTGTGTTCTACATTCTAATCTGCACTATATACGTGAAATAGTAAAACATAACAACAAATTTAAAACTAAGTATTACTAACATGTAATTCAATCAGGTTTTTAAAAAGACAAGGCTTGTCGTAGAAATAACACGTCCACGGTGGCCTACAACATTAGTTTATATAAACTTGTTATGAGGTAAATAATAACAACACATCACAAGAACACAATAAACTGTGTGTTTCAGTCAGACTACACGACAAGTTACAGCCCCGACTAATTTATATACCCATGATATACAGTACAAATTAGTCACAATTATGAGCGGCTATGAGCATATTTCACCGCAAGGGTCACAACAAAAGTAAACAACTTTAGATTTACAACAGTACTGACAGAATATTAGTTTTACACCAATTTTTTCGCTCTTTATAAATGCTAACAAGTTTAATAATGTACAGTAAAGTATATATAACAATAGGAGTAACCATATATTACCAAAACCAAAACACAAATACTACTGTTTTTAACGTTAACAAATGCGCGATTATGTTATGCGGTTTACCGTCTGGAAACTCAAACTTACCTTCTGGCTCTACGGCCCACGATGACCCTTGGTTTCCACCACGCGCGTCCATTATTTGGGTCCGCTGTTCCACATTATTGCACCCTGACCCTCCGTTCCAAACAGTGCTGAAATGTACTGAACCTTTTACGGGCGCAGTCAATGCGTTTAATATTCTGTTCGGAACTACTAGAACGTGCTCTGGAATGCCCTGAAATTTTCACGGCCGGAGTCAATGCGATTAATATTCTCTTCCAAACTACTAAACCGTGGCCCCTCTGTGTAACACACCAGACAGAGCCTAATAATGTCCTTTTTTGTTAATTAATGAGACCTAGGAGTCAAGTACCTGGCGTTCTTAAACCAGGTAGGCCTACCTGATGCTAACCTGGTGTTTTTCTTAACGAGACGATGGTCCGCAAGCGAGCAGGTTCGGACAGTCGGATAAGCTGGCGTAAGTCGGATGTGATGTGGCCCACGTTAAGTTGGCATCTCTTACTTGGTCTTATTCTCATTTTACGCACACTTGTAATACCTGGTGAGAATACTGCTACGACACTGCTATACTGCTCGCTAAAATTCTGCCTATATGTTTCTTGACTAGCCCAGCGTGCGGCGCCCGTGTCAAGGTCGGAACTCACGTATCATCTAGACTGTTCGAGCTCTTCCAACTATGTAAATTACGTTGGCATGCCGCCAGGGAAATGGAAAATTACTCTGGAATCTCTACATGGATAAAAGTTTATAACACCCGCCTAAATATAATCATACAACGAATACTGTGGGAGAAACCTTAAAATCGGAATAGTGTAGCACCGAAAAAAACCCCATCAGCAACAACGGCCGGCTTAGTCAGTCACTTATACCTGGCGATATTGTAGAGAGCTGGTGAAGTCATTTTTGCGGATTAGTTTAAAGTGATTATTGTGTTAATTATGGCGGCACTGTAATAAGGTATCATTATTATTCCATGTGGACAAATTTAACTAGAATGATTGTATGAGAGTACCTTGTTGTTTTCAAATTCTTGTTAGTGACTACATTGAAGCTGGTAATTATTGCTCTGTATTTTGTTTGTTTGAAATGTAGAAACAATACGTTTATTCTACTATTTTCGATTGTCTTCACAATTCACTACGAGTCAACATATTAAGACACTAAAGGCTATAATTTTCTGAATATTCACTTTTAATTAAAATTCCTTCTTTTCCTTTAATATATCTTAAACTCCATGAAATCCCTTCTTTTTATGTTTTCCTTAAAATTATTCTTTTGAATCTCTTAATTAAATAAGAATCCTAATTCTTTTGTTAAGAACGCAGATTTCAGTTACATAAGTCAATATCTTAGAACCGGTGTTTCACATTATTTAACCTTTATGTGTCTGCATTTAACTTGTGACCTAAAAGAATGTTTATGTGCAAAGCAAAAGTTCTGTGTCTGTCTACTTTGAATTTCATTACTTATTTTGTGACTATTATTTAACGCGGACTCCAAGATACATATTGCTACGACAGTTACGTAAAGTTCGCGAACGTCGTTCTATACGTTTCTCGGCTAGCCCCTAGAGAGCAGCGTCTGTATCAAGGTCGTTCACTTACATTGCCTCCAGACTGGTGGAGCGCTTGTAACTACGCAAATTATGCGGACACGCTGCCAGGAGAATGGGAAGTTTTCTGGATTTGTATGGGTATACATAAGTTTCCACGGCCGGCTTAGAAGCTTAGTTACAGCTGGCGATTTATTCAGTGCCGACCAATCAAGCGATCAGTGCGGATTACTGGAAAGTAATTATTGTGTTAATTAGTTAATTACTTAATTATTTACAGTTGGGATTTAATCAGCGCGGATTAAGTGATTGTTGGGGATTAGTGGAGAATAATTATTGCTTTCATTAGTGTGGTACTCTAACAAGGTGACACTATTATTGAGTGTGAACATATTTAACTTGAATTATCGTATGAGAGTACCTTTGATAATTTCAAATCGTTGTTTGCGATTAATGAAAGTTGATCATTAGTAATTTCATAAGTGGCACTTGTTTTGTTTCCATTGTACAATAAGATGAACCTGTGTGACTGTCGTAACAATATAAATACAGGTGTACTCTTACAAACTCTCTAATCATGGATTGTTACTAGTGTCAACGTTACATATTTGCTTATGCAATGTTAATTCCACGTAATTTTTGTTTTATAATGAACGTTTTTGGTTTTGTTTTTTTTTTTAATGGGAAAGTTCCGATAAAACGATTTTATTCTTGATAACAGACACAGAGAACATAAGGCACAGAAAATTGTCACAAAATACCAAGTAGTAAACACCAGTATTTAATATCAACCATGAATCAATAGCATAATCATACCGCTAAAATGTATAACAAAACAAAAGTAGACAGAACTGCAGTTATAAAGCATTGCCACTAATTAAATGTAAACTGATTGAAAATTCATATGGTACGTTATTATATTTTTTCCCTCCAGCGCACGACTTCCGATGTTTAAGAAACGTTACACGAACAGAATTGAAGCTTTTAACTTTTCGTGTATCACAGGCACCCGAAATACCACTGATGACGAGAGTGTCGATTAATAAATTCCTGCAGATGACTGGCAAGAAAATAAAACAATTTGTATTTAATTGGTATTAGTTTAAAAAACCTTATTAGAAATTTTACTGTTATTTCATCATATATTAAATAAAATAAACCCATTAGTAAATGCCTCATTAATTTGTAATTAGTACGTCAGATTTCAAAATTGATGATATAACACACGTTTTATTTATATAATCAGAATCTTTCTTCGGCCTCTTCACAGGTTATATAATATTTAATTACGGAAATCAGTGGTTTCTGTGACGCTATATGTGAACGATCGCTTTATTTTTAATCCATATCCACAACACTACAAAATACGGTATAGTAGTTACTGCTTTCGTTGAATAATTTTAAGTTTTTCTGCAATTAGTTGTACGAGTACTGTGTGGTAATTTCCTTTATGTATTCTTCCTTGTTTTGAGTCAACCAGCAAATTTCGTCACAATAAATTTTATGTGCTCATCTTCTCATGATCATTTTTTGACTTCTTGTTAAGTTTTTATTAGAGCCTCCTTTGTTACAACATTGTAGTTTTGTTTCTCTTAGTTTCCTGGTGAGTTCATTTACCGGCATTCTGTTTATGTGGCGTTGCCAGAAGAATTTAATTTTCTGGTATCTTTGCTACCATTTGTTTTTATCTTAATTGTTCTTTGAAGACTAAGCTTCTAATTTTATCTCCGCTTTTATGTAATTTCAACTAATTTTAGCTTATTTCATTCACATCTGTTGGAAACCTTATTTCTCGTAAAACTGGAGCCATAATATAGGGATACTGTAAAATTTCAGAATTAATTTTTCTCTTGGTAATATTTATCGTCAATTCTAGTACGCCATTACTTGTCCATACATGTTTATAAGCCCACACGCACTCGTTCCCTCCCTCTCTCTCTCTCTTACACACACACACACACACACAAACACCCCCCACACACACACACACATATACACACCATTTAACTGAATTAATCATTTCAGTTTGCTTCTTAAGCCTCTAATTTTACTTTTCCAAGTAGCAGATTTTCCCAGTAAAATGCCAGTTTTTTTCAGCATTAGAGTTTTACTTAAAAATCCTACAGTAATGAGGCGTACAAGAGATAATTTAAAGACTTGAGTAGTTGTAGTTGTGGGAACAACTTCCCTTCTGTTGTTCACTAATAGTTTTCGTTACAAATTAATAGCTTGCATTTTTAGCGACAGACAGACTGTACACAAACAATTTGACAAGAGGTGGCAAAAAACTCTGCTATCATCAATCTTAAGTAAGAAAAAAACTTTCGTTTCACTGCTATTATTCATTAGCTACATTCTCTACTTAACAGAGTGAAAAAAGTAGATGAATTACTCTAGAGTAATGAGAATTTAAATCCCCCAACCAAAATTTATTTATTGCTGTTAGCACTCAATTGACTCAAAGCATATACATAATATGTACCACCTATGAGTTTCCCCGTAGAAGCACCACTGTGAAGCCAAGATATACAGCTGACAGGTATAACATTTTTATATATTTATAAAATTGTTAAATTTCTCAACCATAGCATATTTGATTATTCCATACCTGTGTCACGTCACGTAACTCAGTAATTCTAAGCTGTTTTGTGCAGTCAAAATTTGTGTCAAACCTAAACACGGTGCAGCAGAAATAATTCTTTATTATCATTGCAAGGATTAAATCAAGGATAGTTTGTTCCGGTCTAAAACAGTCAAAGAAGCTAGACCTTGTCACTCCAGCGCTTTCTCGTACTTCCTAAACCTCCTCGTCCTTTCGACTTATATAGTTTCATAATTGTCTGGGAGTGCTGCGGTCATCTATTCGGCAAAAATGTTTCCACCAGTTCAGCTGATACTGGGAAATCTGTCGAGTATACTCATAATATTCAGTTCCTGCCGTATATCTTTGTTTCTTCAATGATCATGGAGTGTATGTCTTGGCACGTGCCTGAGAAATCTTATTTCAGCCGCTTGGATATGACTGGCCTGGCCTTTCGTTAAAGCCCAATTCTCAGACCCATAAAGAAGTGTGGGGAAAGCCTTGTAGAATTTTAGGCGTGTTTTTTTACTTGCTGACTTAGGAGTTTGCCTGATGGTCCCGCACATAAAGTTGAACTTATGAAGACACATTGTAGCTCAGGTATTCAAAACTGCTGGTTTGTTCCAGGGCTATTATAACAATTTCTGCACGTACAGGATCAGATCCTCGAAAAGCCATTACCCTGGTCTTAAGTGTCCATATTTGTATTTCAGGAATAATTAACAAGCTAAAAAACGCTTCCAGAAATGTGTTTTTGACTTAAGATTTCATTGCCACAAAGCATTTCTGGATGCCCATGAAACTGAAGAGGCGAATCTTGTTGTGGACGACCAAGCTGAACACGAACAGATAAAAATGAATCAAACGTTACAAATCTTATCAACCTCATATGTTTGATGCTAACAATTTCTGGTTAAGAAATAAATTTACATCACAGGCAGTGATCCGAGTACAGTCAGGTATTGACTCCTCAGTCCTTCAACATAATACCTCTCAATGTTACATACTGTAAACAAGTATCTAGTTGGTCCAGGTCTTCTTCTTCTTCTTCTTTAGCAGTATAATGTGAATCATGGCTTACAACACCAAGCGTCTCTAGTGTCTCCTAACCATTGTCTTCAGACCGTAACTCCTCACACCCATTCTTCTGAGATCTTCCAGTACATTACTCAACCATCTTATCCTAGGTCGACTCATCATGCTTCTTTTATACACCTGTGCATTTATTATCTTATAATAAAATACATAGACTTTAAAGAAGCGGCATTAACAAAATTAAAAAGTTTTATTTTATAATAATGATAACCGTATTATTTAACATAACGTCGAAATAGTATATTTCATTAACACGTTTTTCTCCATTGTAAAAGGAAACTTCCGTAAAACTTATAAACTTATCAACCGTATACATACAATAAAATGTGATATATAAGATGACTTTTAAAAAGATGTTGTCATTAATATGATTTTATTGCTTAGAAAAGAAAGCTTCTGTAAAATTCATAAAATTATTAATTCACATAGTCATTGTTCCCTTCAAAACTTTTGCTTTTTACAACAGAACTGTAAATTCCTATATGACATGATATTGGCTGGGCACATTTAAAACAACATTTAAAGATACAACAGTACGATCTTACCTTGAATAGTAAAGTCCACAAACTGCGAAGCGCGCTGATACCGCAAAACTCACTAGAACAGACAAAATTAAAAACATTTTTACTTCTAAAAATTTGATTTTTAGTCACATTTTTCCTAAGTACAAATTAAGCAGTTTTATAGCTGTAACAAACTTCAATAAAAAAACCATTTTTTTTATTTGGAAAACGTTTTGCACTTCAAATAAAATAAAACAAGAGGCTTCATCATCCTTTTGATATTTTTGAATTTGAGTAACGCATGAGAATCAGATCTATATAATATATGTTATAAGAAGACAACATTTAAAACGTTAAAAATATTAATTATTATTATTTTAGGTACTTAACAGTTTTTTGTTATAAATGAGTGTAACATAAATATATTTTTGTAAAATCCCTCCTGTATTGAACATTCTTAATAATTTTTCTTATATTTAACAGTAAAAGTTTTTACATTCCCAGATAAGTAAAAGGAAAATTATGCTTGTACATTGATGTTATTTTAAAATAGCTGAACACTTGTGCTCGTACAAAAATTTAAATTTATATTTTGACATTTTGTTAAACAATAGGGATTCTCAACCTTGTCAGATTATTTTGTAGTAGTAGAAGCAAAAGTGTGTAATGTTTGCAAATTTTTTACAATTCTTTCTTATCATCATCATCACCACTCCAAGGATTAGACCATAGACCTGTTCCGGGACCCATCTCCTCTTCAGTCTACCGACATCTCTCTTCCCAGTAGGATGATAACCCATGACAGCCACAGGTAGACGGATATCAGCCATGCGGATCAAATATTCACACCATCTCCTTCTGTAGTTTCAACCTTCTGGTGCAACGATACAATGTTTAATTCACCTTTATTTTTCTGTTCCTTTACCGATCTAGGAGAGAACAATTTTGTGTCCTCTTAGAAATTTCATTTCATCTGCCCGAGTCCTCTCTACGTCCCTTTTACCAAGAGTTCATGTCTCACTAGCATAGAGGAATGTGGGGACAGCCACAGTTTTGTAAAATTTTATTCGGGTATCATTCCGTCTTTTATTTTTCAGGTATCTATGAATCTTTTCCCAGATGCGTCTAAATTTTGTTAGCTTACTATCCCAATCAATGTCGGTTCCATATGAGATATCACAACCCAGGTAGTTACAATGACTAACCTGATCTAAAATCTGATTATTCACGACTACTTTAGTTCTTATAGGATACTTACCCTTAAATGCCATCGTTTTAGATTTTGTAGCAGAGGTCTGTATCCCACAGTCTTGCATGATGCTATTGAACGTAAATATCGCCCTTTGAAACTGGTCTTTTGTTTTCTGTATTAAGACTTTGTCATCTGCATAAAGCAATGAATCTACATGAATCTTTTGCTAAAGCGATATTCCCGAGTCAACTTTACCTGTTCATCGCCGAAATATATCGTTCATGTAGATATTAAAAAGTGCCGGTGAAATAGGGCACCCTTGTCTCACACCTTTATTTGCAGGAATATCTTCTAAAATTTACCATTCAAATCCACGAAAACCGCTGTCTTGTAATAAAAGCTCCTAAGAACTTTAGTTAGTTGCAAAGGGTATTTCCTTCGTTCCATTATACTCCAGAGTACCAAACGTTTCACATTATCAAAAGTTTCGCCACATATATGAGTGCTAAATGAGTCCCTAAGTTAAATTCCCTTCTCTTTTCAGTTATTAACTTAAGTGTAAAGGTAGCACATATGCATGATCACCCCTTCCTGAAGTCATTTTGTTCTTCTGATAGTAAAGCGTCAGTTATTGGCTTCAGTATCCCATTTACAAATCCAGCGTAAACCTTACTTGTAGTATCTAAAACAGAAATTCCTCTATAATCATCTCTCTTTGTCCAATCCCCTTTTTCAAATAATGAAATTACAACACTTTTGACCATGCTTTAGGAATTCTGTGTTTTTTTCCAACACATATTCAGAAAATGTAATAGATGCTAATGTAAGAGAATGCCTATACACTTCAAAAGTTCTGTGTTTATTCCATTCGGACCATGTGCTTTAAGATTTCTCAAGTCCTTTAATGTCTACAGTAGTTCCTCCAAATTTATACTGTCCATTTAGTTTATGACCGATCCTGCATGATTAAAGTCTTCCTTTTCACTGTCTTCCTATTTTTCAGCACTATACCAAAGTTGGGAATAATGTTCTTTCCATGTACCATTATACCTAAAATAAACCTATCCCATGCATGCCTGTGTAACTGTCTAACAATCAGTTTTGGCATGTTCCTGGGAGCCGTATACACTTCTTCATTAGCAGGAGTTAGATAGTTTAGGTACTGAAGATATGTCCTCTTTTTTTAAGCCACTGCTTCTTTCACTTACTCTGTCCACATTTTCAGACCTCTTCTTGATCTAAATCTTCTTTTCCGCGCCCCTACTGTTTCTTTGGCTGCTTGTATCATTAGTGCTTGATATTATCCCATTCCTGTTCTAAATAATCACTCTTAGTTACCCCACAAATGCCTATTCATTCTATCTTGATATAATCGTCGAATACTACCTTTTTCTAATAAGTATACCTTAAATACTTCTATATTTTCCTGTCTATTGAATGATCTAAACTTCTTCCATTTAGTATAGTCTTATCTTTGACACTACTAAATAATGATCAGAACCAACATCGAATCCACTATATACTTTTGTGTTAATAGTTTGCTTTTCTTTTTTATACCTAAGTCCTCTTGGTGACCAGCTACATTTTTGAATATCTTTCTTACGGAAAAAGGTATTGGTTACTTTTAGCTTGTTTAATGTAATCAAACACTGAGTGTGCGGTGTACTTCTCTTGGATACTGGCCTTGCTAATTATTGACGAGCATCGTAGAAATAATTTTATGCTTGTTCCTTGTTAGTTTGGATACACGAAAGACATAACAGTTTTTAAATATATTTAGTTTGTTATCCTAAATATTATTTTTGATTGAAGCATGTGGACGAGTTTTGGAAAAATCCCATGTCCGGTTTCTTCAGGTAGGCCTGTGTGATTCTTTTTTATAAACCAACTGGATGAAAAGTACCTTGGTATGTTTAGTTAATATGTTGACATGCTAGAAATCCACTGTTTCTTCATAATAATTTTCCTGTCTTAAAATATATGATTGTTTTAGGTTGGAAAAACTGTGAAGAAACAAACGTATTCCACAGGGGAGCGTGGGACGTGCAGCGAATCGCGGAAGCTTTATTGAAGTTTTATTGAGGTTGTCAGTTTTTACAGCTGTCATTTTTAAATGTCGTGTGCAGTCTTCTTTGGCAGACGGCATTTACATGGAAATGAACACAATTACATGGCAATCTCTGAGACATCTGTGCCCGGTACGTTGCAAGCGCAAGACTATGCTTTACGACTGCCGTAAACATGTATAATTGTAATGAGGTGTATACTGTTTACGGCCCACAAAATATAATAACCGTATTCCGGAGTTCGTGACCTCTGTAATGGACGTTACGTACGCTTTAATTACAACTCCAATAAGACGGTAGTAAATTCTAAACCTGTTAACAAAGGATATATATAAAAATTTAACTTACGAACAAATATATTTTCACTATTAAATTTGAACGCTACCAAAATATGCTTTTTCTAACAACCCTTTGCCGTTGTCAATCAAGTTTTACTTATATTGTTATTGTTATTGTTATTATTAACGAATTTTTCAGTGAAGGGTTAGAAGGATCGGTCAAAAATAACACAAATTTTAACTTATATGTGTCGACGTTTCGACAATGTTTATTGTCCTGATGATGACAATTTATGTTTATTGTCTTCACTGAAAAATTCATTGATTGACGGTCGCTCCGAATTTAAGAATTTATTATTAACATCAACCGCTTCGACTCTTTTATGATGTGGCGTGTTCAGTTGTTAAGATGATATTAAAAACTAGTTAGATTTTTGCTTATACCTCTCTATATATATATCCCCTCATTATTAGGCAGATACATTTTTACTATACGAGTGAAATACGACATAGACGACAGGAGATAAATCGTGGTGCAAGTATCAGAGGATTTTAATTTCAGGAGACAGTACATCCACAAAAACTATTCCAGATGCTGTGATGAAATCAATCAAACCAATACATAAGGTCTTAGCAAATTTAGACTTACTGAAAAATGCCAACATGGCCGAACTGAAAGTCCTAATGTGTCACTCAGTTCTGTTACTTGGACCAGAATATCAAAGAACGTTCTGTAGGACTTGAAACACTAAAACTGTGAGTACTGGGTGTCATTATAACTTTTAATACATGCGCACTGGGTGGAGGTAAAAGTTGTGCAGGACATACGTGGTGAAGCGGAATCAAACTGTGTAATACGTTTAAATCAACGAAGCTAACAGGGCAGTGCAAGAAATGTCTATGAAATAATGGCTAAGATAAACTGAAATAGAAGGGGAGGTAAGACAGGAAGAAGAAAGAGCTGCCAATATGGCACAGGCTTGTTTTAATCGACAATACAGTGCATTATACATAACCATGAATTTGTTTTTGCTCTCCTGAACAATTTATATTTTTTAAATGTAAGTGGGTTTATAAAACTTTTAGGCCTAGAAGATTAAATTTTTTGTCATAACCTAATATAATACCTACAATGTTAACTACTTTTATGTAACAAAATGTATTTGCCCAATTATAAAAAATATAATTTAATGAACCTACATAATTTTATATACTTTTTAATAGTTCCTTTAAAGATTTATTTGTACTGAATAGAGTACAGTAAAGGAATTAAAATGCAGTTAGCATTACACATAAAGGTTTAAGATATGTGTGCCCAAAGCTCAAATAAACTCCGCCGTCAGCATATGGAATAAGCGAAGACTGTCTGAGGCGGCCGCAGGTAAAAAATGGGAAAGCCTCGTCACCGACGGTCCAATCAACCCCAGCCTCCCTCGTGCAGTGTGTGTCGCCAACTTCCGACTGAAAACCGGACACTACTACCTCGCTTCTCATCTGCACCGCCTCCATGTGCTGCCAACCCCTGAGTGCCAGCTGTGCGGCCACGCGATGATGGACGCCGACCATCTGAGAGACTGCCCGGCCTTGGACCACACCCCGTCCAACGAGGACACCGAGATTGCCGAAGCCCGACGCTACTGGTCAGCGTGTCGCCTAATGGCTCAACAGCCAAGGGTGGGCGTTGGCTAGTAAGTAGATATGTGTGCAAAAATGTTTGAATACTTATGTTACATAGTTTTTAGATAATTGTACCTAAAATTCTCAGTTTTAACATGGGTTGTATAGTGACTACAGGGTCCCCCCTTAAAAAACTGTTCCAAAAGCAACTTCGGATTGATTACTATACACAGGCTGGATGCCATAGGAGTACAGCCAATGCCCAAGAGTAGTCAACGTACATTATTACACGAACGTCCGCCGCTCGTTTTGTTATTTCTGTTTAAGCAATGACCGAGGAGACATGGACCCTGTGAATCCCGCTCCCACCGGTTGTAAAGTGCATGACGATATTGGTAAAGTTCCCATGGTCTCGGGACTGTCCCCCATACTGCTAAACGGCGACGGACAACAAGGCGCTCGGTCATGGCCGGGTCTAGTAGAAGGCCAGAATATTAATCGTGTCAACACTGAAACTAGCTAATATTTGAGGCGGACTAGACGATCTCTTAAGATATATATTTCAATAATAAAATTGCGTCAATTTTAATTGCCGGTTAACAGCAGTTATTCTTAATTTTTTGCAGATTAAAAGTTTATTATGTAAAATACTGTTATATTATTTAAGAAGTATAGTACTAATTAACTCATTCATATGATACGAATTCAATAATTTGAAAAAATTAATGCATTAGGCGTAACACTAATTCACTAATTTCTTCAACTTAAACGTATAGAACTAGATGCGCACAGCCCTACAATTTAGATTTAACTATAAATAGGCCTACTCACATGATTTTATTAGTGCTATACAATTAAATCAAAATATAACATGTTTACTTTAGCTACTTTATTGCAACGTTGCCATGTTGTTTAATATTCCGGTCATGGCTCGACCGATGAAAAGGCAGGAGCGAAAAACATCCGGACTTCCCACGGCTGTGATCATTTCATTTACAAAGTTGTAAGATAGTGCGAAGCTGTCCATATGATTATCAGACTTCGCGTATTTGAAAACCTCGAACATCAGCAAAATTCACGGACAGAATAGGGAACGACTGTGCGCGTTTCCCGTCGGCTGCCGAATTGAGACCGTATACCAACGAACCTAATCCGGAAAGGGGTGCCATCGTATCACCCAAATAAAAATCCGGCTGTGTAATCGGCGCTTTGACACTAATAAGATTCTCATTAATGGCGTCAACTACCGGCCTGATACTTTGGCGACAGTTTCAAGGGCAAGCAAAAGTTGGTGCAAACGATATAATAAGTGCCTACATGTGGGTAGTGATTATGGTCAATTAAATAAATAAATATAAATATATATTTGTGTGTGTGTGTGTGTGTGTGTGTGTGTGTGTGTGTGCGTGCGTGTGTGCGTGTGTGACATTTTTATGTAACAAAATATTTTACTGTTCCTAAACCTGTCAATCCAAGGTTAATTTTCGAATAGGCCTCGTGTGTACTCCAATGTTTTGCGATTTTAATAAAGAATTTTACATCAAATAAATTTTCACTAATATTTATGTTTTCAGTGTAAACCTTGCTAAAATTAAAGCCAAAACAAACATTTCACAGTACAGTAACCAAAACTGTGTACCTGTTTATTTATATATCGTGATACATTACATGGTAATATTTATATTAATACTATGTTATACTAGCCAGTGGGTGCGGAAATGTTTTTCACTACAGCGCAGTATTATTTATTACTGCTATTTTACTAACAACTGTGTATACTAATTAACCTGTTGGATATTTATTTTGTAAGACGTTTCGATAACCTGGTTTTATTGGAAATAGACATTTATAACAGATGGCAAAACAACTGCCTGTATGTTACAGTCCTTTATATATTAATACATCTGTTTCTTTTTCTTTCTCTCAAGCACATTTCTGCCTGTCATATTCTTATTCTTTCTTCCTTGTTTCTCACTCTACCTGTCAGTCTATCTCTCTCTACCTCTCACCTATCTCTCTTTCTTTCTTCTTCTATTATTTGATGCTTGAAGAGTATAATATTTATATTCTGCAATGCTTGTCTCACGTTCAAAAGCACAAGCATATCATTTCAAATGTATTATATTAAATTAATATCCAATAAGTATTTTAAACCAAAATTGTCAAAATCTATTATAGATGGTCTCAGAGTTGGCTTTTCTGATATACTTCAATACTAGCATAACAGAATGAGAAATTCAACCGCAGTTCTTACGTTTCAAAAGTCTGAGCTAAAAGTCAACTTACAAAACCAAAAACAAGGTTAGAGGAAACAGATGAGCAGTGTAAGACTGAACATAATTTGGGTACGCGAATCCTGTTACTGAGGTTTTTGTATTCTTTGTGCAATTACTGCTAATAATAACCGCTTTCCCGGAATTAAAAGAGTGCAATGGCAGAATAAGCCTTTCTTAACAAAATGGCCTTACTATATATAAATCACGTTAGTACTGAGATTCGGAAATATTTTACTGAGTCTTTTCTTTAGACTGTCTTAATGTATGTTCAACGTAAATCTTAAACTTTTGGAAGGCACGAGAGAAGGATTAAAGCTGAAAAAATGTGGTTTTGGGAGAACTCATTAAAACAAGTTTGGTGAAAAGAAGAGTAACGAGTTTTAAGAACAATTAAGGGGACAAAGACCTTTGATAACAGCTGTTATTGTTGGGGGATGTAGTCTGGAATTATAGCTTCCTGCAAAACATTCTTAAGGACAAGGTATTGATGAAGCAGAGTTGAGAAAACTGTTCTGTCGTACTTAGAAAGGTCAATGGTATAACATAATTTCTTTTAAAAGCCACATATTTATCCTTATAAAAATAAGATCCTCATAATATTTTGAGAATAAAATTAAATATCTAAAATTTTCATGGATCCTCTTTTAACTTTTTATATTTTAATTAATAAAGTTGTGTTAGTGGGTTATAATCACAAACGGAAATAACACTGTTGCACACCACTATAGAAAACATTTTCCGATTAGCGCTTTTCAGGCTTCACAGTTCATCATCACATCAGCAATATTTCCGATCAAAGTATTTCCGATTACGGTTCCTGCTATTTGCCACTTACGGATGCTCTGCTTCATACCAGTTTGCTCTCTTGTTTTGTCTACTTATGCTGCCACAAATTAATAACTGTGGTTGAGGCTAGTTTCACGTTGTCAGATCGTATGACAATCGCATCAACTTGTGGGCTGTCTGCAGCGTTTATCACTGCAGCATCAGTTTCTTCGTAATCTTCAATACCTAAAAACCCGATCTGATGATGAGCTGTGAAGCTTGAAAGCGCTAATCGAAAACTTTTTTCTTTAAAATGTGTACAACAGTGTTATTTCTGTTTGTTTTCATATTGTGTCCCCGTTTTACTTATACTTGAAGGAAGTGTTTTTAACTCTAAACATGAGTTTCAAATTTAGCTCACGATAGTAAATGAAATGGCACTGACAAATTAATGCGGTTGAAATTAAAAATCAGAAACAGTGTTGTTATAAACAAATATTGTGGTCTTAATGCTGAGAATATCAAAGCTTGCATATAAACTAATGGCAGACATGGCAAAATAAATTATACCGAGTTTGGACTACACGATAGATCAACACTTTAGCCGTATATATACTTGCAAGAGGGAATTAAAAACAAACCGCGCCCTAGAAAAATACAGTTGATATTCTTGTGACACTGTAATAGTTACAATTTTTTATAGTAAAGTTCAAGTTGCTGTAATTTTATCATTATGTAAAGAGTGTTACCTTTTGGTTTTACCTTCTACTTACTCTCATCTTTCCTTTTCACAACGTAATTTTCAAAGTATACAAATTGTGGCTTTTTTTCATGTCGACTGTATGGTTTGCTTCTAACTTTGTTAACATTTATAGAAAATTTGAAATATTATTTAACTTATTGGGGAAAATATTTAAATCACAATCAAACAAACAAATAGCGGTTAGCGCTCGTCGTTTTTTGTATTTTTAAAGTAACCATTGTAATTTACCGCTCAAAACACGTTAGGTTTAACTGTGATCGGCTCAGTCGTTAGCTTTATATATAATAATTATAAGCAAGCAAAGAAAGCAACATAAAATTGTACACTAAATAAAACAAAAGTGGCGGCTTATTTGTAGCACCTAACTACATTCCATTCAAACCGTGTTTGCCTGCGGTACAGACAGTTTGCAGTAAAGAATCGTCGACACTTGAAAAATTCACAAAAAAATTAGTTGTTGCCGATATACGTAAAACAGTTACGTATTTCATCTGACAAACAATATGTTTTCTCTAAGCACTGCACACAGCACTTCCCATCAAAGTAGTGAATCTGGAAGTTACGCATTTGGAAGTAGCCTTAAATTTCCAAATTTCAAGTAACGTCAAATATAATAAATTACAGTAACACGATTAAATAATAAATTAAATCGGTAAAATGCATCAATCCACAACATTAGTGTTTGCAACAAATAAGGTCAGTTTTCTACATTTTATCATATCATGTAAAATGTATTTCTCACTTTATTTGTCATTTTGTAATAAGTGATGTTAATCTCTTCACTGGCAGTATCTGTAAATAAATACTGTGTCGAAATATCTATTAAAAATTATATACTTTTATTACCATTTTTAGTATTAAAATAATCACTGTTTGCAAGTATGCTTTTGTACAAACAAGTTTAGGCACTAACATACAATAATAAAATATTAGGAAGAATTAAAATAGGAACGTCAATTTTAAATTTGATACGAATATACTAAGGAAGATGCTGAACGGCGGGATTAAGCGAGATAGTATTATCTCCAGAGCTCCAAAATGGAGTGATCTTCAAAAAATAGAAATGAAAAATAAGGAAAAATTGTAAATTCAGTGACAAAACTGAACTACATCAGTGTTTTAATTGAAAAGTGGCTTATAAGCTAGAAGGCTTGCTCACTTTCCAATATATTTTATATTGTATTCAGAGGTAAGCTCTCATTATGAGATGCTTTTTCTTTTTAAAATTGGATTTATTTTGTAACAGAATCTTCGTAATTTTTTGCTGAATGATGTGAAAGAGTTAAATGTACTATGTCTTATTTTAAGTTTGTGATTAATTTTTACAAAGATTTCATGACGCATGAGAATGATTTATTTTGTAGGCCTATAGGAAGTTTTCCAACGTCCTACATGTCATGGTAGGAGGGATATTAATTTAAATAAAACTAACGCGCAAATATGCAGTCGTGTGTATACGTTTCTAAAGTTAAAGTGTAAATGGTCACGATTCCGTGTTACATAATTCACAAAAACAAAAGGATGAACAATGTTTTTATTTTGCCAAAGTATAGTAACTCTGATAAACAACCCTTGTTTCTCTCGTTGACATACATCTTCGAGTAAATTGTTCATTAAACATTCTGTCTTTACTTATAAAACAAGTTTCCTTATGTTAATTACATTTACTTAACATTATTACAAGTTTTACTTAACTTACAATTACTTAACATTACTTGGTAATTATAAAGTAATTATTTTAATTTATATTATCACAAAAATTCACTTTTCATGTATAGAGAATATTTAGCTAATTAGAATTGTTCAGAAACGTGGCATAATAAGTATATGAAATAATTTTATTTCATTAAGTGAAAATCAAAATAAACATTATTTAAGTACTAAATATAAATAAACAAAGAAAGGACGGGATTTCTAAAAAATCCTATTACTAATTCTAATCAAATAAAACATGTTGCTTTAAAAATAACTGTCGAACAAGAGTATGTTAACAAAGGTTAAGGAACTTAAAACAATTTACATCGACATTAAAATTGATTATCACTGAAAATGTGTGTAGACCTGTTATTTAGAACTAAGGCAGATACGTCAGTTACATAAAATTTTAGATATTAAATTAAATATTTTCATATTTTAATCTTATTTGTTTAAATATAAAAGTCGCAGCTTTGTGTTTAAACATATTTTCTTCCAATTTACTTATACACGTTTACTATTTTTTCGTACATATAAGTTAGGCAATGTATGATAATATACGCCAATCTTTTAAAAGATTGTTTCTTTTATATGGATTCCCTCGTGCGTGTGAGTAAATGTGTGCGTGTGAGTAAATGTGTGCGTGTGTAATTTTATTTGTAGCACGTTTTCAAAACGATAGTCTAGTGTTAAACTTATTAGTCTGTTTATAAACTTTCCATAGAAATCTAACATCGTCAATGCTTCTTTTTTATAATATGCAACAATATTTTTATGGGGTTTCCTGTTTTTATTTTATATATTTACTATTACTTAATACCGAAATAATTCATTTTTTATCACTAGTTATTATTTATTTGTTCGTTTTGTAGTTATTTTATTAACGGTATTATTATTTCTTTACCACATGTATTTAATTTTAATAATAAATCTCATTATTTTCCTTTTACATATATCACAATAAACACATTAAATATTTTATTGAAACAATGGTATACAGAAACGTATAATTAAAAATACTATAGCTGTTTTATTATAGTTGCTTTATTTAAGATTTTCAATTTACGTATTACGAAATACAAAATATTCAAAAGTAAGTTATTGTATATGTGAATACATTAAAGTTTACAATTCCTAACATTTGTTGACAGGTTACCACTACATAGATTATCTGATTGTATAATTACCGTAGTTAAATTAATTTAAAACCAACGCTCAAGTAAATACAAAGTATTATAGTTAGTATTTCTTAAATTTTATTATCAGAATTTACGCATAAAAGTAAATAAAACTGCTGTACCTTAGCTCCAAAACGATTGTTTGTCTTTATACAGTACAGGTATACTCGGTTTTTACAGTTGCTTTCACTTTTTAAATTATTCTTTATACGCATAATACAATTTTAAAGCTACAAAAAATAAATTTTTATGCTTTCGAATTTGTATCATGTATGTAAAAGATATTTTTATCCACGTGGTTTCGTTAGAGCATTCGTGAAACAAACGTCGCAAATGAGGATAGTAAAGACGGGGGTGAGGACACCTACCTTTGTGCAGACAGTCGGCGTGCAGTCCGGATAGTGTCGGTACACTCTGCCGTCGCTGACTTTATAAACTCCCCCCTGCGCATGTATACACAGCTAGTGAATGAATAGTTGTGTCGCTTTAGCCATGTAAACTATCAAGTACGGTTTACACTGAACAGGGGTTTTCATTACAGTTTTCCCTCACTTAACTGTGCCTCATTCCAGTATTAACTTGTGTTATTTGACCGTCACCATTCTGATTCAGAATGCCTTTAATGTTTAATTCACGCTTACATTCCTATATAGCTGTTATCAAGTATGCCTATTATGTATCGGCCTACAAATCAGATCAAAGAAACCGAACTTACAGGGCATGACTAAGGCGGTAGGCTTATATGAGGCACACACAAATGACTAGGTGAAAATAGATAAGCCTTAGTAAAAATACCATGTAGTCTGCAATTATTTACAAACGCATAAACATACGGTTACTATTATACAAAAATATTAGAAGTTTCAAAAATTTATTTAAATTCAATTTGAAAAAACGTCACCAAACTTCTACAAATTGATCTAATATACAAGTAGGTTTTATAGGTTCTTTTTATCATATCTTACGTTTTAAATTTTCTTGTATCCTTTAACCTAAAAAAATAACAAGTAAAAATTTTATTTACACACTAAGTCAGTTTTTTTTAAGTCAGTTATGTTATTTACAGGTTTTGAGTGGTGTCTGTTAGAGATTTTTCGAACATAACATGTCGATAATGATTAATATTTATTTATATATATAATTTTCACTATTAAACCATCTGCTGCTAGGAAAATGGATTGAGGAACTTCTGGTTCTAAGCAAGGGCGAATCTAGTAATATGGCGAATTACAATTGAGAACTTCGGAAGATACGTGTAATCACAATTAAACTACTACTGTACTTACAGCGTACAAATATGAGTTATCTCTGACAACAATTAATTTTCCCTGTCCGAAACATGGTCTTCGTTTACCTTAATATGATATATTATATAATAAAATAACTGCTAGAAAAAATCAACTGAATTAATTTAGTAATAGTAATACAACTTTCTTAATCGCATTATTCTTTTGTTGATCGTAGAAAGTAATATACGCAGAGGATTGACTCTGTTAATTCAACAAGATTCCTTACACTTAAACTGCAGGTTCGACTATGCACACACATGTAACGGAGTACTACGTGAGGTGTGGCAAAGACGCTCACACTAAACTAACGTTTAAATAGGCTACCTATTGTAGGGATCTAAAGTAAATCAACAAGTCACGTCACTGTGCATTAATTTATGTAAGTAATTATTTATTTTTCTATCTATAAGAAAAAACGAATAATAGCATGTTATAACATAACATTTTAAAATAAGTAGTTGAAACCAAAATAAAATAATAGTAAACTATAAACTTCTTTCAAACTTACATTTTATTTACAAAATCTCGTAATTAATCAACATATTTCAATTAATTAGAACTGGTTAAGCTTTTTAAGTATGTCGGATACAAGTTAGATCATCTTCACAAAATTATGTTGTACAACAAAACAAATGAAAAACATTCTAAATACAATATTGCTTCGTTGAGATAAAAGATTACGAAATAACGATAACGAACGTGATACTTATCACGTGGCAACTTTCGAGGCTGTTCCAGACGTTTGTCGATTATTCTACCGGCACTTGCTGTAAACTAGAGAACCCCCACCCAAATTCAAAGTAATACTATGAATATTGTATAATAATATATTATGTGATATTTTAATAGGTATTTTAAAACTAATCGTCATTAAAATAATTTATTGTAAATTCGTAGGTTTAAGTATGTAGGTCATGTGACTCACGTGTAATTACGTTGTCTACAATTGACGTATAACTTTTGTATAACTGGTGGAGACTATTTATAGAATACACTCGAATGTTTGTATCAATGTTTTTAACATAAAAAATGTACAATATATTAATAAGTAAGTGTAGTATGTTCCACAAAATTGTGTAAAATTCTGCACCCTTGTGCCAAAATACACCCCAAAATATTTTATGTATAAAGTCTGTATCGTTTCTTATATGAAGAGAACATTGTTTTCTTAGATAACATGTTAACTCGATAAATCATGTTTCCTTATGCAGTGTTTTTAATATTTCATGTATAAATAAAGTTATGTATTCTATATATTAAGCATTTTTACTCAGTACTTACGTATTAGGCCGACTACCTCAGTGTTAGTATAGGCCAGTTTTAACCTAACCGGACCTTATCTAACCATTAAATACAAAATAAGTAGTCCGGCTACTTTTCAGTTAATAAAAATAAGGTAGTCTGCCTAATATGTAAGTAACTTTTATTTCAAATCCCTAATATAAATTTGTTCTGCTTAAGAAGGGCACATAAATATTTGCAAATTTTTTGTTGTTTCTGGTTTTATAAAATTATTTGTGGTTTTCTAATTAAAATACTACTTCTAAACAAAGTACGTATTTTTGACAGTTGACCCATTTTTCTATTAATTTAAAAATATATAATGCACTTTTAAATCTATAATAATTTTTAAATATATAATGTAAAAACTTTTACTCTGTTTTTCTCAAAACACACGTTTTGCCTATGACCCCTTTTTACGTAGATCGCCACAATTGCAGTTTATTTATTGTCGTCTGTTACTAAGTGTAAAACTGTAATAACGTGACATTTATTGTTGTGTGTTGGACAAATTTTAATTTGAAAAATTGTATAAGAGTGTCTTTGTTTATTTTTAATTCTAATTAAAGTTGTAATTAGTGATTTTATTTGTTGTCTCTTATTCTGTTTCCATTGTACAACACGACGATCCATTGGGCCGTCCGGCGTAATAATATAATGCTAATAATACGTACAAAACCATAGATGTAAAAACCGTTTAAGTTTCAGCACTTCACGCCTGAAGCGTCGTGATTAGTGTAGACCTTCAGTATGACCAATTTATTGTTCCATTACAATGCGACCTTACCGATGCGCGCACCCACGTGTGCTGGATTTCCAACTGAGCCTTTTATTTGATCCAGCCGTACTCATGGTAACCGACGCGACGACTCCATCTTTTGACCTCGACTATCCTTATGTTATTAGTTGTTCCATTCCATCTTCTCTTTTCGTGTTATATAGTTACAAGAGATTTTAGCATAATATACAGTGTATAGTAACCGCTGATTAATACTGAATATATCTAAAGCTCGACGGGTTACCGAAGTTATGCGTAGTTCTCGTCGCCGGCACCAATGTCCTAAAAGTGTTGGTTTCTTGCGATCGTTTGCCGATAGTGTCCATATGTCTCTTGAATCTTGACTTCAGAGATTTTAATGCATGGGTTAACTTTTATTGCCAGTATTGTGATGTTATAATATTTCCAGGTAAAGAGCATATCACTGTAAATAACTTTTTCTTCCAGTCTGTTTATTTATTGAATTTAATTATTAATTTTTTAAATTATTTTTTTCTGAACGTTTTACGAAACTATGTTTTCAAAGCTTGAAAGTATTCTAAGCAAATAAATTAAAGACTTTTGATGAGTTGTTGGAACGCTCGACAATGGAACGCCCTCCGATCAGAGCAACAGCAGCAGCAGCAAATCCGTTAACAGCCTTCTCCAGCATTGCCACTTTTCCATAAGCTTTTGTGACCAAACATGGAACATCACATGGTGTTATTTTTTGAAAAGGATTTGTTTTCATAAACAGGTTGCACTCGTGATTGTAGGCTGTTTTTAACGGGTCGAAAAATGTAAGATCTAACGGTTGGTGGCGATGTGAAAGGTGAGGAGGAATGGAAAGATGGGTTATGTTGTTTGTGCGGCAGAATTCATAAATAGCAAGAGAGATGTGGCTAATATGAGTGTCCAAGATTATCAGGATAGGATCTTCAGGAGATGGGTGAACGATTTTAGTGTAATGTATCAACCACGTTTGAAATAGTTCTTCCGTCATGCACCCGTTCTTACTGCATGAATAAATTGAACCAAGCGGCCCATTTCTTGCAAGAGATGGATGCATTCTAAGTAGTGGAAAAATAAATAATGTAGGTATGTACAATCCAGCGGCACTCATACAGCAACAAAGAGTAATGTTTTCCCTCTCTCCCAGCTTGTAGACGCTCCAATTTGTTTCACACCCTTTTGGGCGATAATTCGGTCAGGGTTTTGCACAGCCTTCAGCCCCGTTTCGTCAGCGTTGAAAATCCTACCTGGGCAGTAATGGTGTTTTTCGAATACTGAAAGTAAATTTTCATAAAACCGATCTACTTCAGTTTTATTGAAAGCCAATATTCTGTTTAGAGAAGTAGCCTCTGGCTTCCTAAAAATAAGGTCTTTATTTTGCTCCATGAAATTGTAAAGCCAGTCTTTGCCAGTCAGTTTAGTTTCCTGATTAAAGGAGTGTTTTATTTTCTTCTTCTCTGCATACTGGAAAACAACACGTCGGAACTCTAACGGGGTGAAACCGTAAAACTGTTGCGAATGAAGTATTAAACGATTTGTTATTTCTCGTTCTTCTTCTGTAGAAAAATATACACTTTCGGACCATTTTTCGTTCTTCGGTACACCCACTTTTTGTATTAATGTTGCATACTGTTATCTAGTCATACACTTATTTGGTTAATTACTTTAATGTAATAAAAGCTTTCAAATGTGACAATTTGAGGTTTGCGTTAATATTCGCCCATTATACTACGTGATACGTGATATACACTCTGTGGTTTAGATCCGAGAGACACAAAGTTGCACGACCGTTCCAATTTTACAGTCCCATATATTTACTTGCTCCGTTATCATATACTACTGAAGACGTGATTGGCTTTATACATTTCAATGAACATAGCAAATTACCTCTATACATTTCAAAGAACATTGTCTGACATCACCTAACAATAAACACGAATTTCAATAAACATATCAGATAAGAAATCACGTTCTTAATTCAATTATAAAAATTATTCCACCATGTGACACTAACTGTAGCAGATAAATGACAACTTAAAGAGGCGGCTTAACGCTACAGTGATTGAATTTGTACAGCTCTCAGCAAGGACATCAAGGGTATAAAGTGCGTCTCCTTAAAGAAATTGAGAAATGGTGGCAATAGACACAGGATTCAAAATATTGAAATACAGAAAACCAACTACAGTTTATAGCTTATGTTGTATAAATGGATATAGACCGAATGTAAGCGATGGCTCTAGCTTATAGACAGAACCCCACTGATAGACGGAAAACAAGTCACCATAAAAGAATCTAGGTAAAACGGACAAATGGCGTTACAGCGGGAAAAGCATTGACACACGAAATAATACACGACAGAGAGGAATAGAGGCTGGAAAACTAAAGAAGGCATCGTTGTTTGAAAACCGAAAACAAATGAATTTCCTAACATCTTTTCCTATTCTCCAGCTCTTTATACGCTTTAGATAAATTGCCAGGATTATTGTATCAAAAGCTGACTTAATCGCTTCTCACTAGCAGCCGCTGTTTTTCATATTCGGATATACCTAGAAATATCTGTTAATTCTATTTTAAATGTTACATATGAAAATATTGTTAAAATCCAGCGAATTATTAAGCTTTAATTAATTCTGAATATTATATTTGCCAGATAATACAATCAGGAACAAAAAGAAACAAAAGAATAGGTACATATTTAAAGAATTTCAATACATAAAAAGAAAATTTATTACTAAGTATTCGGACTACTTCAGCAAACATCACAAATCAGATATTTTATTAAAATTTAAGACGATAAACTAGGGTATCTGAAAAGTAACATTTTTCAAAGCTAATAAGAAATTGGTTAGGATGCAATGGATCTCTCCCGTAGTAGAACGGATCAATAACAGTAAACGTTGGTATCAGTAAACTGTTATTTAAAAGTACTTTAAAAAATAACAACTTTTGTCGACACCGTAACGTCTGAGATAAAGTACTTCGTTTATTTACACCATCCCCTCGTCGGAGGGCACAACGAGAGAGACTTAACGCACTCTCTTTGCCTTGAAATCGGAAATTGTCACCAAAGACAGTCGGCTTAAATTAAATGCTCAACTTTAGAGTAAACTCTCTCACACAACTTCATTCGCTTAGAAGTTATCTGAAAAGCGATATCATTAATAGAAAAGCACAGACTACATTTCCTCAAAAATGTTAATCAAAAGTCATATCTCTACAAAAGCATAGACAACTACAAATGCTAGGCACTCATCACTGTTGATTAGTATGTTAATTAGTTAGCGGAAACCGCCAAACGGTTTATAATTAACTAACAGTTAATTAGGTGGAGTCCGATGTTATATGATGGAATCAGTTGCAATTAATCTGCTTACACTGTTTAATGATTGTGTACGTGTGAGGTTCCGTCAAATAAAATAAATGTCAATACACTTGCAGTACCGAATGGTAGTTTTGTTTGGTCTGATACAATTGTTTTCGCAACAAATCATAAAACTACAAAATACACACACAAATTTTTCTTGGTATTGTTTATAGAAACAGATACATAATAACTCTATTTATTACATGCTACACACATAATTATAATATTCTAATAATTATTATATGTTGCAATAAATAATTAAATTTAATAAAAAAGATATTTGTGTATAATGAAATATACAGGCGGAGAATCAATATAGTTGGACCTTCAAAAAGAAACTCATCATATTTAAATTTCGCGCTCGGTTTGTTATGAAGCAGTAGATGTAACATCGTGTGAATAAGCTACCTTTTCAAAAAAAAGTACTCAAAATCTTTGACTCTTGTGCTGAAATACATAGAAATTTCTATTTCAAACGGCGGCGGAAGGCGTAAGTAAGTATTAATCTAGAAAGACCCACTCTATCAGAGTTATCATATACTTCCTAAACAGTGGACAAAAGGATGAGAATTTTGCAAAGAGAAACAACATCTAACTTCCAAGATTAGCAAAAAGTCAAAACTAACAAGATACTTTTTAAATATAACATTCATATGAGCTTTGTTTATATCTCACTCTTTACAGCTAGGTAGATTTTAATATTTAACCTAGCCTAATCTAACCTAACCTTACAATTCTACATAAAACTAACAACGCGTTAATTTCTTACCTTAATATGCGAGTTTATGCGAAATTATAATTGGTTTACCGATTTCTTACCTGAAACAAATAAAAGAAATAATTACTTCATGAAATTAAATTCCGTTATTATTACATAGCCTATATAAAACTGTCGTGTAAGTGGTGTCTGCAACTAAGAGAACATTACTTATATGTGTATAATATTGACAATAATGTTAATAATATTTAAAATGTATATAATATAATTATAATAATAAATGAATTAATACCATTCTAAATAATTCATTAACTAATTAATTATAGTATTATTAATAATACAACTTTTTACAAGAATACATTTTTTATTTTGTAAATTATAGTGTTTCAATAACATTCAGCTATCATTATCAGATATAAATTAATAAATATGAATGTAATTAATTATTATATAATTAATTTTTATAATAAGCTTAATTTTTATAATATCAAAATATATACTAGCCATACCCGATCGCTGCATGAGTCTATTATAAAGATTAAACTACTATTATCCGTCTAAAAATAAACGCTTTCCAAATTTGAATTGCATAGTCTAATTAACGAATAAATCTTAAAAGGCAAAATGGAGATATTACAGATGTACGGAGAAAAGAAATAGCACGGAGAAGTATAATAAAATAGGCAAATTTTAATTAGTGTCGGGTACAAAATATATTATGCCTGTAAAAGTAGTACGATGAAAATGAAATATAGCTGTAGCAATAAACATTTTTAAGAAAGGTTTACGTAAACGTTGCTGTTCATTTCTGTTTAAAAAAATAAAAATTAAGAAAACTACAAACGTCACTAACACCACTGTATGCAAATGAAATGTTTTACAAAATTTCCAATATCTCAGAAACCAAACATGTTATTAAAACGAAAACTAATTAAATTTGAAATTGTCTCTAAAGTCTATTTGCTGACACATTATTGCTATCTCTTACTAAACAGAAGTTTTTCGCACATCGCGTCTTCAAATAGACAGACAATAAGTCGACGTTGAGACATCACCATCACCGGATCACTAAATTCCAGTTTATCAAATACACAACGGTGCGGAGAACACTTTAATTTTACCGTTTTCCTTCAAGCCTCGAGCAATTGGACCCAGGAAGTATTTAGCTGACATAGAAAAATTATGGTACACAAATCTTATTAATGAGAAATTATAGACTTCAATACGTTCAGTGCTGTTTTAAAATCTGACTGTAACTATCAAAAAAATTCAGAATTTCAAAATTATTTAAGACATTTTTATTTTGTTTTCAGAAAAAATAATTGACCAGATCTGTGTTACTAGAGTTTGTAGAAAACTTGGGGATTTTGTGAACGTGTTCATTGATTATATGTGCAATATAATTAACAAACTCTAATAAAACCTTGCAGGAAATTATATAATTATATTTCACTAATACGCCAATAGCCAAATATGTGCTGTAGATTATTGCAGATTAAGAAGTAATGCGATAAGGAATGTCTTAGGTTTATAAAGTATCTGGAAAATATAAGCTCTTATAGGAAACACTGAAGTGGACATGTTCTGAGAATGTCGGACACAGACTGATTACCTAGACAAATAATACCACGAGCAACTACAGTTATAGGAAGGCGGTGGGAGGGACTTTGAAGCTCAAAGACACTGAATGTCTAACCCCGGAAGTCAAGAAGAACAAGAAGAAAATGAGAAAGAAGAAAACATAAACTATAATATGTAATGCAAATCACATAACCTTCAACAATAACTCTCATGCCAAAAATATATTTTTAACGTCATTCCCAGTTTGTCACAAACGCTTTTAAAAAATTGGAAATTTTAAGATGACACTTACATCAGAAAAGACCTACCTGATGACAATAGTTGTTCTAAACATAAGTAACTGAATGTATTTGTTTTTTAAGTAAAGAGGTTTTATAGCCTATAAAATTGGTTGAACAAATTTCAGGTTTTTAAACAAGAATTATTCTGTTACAAAGCGTTCTTGGACAAGAACATTTATCATCCGTAAGAAAAGTATAAGAAGGGGTTACTGAAGAACCAATCAAATTTTGAGAAATTCAGTTTCAGAAAAAGTCTGCCATACAAATCAGTCTCCCTTCGGAATCGATAACGATAATCGCTAACGATATCATGTATAATGGGGGACGATTAGTCTGTAGTCACGACGAATGTAGTTAGAAAAGTCCTGTTGAGTTATTCCAAATGTATTATATGTGATATTCCGCGAAAGTGTAAGACATTCCAATTAGGGTATGTACACATTTCAAGCTGACTGGAGGTGTAAGGTTAATACACCAGAAGAAGTAACACTATCGGTTCGCGGTGAATGTATATTACCGTGCCTGTGAGAAATATCTACACGCCCGAAAGCGACCCTGAAGCCGGACAGAATGTATCAACCTACGTATTCGTCTTGATTGGGTCAACTCGTCGTCTCAAGGATCTGCAGCTAAGATTAAATAGAGGTGAGCTTATATTATTTATGTACAATTATAAAAATGTATTTAAAAGAAAAACTATCATATCAGTAGAGACTGTATATTAAACACGACAAAAAGAATACCGTATATTAAATAATCATTTATTTCATGTACTGAAAGTAAATTTTAGTTTGCGTTACGAAGGTCAACAGGGACAGATTAATTTATTTGTAAACTGTATTAAAAGTGCAGTAGATTATCAGAAAGTAATAACATAGTTAATAAATCCACTTCATTACAATAACATATATTTCGTCTAATTATTCTATGCGATACCTATACATCGCAATATATATTGAGATAATTAATTTATATCTTCTTACATTATTCTTGTGTAATTATATTTAATAATTAATAAATAATATATTCTTGGATTTCGTTGTTCATGACGTGTCCGTTAATTAACTAAATATAATTAAATCACTACCGACTCGGAACACAAAGTTTTTATGGGTAAAAACGTAAAAGTTTTACCTTATAGCCTGAACCAGTTTTCGCTTTTAAAAAGCTTCTTCAGAGGCTGCCGCTAGGAGCAGTGTCCGTCTTGTTCTTGGCGACGGTATCGACTTTTGAAGAGTCGATGTTGTGTATGTGGGGTGTGTATGTTTGAGTAATGAGTGTGATTTGAATCATGTCTGTTCGTTTAGGATGTCGTTTTTATGTGTTTCCGTGTGTTAGTTCAAGAGTTCAAGACTTCTAGTGTGTCTACACAAAGACACTCTGTAAAGAGTGTCTAGTTTTCGACCTTTTGTGTATACGTGTAGAATATCCATGCTATTGTCGATGTTTTGTATGTGGGTTTTCTTAAATGAGGTGATTTGCAAAGGTGGATTCAGTAGTGGAGTGTAGTGCCTTTGTGTGTTCAATGTATCTACAAACGCACGAAAACACATAATAACCATATCCTAAACGAACAGACAGAATTCAGACCACACGAATTATTCGAACATATCACACCCCACACACAACATCGATCCCTCAAAAGTGGATACCGTCGCCAAGAACAAGACGTACAGTGCTCCCAACGGCAGCCTCTGAAGAAGCTTTTTAAAAGCGAAAACCGGTTCAGGCTATAAGGTAAAACTTTTACGTTTTTACCCATAAAAAGCTTTGTATTCCGAGTCGGTAGTGATTTAATTATATTTAAATAATGTATGTTTTTACAAAAACAATTTAAAATACATTCTTGTAATAAAACAAATGTTACTTATTTATTATTAAAATTATTGAAATAAATACATAGAAGTAGAGGGATGTAGTAGCCTAGGTGAGGCTTATATGACTCATAATGACGCATTAATGACTCCATATGTGACTCATAACAATTAATATAATGACGTTAAATTTTAAAGAATGTAAAGTAGGCCTAGAATATACCAGTGAACAACAACACGAATAAACTTTAAATTAATGAAATACACAAAAATGTTACTAGCCGTTAAAACGATAACGTTCACAATCAAACTGACAAACTGTATAATGCACTAAGTATAGAGACACATTATACAGGTTTCATCTTATAATGAAACCACTTCTGAAACATTCATGTATGCATGTATGCGCACCTATTGAGGTCTTTCAACTAGGTTTGTAATGAGACTATTTAACCTAATTGTAAGCCAGAAAAGAGAGAGGAGTTTGTGTTACTAAAATTGAATACAAAATCAACATTAATTACCGAGATCGATTCATTAAAAAGACGTTACAACAAAGACAGAAAAAATATTGAATCTAAAGAATATTAATTAAATACTTGTGACAGGAATTTAGATTACTCCACCAGCCAAAGCAGCTTCTTTTTTATTTTTACACAGCGGTCGTTTTGCTATTTAACACGAATTTTCTGGTTACACTGCCTAATGACTTAAAGACAGTCAACTTCACTCAACTGGAAATTTCAAGATAGTGTAACACGATAGTCGTCTCGGCTAACACTGCTCATTTAAATTCTCTTCAACGTCAGATTATCTGATAAACTATTTCCGTTAAGTAACAAATTAAGAAGCAGACAACGTTTCATGTAGTATCTGTAGTATGCGAGATGATAATTAATAGCGCACTTTTTGTTTTCACTTGTTTAAAGAAATACAACTGCTAAGCTTCAAGTAAACTTGTTCTTTTGCAGCCGAGAAACACTAGCTTGCTATTATAGGTTATTACATGCCGTTTTAAATACAACGATTATGGAGTAACAGAAAACACAATGCGTTGACGGAAGATACACAAACCCTTACTAAGGTTGGAAAATGGCATTCTTTAAAACATTACAAAAAAACGAGAGAACAAATAAAAATTTATAAAACCTATATTGCTGAAAATGTAAGATGACGAACGTTACAAAAGAAATTAGCTTTTTATAGAGTAGTGGCAATTCCACGGTTCTTGTCTATATCAAAAATTTACAAGCTCTGATCTGACAAGTCTCTTAAATTACTATTGCCTCTGGGCTTCTCTGTTATGAATCAACAAATTTTAAATTAGTCAAAGCCCCAAGCATAGTCATGGTCAACGTATGAAGCGTAAACAGTAAAGACGAGTCTTGACAAAAATTTTGAGTGATCCTTTTACAGAATGGACACATTCAGAAACAACAAAATCCTAAACCTATCTAAATATCCGACTGTTAATGAAAAGACGTTCAAGAAGCAAAAATGTGTGTGGACATATTGTGTAGTGTGTATATTTTGAGTTTTAAGGTGGCATAGAAACAGGGTGACATAGATAAATTGTGTGTACGAGAAACCAAAGAAAAATTAGGTAAACGTGCTTGATATTTGAGGTTAAATAAAGTAGAAAATCTTGTAGTAAAAATAGGGTTAGACAGAGAAGAAGATGTTAGTCATATTTATTTACACAAAACCGAAGTTTAAATAAAGGCTGCCACAAGAAACTAACACACGGCTAAAAGTAATAACATACAGAGCAGCATTCTACAAAAAAAAAATTAAAATTACGGTAATTTATAGCTGAAGTGTTGGCAATAAAACTAAGACCACATCACTTTTTAAGCGCTAGAGAAATAGATATTTATCCTAAAATCCAAGCTACATGAAATCAAAACGCAATGCTGCATCGTAGACATATGCAAGATGTTTACCCCACAGCCACACATGTACACATGCAGGGAATGTTTACCACAACTAGCTCTACAATAGATAAAAAGGAAACTCAGTAAACTAAGGAGACTCAGAAGGCATTAAATGGATGAAATTAACACGAATATGGAAAACCAGAAGTAAAAGAAAATTATTAGATAGACAGTACCAAATAGAGCTTTCTGACCGAGAGACGTCTAAGAGATTTTATTTTAAATTTAATTACTGTACATTGAAACTGTTTTTATAGTTTTTCTAGAATCAAAACACGCTATAATCGTTGTTGTATCTTCTGTGTTAACAAAGCCACAAACTACGATGTCTGAAATTTCGTAAAATAGAAATTGTTTACGTAGGTTAACAACGTCTTGGAAACCTACATACATAAAACAAAACTAACATTGTAAATAAATTTTTTATGATTATGTGTTGTTTCCTTAAAGCACATTAAGACTTACCTTCAATGTTTTCTAACACATAAATTTGTACCTGCTACTTTGCAGTAATAAATCTTTGAGTTACGAATATAGTTTAGTCTTTCGCAAAAATAATAAAAACCTGAAACGGGCAATCCAGTTTATTTTCTCGCTAACATCATTGCCGAGTAATTTTTAAGAGACATAACACACAATATTTGTTTAGGTTACTTGTAGAGAATGTATTTCACTTCATACTCAAGGCTAGTTTATGGTATGAATGTTACGATCAGCATTTCTTATGAGCAAAACATTTACGTTTCCAAACTTCTGCAATTTTCTGAGCAACCAAAACCTTTGCTATTTGTTATTTACGATACTTTTACCTTTTCGTTACACTTGTAAAATTGTATTTTGTATACAAACAAAAGACAATTATTGTTAAGCGGTGAGATACTTTATGTAATGGTGGCTCATGATTGCCAAATACATTAGTTTAATAAGGCGATTTTCACTACATCTGAAATTGTATCACGCTTATCAGCAGACTAAATGAAATCACATGACAAGGTACAACTGACTGATTCCAATATTTCTAAAAGTGGCCAAACTAGCAGGTCTGCATGGCAACTAGAAACTCTTAGCAAATGACAGGAATTTTGATTGGTATCCATTAAAGAGGGCGAAAGTAGTTGACAGCCACTCAAAGGTAAAGGTCAGTATTTTTTATAAATAAATCATATTTTAAAACCTAGAAACTTAGTTCAGTACCGTAAAATAGAACTTCTTTCAGAAAAGTCACTTTTATGAAAACACACAAAGTAAATTAAAAATGGTCTCCTAAATTAAAATAATAATAACAATATTACACAACAGGAAGGGAACTTTAATGAATATGAAATAAAATATTCAGTGTACGAAAGGAACCAATCAAAAATCTGTGTTCAAGATAAACAAACAAGTAGATAAGCAAAGTATATGATAGATAGAATATAATACAAGGCATACAGTTTGGTAATACAGTTTAATCAACTGTACATACTCCAAGCTATACGTGAACATTTAAAACATCTTCCACAAGCTAGTCACACTTGTTATTAACTACGGTCAGCAGTTGGAGAAGAGAAAGGTGAACCGGAATATATTATATGTATTTTTACTCGTTTGCATATATAATCCCTGAATAAAGTTTACAGAAACTGCAAAAATTTCTACGTATTAAAACAGTTATTGAAGCAAATAAAACAACTATTAATTTAAAAATAACTACGAATGGTATCCCTTTTTTTAACAAACAGTTGATTTGTTCAAACATACAGTATATTGGAAAAAGTTTTGGAGTAGAATGAAAAAATGCGTTATGAATTAATAATGATTAATAATAAATAATGATAAATAATGAAAATGATAATAATAAATGAATAATGATCAATTTATGTACCGAAATTCTGCAACACCGTTTTCAATTCCCATTCGAATAGAAAGAGCGCAAATGTTATAACCGAAAAAGAGACAAACAAATTGTTAATAAACAATTCTTATTGTAAAACTAAGCAATACATGCTTACGCGTTTTTTCATACTGACGAACTTCACTGACGACGGACTGATGAAAAACAACAAAAGAAACGAGTTGACAGGGTGACAGTTCTAATTGATGTTTACGTGAGAGAGTTGACACTACGGTCATTATGTCTTTTACTTTTCGTTTCTTTATCTTATTAACTTAAGTTATTATCCAACCACATATCAGCTGTAAGTCAATATATCAGCTGATTCATGCAAAATCAGTGTACACGTTCTAAGTATACATGCAGTAGTCCTGTAGAGTTGAAGAAAGTTCTTAACAATTGTTTTATGTAATTTAAACTGATGTAACTTATGAACACTCGTTTCATAAGAAAACTTATATTTACTCTACATGTAGCGCTTACAAAGTGTTGTTACAACCCACTTCTGCAATGCTACTGATCTACGTAAAGAGACCAGACGAAATAGTTCAGTCGCTCCGAAGAAAGGGATTCGTCACGCTCTGAAAATCGTTTTGCTATGATCAGGCCAATAGCCAGTATCATCGGCTCTCCCACTCTCAATCTCGAAAAGTGCGCTGTTAAGCTAGGTGAAATACCACCGCCACATACGTCATTAACTCAAAATATATCGTAAACATTGCGGCCACCCTGAATCGTTAGCCCAACGACATTCTAGTGAGCTTCGACCTGGTGTCCTTCTATGAAACATTTCCTGTACACAAAGCCATAGATTTGGTCTACAATCTTCCGGCCCATCTACTGTTGTTTATAGAATATGCTTTTCATAACACTCGTCGTCGTAGTCGTCATCCTTTACGGCTTAGGCTAGTAGCCTGTTCCAGCCTACTGGCTGGAAGTCAGAAGTCATCCAACCATCCCTTACGGGGTCTACCCACACTTCTCTTCCCCATTGCTTGATAGTCAAGGGCTCTTCTTGAACATCTAGTTGGATCCATTCTCTCTACGTCTAGCCGCCACTCCGTTTTGTACCGGGAGATTTTCTCATTTAAGCTTTCAGCTATGCCTAGCTCCATTCTAATATGATCATTTCTGATAAGACCTCTGGTATTGTTTCAGTAATATGTGCTACTAAGAAACTAAAGGTTACCCAAGAACTTATCTTTTCTACTTATAATATCCAATAATATCTAACCTATTCGTGGAGGAGTTAAAAGAGCCGACTTTACGAGCTGGACCATTGAGAAAAACGGTGTGTCTCAAATACACTCATCACAAGGAGTCTTATTGAACTATTTATTTCATCACATGCTGTGCTCCTCTCTGAACTATTAAAAAAACACACACACACAAATACTCTCACTGCTGTTTCAACACCAGCTCACATCACCACCGGCTCAACTGTATTCAGTCATGAAATACTCACCGGTGCAGCGGCCGTTACCAATAACAGCCACTTATCACATGACATAGGAATTATACCACATCTACTCAGAGATGCTATAGACTGTAAAGGCTAGACTAAGAAATATTCAACTGAGCCACCAGGCGCCAAGAAACCAATGAAGGAATGAAGGCCAGAAAGAAGACGGGACTCTCTCATAACATGAGAGGACGGCTTACAACTACATCCAGCCTGGAAACTTCTGTTTCACTTTTACGTCACTAATCGGATACCACTTGTAGGCAAGACAACCGCCAATAGATACGCTGCCGGCCGTGGACAAATTAAAATGCTTCTTTCAAGCCCCACGGCGGTGTAAATATAAAACCGGCTTTGGAAAAAGTCATTCTAGCCAAGGATATTTAACAACAAAAAGATCTGGTAAAACTTCTGCGAAAACCCCTTCCTACAACCGGGCACATCGCTTCACACTCGTGAAAGTCTAAGCATTACGATATATGTTCCGTGACAAAAAATACATTTTTATAGTAGAAAAAATCAAGTATTTCGACACCTTTCAACAACACTGTCAAGCGATATAATTGATTATTTCTTGAAATCAGGTATGTAGATATCACGCGTATTAGATGGTGTTAAAGAATTACATATAATGTCCTACAGTAGTAAAGTGAGGAAATATTTCAACTGTTTACAAACGAAATATGGTGCGTTAGTGGTGATGTATTTCAATAACTGTTGTTCGAAGCAGAGACTGGCCTTGTACGTATCGCATATTGCGTTCAGCGTGTCATGAATGAAAAACATAAGTAGTGCTACGATCTATATTATTGACGACGCAGCTTACCAAGGGAATTCATATTGTACCTTGCTCACTTAAAGAAGACATTTGACGTTGAAAACTTACAATTTATGTCCACATATTTTCTTCAGGAAAAACGCCGAGACCTTTTTATCAAAAATTATTTTTAAATCACATATTTATTTTTTATTTTTAAATGATTCTCCATATTTTTTAAAACTTTTTCGTATATTATACTTGCACATTTTTCAGTTTTTTTATTCCTAAAAATATATATACAAGTAACCGGCCAGCGAATTTCATTAAATATTCTTTTTTTTTCACATTTTTTTCTGTTGTTACATTTATAGCACACTGTTACAAAATTTACTGTTTTACATCTTAAAATACTTACTATAACGTAATTATAGATTTTAACGTTAGTCATATAATATTTTACTATTGGCAACACTGTAAATTTAATATTTCATTCTACAGCTGATGTACTGTTGTATACAGTAACTGCGAGGACATAAACTATCTGATGATACACCAATGGATAGCCGTGGAAACCTAACTGATGCTGTTTCAGATAATTTGTAGGTGTACTGTGGTAAAGTTATTAGAGGAAATTCAAGTGAAGTAAATAAAATGTAAACTTCAATGTGTGTAACACACTTCCACCTGCTCACGACACATGAGAAACCGCAACATCAATTATACCTCAAAGGAAAGAAATCGTGGTCCAAGTATTAAAGGCATCTAATTTCATGAGAAAGGTACATCCACGAAAACGTTATTCCAGATGTTGCCGTGAAAGCAATCAAACCAATATATAAAGATTTAGCAAATTTAGGCTCACTGAAAAAGTGTCAATATCGCCAAGCTCAAAATCCTAATGAGTCGATCAATTCTGTTATTTGGAGCAAAACACCAAAGAATGTTTTGAAGAACTTAAAACATTAAAATTAGGAACAGTGTATGGCATTATAACATTTAATATAGGTACACTGGGTAAAGTGAGGTGGTGAAACCAGATCAAAATGTATTAGAGTTTGAAATCAATCGACAAGACGCGTATTAAGGATTAAAAGAAATGGCTAAGAAGCCAAGGCAGGCTAAAAGACTCTTAAAAGGAGGAAAGATAATGAAAAGAAAGAAGAAAGAGATCGCCAACATTGTGCAAGAATGTTTTAATAGACAATATAGTGCATTGCATGTAACTATAGATTTTTTCCTCCCCTAAATAATTTACATTTTTTAACTGACTTCAAAAATGAAAAGATTTAATTTTTAATGTATTTTTTTAATGTATGTTTTTTAATGTATGTTCGCCGAATACTCGAGAACGGCTGGACCGATTTTAATTAATCTCTTTTTATTTTAAAGGGCATGTTCCTCCGGTAGTTCCATAGTATTTAAAAATTGGTATTGGACCAGTGCTGAACCAGTACTAGCAGAATACTCTACTTTATGCTGACACTTGTGCTTTACGTATACATACGTACATAAAAACGTATATAAAGACTGCAATACGTATTTACCACTCATTGAAAATTTGCGGTTCTGAGTTGCCTTTTTGCTTTTTTTATTAAATTATTCATTAAAAATATTTGCTTACAAAGAACGTTAACCTTATTACATGCTTATTTAATTTAGTCTTCTTTTTTTACATGATGTTACGCAAATTCCTCCTTTCATCAGACTTCCTTTTCTTCTAGCTTTCGTCACTCTCCTACAGATTCATATTGCAGATCTTTATCTACATATTTGCCATTTTTCAAAATATCTTAGTTATCTATTATATCATCTCCATTATACTTCTCTTTACTATAGGATACAGTTTCCAATTAGTAATAAGAACTTTATAAAACACTTAGGTAATAACAAAAAGCGTTAAAGCGTGACGAATATGCATTCAGTAAATAATGAAGTAACTCAATACAGAGAACACAAACCGCAATTAGTGACTAATAGAAACAAAAGCAAAGACTCTTTAAGGGTTTATAAATGTGTACGTGTATGAGCATAAGGTTAGAAACTTATTATTATTATAATTTGAATCCCTTATGAGATGTACCTTTATAGAGCACTGAAACTCTAGTATGTAACTAGTATCACTACTCTCACCACAATTATCATTAAAACTTAGAATTAAAAAGAAGCATTCTTTTGCCTATGCACTGAGCTATTAGTTGTGATTGAAGCTAATGAAAAAGTACCGAACAGTGTCAATTTCCATCAATCGCGCTTTAGAAAAATGTAAAACATCAAGCGTTTTCAGACTATCAGAACCTACAACCACCAGCCTGAAACGCCGCCCCAAAATTTATTACACCCTTTTTTATCTCCCAATTTTTTTTTTTTTTTTTTTGGAAAGGCGTTACTTAATATTTAAGACTAGACGCGTGGCCTAGATGGAAATAAAATGTGCTGAGCCCATTGTGACAGGTCTTGCAAAGAAACACTTGATAACCAGCAACAAAATTTTATTTATGCATCATTTGATTTCGCGACAAATTCTTTTAGAATTACAATTCTTTTCATTTTAGTTTCTCTTACAGCTTAACGTCAATTTAAATATTTCTTTTAAAAGCACCATGGTGATTAGATTTCAACAATAACATCTCCAAAAAATATCTCTACCAATTAAATTACTACATACAATACTACCAAACGCAGAATATTTCACTTTCAATAAAAAGATTTTTCATTTGCATTCACAATGCTTGAACAACTAATCAGCATGAAATTATTAGAAGTACATAATAATGAGAATCAATTGTCCGTACATAATAATTAAAATTTTGCACATAATTACTTAAATGTGTTCAAATACTTCCAGCTATCCGTCTCCAGCACTTGGATTAATACAACGAAAGGCAAGTAATCTTAAATCACAAACTATGATCTCAGTAAAGCAGACATTGAAAGTTTGTTAATTAATTATAAATGTTTAATAAATATTCTATAATCAAGCAGAACCTAATAATAAATAAATTAATTCAAAAAGAGTTTTAATTTAGAATGAAATGAACCGGAAAAATTTAACTCGCAGGATCACAAGTCACATGATAGGTAGATGCAAGTACTGTCTGGGTATTATATTTTCTTAAAGTTTGGTTTTTTGTAAGTTGATTTAGAAATTGGTTTTCTTTTGCAGGAATTAAAATTAAATATCTACATTATGCCAATGGTAACCCTTAACATCATGACAGATTAATATACTAATACTTATAACATATTCATAACACATTCATCACTATGCACACTTTAGCATGTCTACACAAAACATGTTCAGGCAATGTTAACTCTGAAGTATGAGTCTATTTTCTAGAAATGAGTTTCTCTGTGGATGTTACACGGCAACCAGCGGAGTATTGTGTGTGTCATGAATAAAAAAAGGAAAGTTCCCACCTGATCTTTTAGAACACATAAAAGAGATTCCTGCCGTCCTAGTTGATTGTGAATGATAATTTAGCGTGGCGTGACGGCGCTGGGGATCCTTACGCACTGCTCTGCGGATGGGAAAAGATGTAGAGTTCCCATCTCGTCGACCCCTTTCCTCCCGACTAAAGCGGGGAAACCTGTAAAAATTTTATTTGTATATTCGATTCAGACAAGAGAACATATCGCCCGTACATCCTTTCGTCAAGCAACCCAGATCACACACACCGCTATAGTTTCAATACAACAAATGCCTGCCATTAACCCCAGTAAAGGTCACACTTCAAGTTATTAATTTGAATATTAAATTTCAATTCATCACAGTTAAATCATTACAACTCCAAGCTTAAATTTTTATGGGTTACATTGTAGGTTTAACTTCACATTATCAATGACATACAAGCACGTAGTGTCTGCAATTAAATTTACAGACTATTTCAATTAATAATCAGACTTCAGTGCAATTACAATTATAATTTCATAACTCATTCAATTCGTCTGTTTTAAGTTTTCATTGCCTCTAACATTATTTCTTTAAATTTACTTTAAATTACTTAACCACGTGTTTTGTTCATACCGGCACGAACATGGACAGTCAGAGCCACACACACACTATCATTACATTTTACACACACAAGCCCGAATTGAATTAATATTAATAATTAAATCCTGAATACTGGCTTACCTGAAGCTCTGTATAGAATTATAGGATCACAGTAGTAGTTAATCACGGCACGCCGTCACGGTCCGCACAGCACAAATTTGAAAGAGAAAAAGAGACGAGAGTTGACGCTGCGGGAAATTATAAAACCCAAAACACTGCTGGATAAATCTCGTAGTCAAAGTACAGACGCCACGGCCAACCAAATGACGTCACCGATCAAGGTCGCGGCGGCCGACTAAGTCTCGATATTGTAACATGCAGCGATAACACACCGAACGTACGGAAATACAATTAAACTGACCGTGGTGTTTACCTTTAATATAACCACGGCACACCCTCACCCCAAAATGGGAACTTGCTTGCCCCAAAAACTCAAATCTCACCATTCACTGTCCACATGACTGCTTCCTCAGGACGACTACAGTCCTCCTGGCTCCCTCCTTGGGTAAGTCTCAGGACAATATCGCTCTTAGGAGGACAGAACAGCACCGAAAGCAGTGGTCCTGGCGCGATTTCGAAAATGCCGAACGCTTCGGCACATCCTCACCCCGAAATGGCAACTTCCTTGCCTCCACAAAAAAACTGAAATCACTATTCACAGACCTCATGACTGCTTACTTTGGACTACCATAGTCCTCTTGATTGCCTTGGAGAATCTCCTCACAACCTGAGATCCTAAGCGCCAATCAACACCCTAAACAACAACAACACATCTCTACCACCACTCACACCAAGTGTCTCTTCGGACAACAAGGTATCACACATGTCACTGCACTGCCTAGCAGACAAGATAACGCACAAACAAGGTCCTTGACATATAAGTGGTCAACTACCCTACAGTAGTAAGGCTAGCCCCCGATAGACTAACCCGTCAAAATCGCACCACGACCACACTAACGCACCACCCTAGACAAAAGCCAGCCCAAGGTCAACATCTCTTAACTCATTCTCCCAAGATGGGACCCGTAATCAAAACCACCGACTTAGCAACAAATTAATGTAAAACTTCCGTGGGCTACTCATTTCCAACCGCCGACATTTACTCTCAAAATAACAAATTGGAACAACCTTAGAATGCAGTATCAGCATGCCCCCTTCCCAAAATTAACTCGATTCCTTTCACTTGGCTGCAACTTCCTCTCTTCACCTATGATTACAACCAGATCTCCTGGCTGCAATACTATAATCACAAGTCCCTTGCCTCCCTGGGGAAATCTCAGAAAACTATCGCACTTAGGAAGACAGAGGCTCAGAGAGTAAACGAAACAAGAGGAAGGAAGAAGTTGGTGTGTATGCATGTGTGTCTGAATGTGTATGTGTGTGAGTATGCGGTGATGCATGCTGAGTTGATCAGGGTCAGCATACAGCGACAAGAGACAGAAGGAGAAAAGAAGAAAAACAAGAATCGTGGACATCCTCTGAGTTCTAACCTCCTAAGGCCTCCTAACCTACAAACTGAGACCTCAAATTAATACCTCACCAGGTCCTTCTTCTATCCCCCCCTCAAGACCAAACAACCGTCAAAACCCCCATTCGCTTCCTCCACCACCACTGCCTCCCACGGGACCGCCCCAACGTCACCCTCACTGGTGACCTAACCTACTTTCTCGCTCACGTACTGATGCCCAAAGGCTAACAATGTACTACGACTTTGATACGCGAGCGATCACCTGGTCCAGCTCTCCACCTGCTATTCCGACCACCCATATAGCCTACTACTCAACAAGTGAACATCCACTTTGACACATGAGTGGTCCACTCCCCTACACTAGGGTGGACGGCCCCGCTACAGTAAACAGTGGAAGAGCACCGCGGGTACACAACCCATAACTCTAAATCACCTTAATTACACATGAGTCGCAATACTTGAGGAAGAAGGGGGGGTAACTTCTCTGCTGACAGCCTACACTCACCAATATAATAGACACCCAAACAAAACTGGGGACGTAACCCGGAATGCGGCATGGATCGGGTCAAACAATAATCCACATTAATAACTGACCTACATTTTACATCACTCGAACAGCTGGTCAAACAGAAAACAAATAAACTGGTCTTTGACTTCGGAAAGCCAGGCACGCAATAACATACTCTGACGATTTTAAAATAGGAAACGTAATATGGAGTAAAATTTATTTTTAAATCGCACATTAAAGTTAATATTACCTCCCTTGTTTAACTCAAAATAATATTTAATAAAAAAGTTTAATGACGAAAGGAACGCGAGTGTAAAGATAGGGAAACTAGTTAATAATTTACCATGCACTGACATGCATTAACTGGAATTAACCTGCATACAGATTCTTTCACTAAACAAATAATACTGGTAAAACTTTAAATTATTCAAATAAATAAACAATGATACAGTAGTATACTATTTAATTCCGAAGTGGAGCATAGCTTTGGATAATAAAAAAGGTCAAACTTTAAATACCGTAAATAGCGAATAAAAGTGGAACTATTTTGTTGTGATGCGTAAACTCCGCGCAGTTAACTTGCCTGTCCTGACATAATAATGCAGTCGAGATGGAGCGCTCTCGTAGTAAACACTACACCCTTGAACCATGCCCCGAAGTACTAAGATATTTTAATTTAAAATTGCAGATATAACTAAGTGTAGAGGAAAGTATCAGTAAAGTAGTGTTTTATAAAGAAAATGTAATCTATTAAATTAAATGGAATAAATAAGTGAAAGGGATGACATCTCTATTGACTATGTATAAGATCTCCGATGTTTGTTTAAATTAAAAAGGGTACAATGTACCAAAAGTGAGAACATTTCATAAATAACCATGTGACGTGCACTTCTGTGGGAAACAAGAACTTTCACTCGAGTTGTACTACTAAAGATGCTTAGCTGCCAGACTTCATAGAACAGCATAACAGCATCATAATTACCAGGATCCCTTCAGCCGCTTCACCCGGAAAGTAAACTACCATAACCTTCAACCATTTGTGGACACCCCAAGGACCAAGGACCAGGACACGGAGTAAACTTCACAATATCACAGGTGACACGGAGACTTGTCTTCCGTGGTTAAATGTCATTAAAACAAATGTTTACAAAAGACAGTTTAATAAACTATATAAAAGACTTTAATTATTGTCAATTTGTAAATTGTATTATGTCATACGACTAAAATTATTTGTAATAGTAATTAGAGCTTGTAGTATAAAGCTTTTCAGATACCAGAGGTTAAATTAAGTCCATTCTTCAAATGGCCCCCTTTTTAAATAGTATAATAACTTAACTTACAAACCAATTTAATATCCCGGATCCGTGGAAAAAGCTAGCACATAACAATACTTTTGTTGTGGCCACCTTTTCAGAAAATATTTTGGTAAACTTTTATTTACAAAAGCTTATGGTAAAAAATCCATGTAGAACTATAAAGGATAGCACCTAATAAAGAGATGTCATTACTTAACACAAAATACTTAGTGAATAAATCATCAAACACCCCAACAAACATTTCTTTCATTCTAACTACTACTGCTTGTTAAGAAGTTGATTAAGACTATGGCAGCCCGTGCAATTGATCTGAAGCAATTACGCACTGGTTCCCAACGTTATAACGTAGGTAAGACGTTATAATACAACGATGCACAGTCTATCAGATAATCAGGCAGCAAGGCTTGAAATACCATCACAGCTGCGGCCATCAGCTGGCAAAAGATTAACTTTCGGATCGGCATACCTCGTTCGCCTCACTATTGTATTGGATATAATTTTATAATTTTGAGTATATTCAATTTTTAAAATATCTTTCCAGTGCTTTTTTTTATTTGCATACACTCTCCCGCGAACAGAGCCATAACAAAATCCACAGTCATCCTCACCTTACTGCTTTCCCAACTAACTTTTCATCGACCGACGCTCCATATGATACATTGCTAACAAATTATTCAATTCTGGCTGCTGAATTATCACCCCCAAACTTTACATAATTAACACTACACAGACAACAAATCACACGGCAAAGCAGGAAAACTTGAGAATGCTCAAGTGGCTTCAGGATTCCCTTAACGCTGCGAGAGGAAACGGGTAGTACAAAAGAGCAGAGCAAGCCTACCCCAACACAAGAAAACACAACCACAACACTAACCAGTTAACGGAAACAACACAACATACTCTGTGACAATGAAATTATTAATATGCCGATATATAAAATACACATTCTCGTTAAAGCAACCTTGGCAAAATGGCTTAAAATCCATTACAGCAAAATGACAACACACAAACAGGTTTATAGGCCGACCATATCCGCATTCTCCACAAAAGAAATCAATTCAGATTTATATTTTATACAGAAAATATCCTCAAAAGGGCTGCCGCTGCTCCTGAAGTATCAATCAATCAATCAATGCCTTCGTCAGACCGAAAATCAATGGACCAATAATGACCAACTCCGACAAGAAAGTGAGTCAGTATATATCTATATAAAAAAATATAAACGTTTGTGTGACCCGTACTGAACGATAGCTCCAAGTTGGCTCCGGTTTACATCCAATACATATGTATATCACATCTAATCTGACATACATATATATTGTAACGACGGATTCTGTATGTACTCTTTAAAAGTGTGTTTTATCGTATGTTAGCCCCACACGTTGTTGTCGTTACTTTATGTTTACTTTCTTTTTCTAACTTTTCACGTTGACGATGTCCGTCGCGAACTCACGAATTACCAGTACCAATAGCTTTACGAGTGTAATCCTTACCTGTCCTTCAATGAGTAAATTTATTTCCCGGGCGGCGCCAAATTGTTTATGAAAACAAATTAAAAATGTGAAACTGAGCGGTCGTTCCATGCGGTGTTGACTAATAAAATTACCCTCGCAACTGGCGGGCATTTGAATCTCGCTTGTAGTTCGTCGTGTTGCCGACGTCTAACGCTGGCAGACAATTTCGCTCGTCGCTAAAGTACGCAAACTTTATAATGCAAGTTATAGTGAAATAAAGGACGGTTATTACTACTCAGTACTAGTTTACTAACATGAAATAGTTAATAGTTATTCAGTTAAATACAAAATTATATACTGTTATTAAATAAAGTTGCTCCGGCAATAAATAGACAATTTTCTCAGGTTGGCTAAGTTGATTGAAACGATCCTAAATCGACATGGCTGTCGTCATTGTTTATTTTCTACCGTTCGTTTAATCATTGAGTTCTTTTGATTACGAAAAAATATTAATACGATGATAATAAAGTACACTACCTTACATCAACGGTTCTTATATACTATTAGAGTTAAATACAATTCGTTTTTTAAGTGTTAAAAAGTGTGTGTTAATAATTCGTAATTTGTACACAGGTTATTTTCTGTTTACATACAAGTTCAGTTTTTATTCTCAATTAATCCTTAAAAGAAATTTAGTTATCAGTTCGGAGTGAGAGTTATTTGTGTTGTGAGAAAAGTTAATTAGAATTTATTTCGTAAATTCGGGTATTTCAAATATACTTAACAAATCTTGTTGAATTCGGGTGAAGAGTCGCTTAGTTCTTAGTTAGGGTGGGTCGATAAGATCATCAATCTTCCATCATTTATAGTTTGGATTACATCTGGCTTCTTTTTCGAATAATTTGGATTAAATAATTAATTTTGGAGATTAAAATCTGGTCTATTATCTCCGTTGGTTTGACTAATTCTTCATGAGACTTCTTGCATCCTCATCTCGTTAAATTTTGAATTATTTATGATTATTTAATTGATAATTGAGTCGAATATGGTTTGGCTTCTGTATGTCTTGAGCGTCAATAATGGACTAATGTTTTATAACGGAATTATATTAAATAAAGTTCCGTTGTTATGGCAACTGTCTGTACTCCCATTGGTTGATAACATTTATGCCTATTGTTATAATATTTGAATTTTAATTCAAAATGAATAAATATTTTCTGATGGCTATTATTCTTCTGTCTTCTTATCTATGTATTAGGTATTATCACAACTGTTTATATTTTCCTTCAAAGATCATTTTGACATCCCACAAAGCTGGGTTTGTTAATGTATTAAAGTTTTGACAAAAATGTTAATATTATGTTATTACATTTCTTTCTTATTTTATGTTTTTAATCTAACTCTGACATCTTACTATGGTTCACTAATTGTACTTAATGAGTTACTTGCCCTGAATTTTCTAATAAAATAGTTAATTTCTTACAATTTGTTTATTTTGGATTTATACAGGTAGGCATTTTATAGGCCTAAGTAGTAATTGGCTATATCTTCTTATTTTACACAAATTAAAGATTGTTTTTCATTTACCTATGTTTTGCTTGGTGTCACTTATGACTTGTTTACATTTTGAATTAATTTGGGCTGTTTTACAATAATTGTATGTTCTTATTACTTTACCAAAATTATTGCTTGTCTGTTATTCTCTAATTTCTTTTTCTCTCTTTACTCTAATGATTATTATTAAGTTTTGTAACATTTTATCTCCTTACTCATATCTATTGCCATTTCTTATAACTTGTTTATCATTTAATATTACTTATAAAACCTAACACAAAAATTAGGTTTATGGTCTGTTTACTTTTTTCAGCCACATTCCTTCTTATAAACTTAACTCTTTTAATTGAACACATAACTATCTTGGTGAATAACATTATAACATCATTTATTCTATCTTGCTAATCATCCCTTTGAACATTTTTATTAACATAGGATGTTTTATTTATTTTGTACTCATATTATTTAGTTTATTCTTATTTAACACTATTAGATTAGTTGTCTATCCATCTTTTAACATTAACTGTAAATTTTTTTAACATTTAAACTTTGTAACAATAACATCCTTAATATCCTTATGGGATTTTTATCCTGAATACAACTGTATTACTAATCTACTATCACTTCTACCTATAATAACAATATTCTGGTTATTCTTATTTTTTGGTACCTTTCACCCTTAAACTACAGTGTTAATCACTGGTTTTGGTGTATTTACCTATATGTTGTGTTTTATATTTATCTTGGGTTACACTGGCACTTTGTATTTTTTTTACTGTACTTTAGTGTTAATAGTGGTTATTCCCTAATATTGATTTCTTTTACTCACTTAATCACTTTCACTTCCTATCTGTCTCTCACTTCTGGGTTTTTTATTGTTTTATACACAATTGTTAGTTAGTATGTTAACAAATTTCATGTTTTGATTTACTTATCACCATAGAGTTATTAATAACATATAATATTTATTACTCTGGTTAGTGTACTTTACCTGAGATTATATTATTTAATTTTAATGCTTGTCATTTACATTTATTATTTGTTTGTATCTTTTTCTATAATTATTTGAGTTTATACTTTCTCATTTTATTTTCTTTTATTATTTGTTTGTGTCTTTTTCATATACCTTCTCATTTTATGTTCTTTATTATTTGTTTGTGTCTTTTTCATATACCTTCTCATTTTATTTTCTTTTATTGGATGAATGACTTGGGTTGGGTCATATTCCTTTGTTTCGTCATAGTCATTTTATTTTCATTAGTTTAATATAGTTAATTTATCATAGTTTTTTCCCTGGTACTGGGGAGGCTTTTTGTGTTGTAACAATATATATATATATATATATATATTTATATATAACCTACCCATGTTAGGTTAAGTAACAAATTGTAATAATTAGTTATAAGGTAGAAGTAAGCAAAATTGTATTAGTGCAAATTTTATTCGAGAAAAATCAAAAGTGCAAATTTACAAAAAAGTGCAAAATTATATATGTGCAAATTTTAATTAGTTTAAAGGTATACAAGAAGAGAAAAAAATTAATGAATTTCTTAAATAATCAAATTTTTTTTATACCGAGTGGGGGTATATATAACGATTCATATAGTCGACCTATCAGATCGTTATATGAAAGTGTCAAACTGTGCTAGTCTAGTGGCGTAAGCAAGAGAGAGAGGGAATAATCACAGCCATCTCTGTCTAACCTCGCCACTGCTACTACTGACGCGTGCACAGACATGAAATTTTTTCAATTAATTTGATTTATTAAAACTGCAATATCTTTAAAACTAATAAATATACGGCAATTCTGAAACCTGCATAGTGTTCAGCAATTAAAGATCTATCAGTAGCCAAAATATCAACTAATATAATTAACATTTAAAGAAGTTATACAGAAGAAGAACGCCAAGAGATATAACTAGAGAATTAGGCTAGGTACGAATTAGGTGTTTTAACACACATACAGAGAAAGACCAAAGCAATAATATTCTGTGGTCAGATCTTTGAAAACATGTTTGCAAATACCTGTAATCAAACGATTTGCAAACAGCGGAAGTATGAAATTAGCCAGAAATTCTCTACCATCTCAAACTTGTTAAGGAGAGTTTGAACAACCTGTTCGATATTGTTTCAAATGGAAAACACATGATTTATTTGGAACAACCAATCACAACTCTAAGAGTAGACGCTAACTCAGAATGAGGGAATTGATCACTCATCGTTCGAGCATTAAATAAGCAAGACGTGTGTTAAATACGATCTCAATTGCACAAACAACGCAAAGCATTTATTTAAATAAACAGTTCGCGAAGTGGTCCGCAGTAGTAGAGGAACTAGTAAAGTTCAATAAAAAATACCGCTGCGTAATAACTAATTAATTAATTAATAATTAATTAACAGTGAAGTGACCTGTGCATCAGAGTAGCTACAGCATCTGTAATTGTCCAGGATCATCAGTCAACGTTATTGGTCAACATCATTTCTTCTGAGCCGAACCATCAAAAGGAGTATCTCTACTGATTACTATGGTCGACGCATCAATCAGATAAGAAATATATTCATTGATCAATGAACATAAAATAACAAAATAAATAATTAAATCAATAAACATTTTTAAAAGACACTATATAAATTCAAATTTTGTATTTAATTATTAAGATTAGATATAAAGTAATATAGGAGTGTTGAATGGAGAGTGAGGTGTAGTATTGAACGTGCAAATTATTGCAGACCCGTTCTTTAGCACTGGTTTGGGTGATATATAAATCTCTAAATCAACCAGATAAGAGCAATTGATCGTTTGGACCTTTTAATCTTCACTTTTCAAAAACACTCATTAACCAATAAGATTTATGTTAGCAATAAATCATTAAATTAACTTTTAAAGAAATTAATTCAATAAGAAAGTCATTAATTAAACAAATTTTAACATTATTTAAGAGTTATTTGTAACGATTCCCCTTAAATATTCCACTCACTGAACGAATCCTGAGATAGTGTGTCTCTGTGCTCTGAGCTAAGCTGAATCCGTGTCATTTGTATCTGGGATTTGTTCTGGCGCCCAGGTAAAGTAAAAAGTCACGGGTAAGTAATATTTGTTCTATCATTATATACAGAAAATCGATAGATAGACAAAAGGTCTTTATATAATTTGGCGTCGCAACTAATGGGCCCGATTAAACTCGATTAAACCGATATTAACCCAAGTGACTAGTTTGAATTGTAATAATACTTAATTTGAAACGAAGTGGAGAATTTAAGGTTACAAATAACTGTTGAAGGATTAAATATTAAAATAAACTTTGTTAAATAGTTATTGTAAAAAAAAAAAAAATTAAAAAAAAGGCATCAATATATATCAATATGGCAGCAATTGAACAGATGTTCAAGCAGTTGACCACTAAAATGGATGAAAATAATAGTAAAATTGAAAGTAAAATTGAAAATACAAATAGTCAATTAAATAGAAAAATTGATAGTTCAAATAGTCAACTATCTAATCAATTATCTAGTGAAATAAAAGATACAAATAATAAAATTGAAGAAAATAATCAAAAATTAGAAGAAAGTAATAAAAAATTAATAAATGATGTTTATAATAAAATAGAGCAAACTAATAAATACTTATCTAGCGAAATGAAACAAATAAACGAAAATTTAACTAGCCAAATAGAACAAAGTAGTAAAGAAGCTACATTTAAAATAGACGAAGAAATAGCTAATTTAGCTAGTAAAATAGATAGTACCAATAGCAAAATAGATGAGAGTAATCTTAAGTTTGATAAGCATACCGAAGAGGTTAAAGCTACAATAGAGGAATTTAAAAAACAAGTAAATACTAATTTTCGCCGCCAAGACGAAAAACTAAATAAATTTAGAATCGAATTTCATGAACGGTTAGAACAGAAAGTAACCCTTATTAACCAACAATTCAGCGAAGTAACTGCTGAGTTAAAAACCCAAACGCTTCTAAATAAAGAAGAAATCGAGAGTACTAGGGTAGAGTGCACCCAACTGGGTAAAAATATTAAGGAGGTTAAGAAACAAGTAGAGAGTAAGGCTGACCGAGACGAAGTACATCAAAAGGTAGAACAGCAATTAAAGGTAATGCGGGAAGATCTGACTAAGGCAATGAAGTCACAGCAAACCAAAGTCGTGAGGTGTGGCAGCTATAAGGAAGAACCGGAAAACCTTGTATTCTCAGGAAACCCACATGAGAATCCTGTGGAGTTTCTACAGCTGTTTGAGGCTTATGTAACTCGCGTATACCCACTGATGTACGACGAGGACAAGAAGGACATGTTGTGCCGATTCCTCAAGAATTGGGCAGGTACGTGGTGGAAAGTCATCTCGGACCGAATGCAAACCTACGCCGACTTCAGAGAGAAATTCCTTGCTCAATACTGGAACGTACAGATTCAAAGAAGGGTGCGTGATCATCTGGAATTTGGTAATTATCACCCGTCCATGAATATGACAACCACTAACTATGTGCTAAACGTGATGGCACAAGTAAAGCATTTAACACCACCAATAGAGGAGAGAGACCTAGTGTACAAGCTAGCGCGTCATTTCTCGGAACGCACTAGAGTAGCAACCACTACTAGAGGAGTGGATACCCTAGAAAAGTTTATAATGGTCGTGGATGAATGTCAAGACCTAGAGAGGGACCTAAAGCGAGTAAATAATCAGCTGGGTAACCACCCTAGAGGCGATCATCAGGAACCAATTTTCTATCCAAGGAGGAGAGGAGACAATGAGCGCCCAAAAGAAAAAAGGTTTACCCCATATCCGGGTAACAAACCCCAATATCGGCAGGAATTGGAAGAGAAGGGTAGAAGTAGGAGCGTTGAAACCCGACCAAGTAAAGGGTTTAAGGTATGTAAGACAGCCTTATCATCAACCGAGCCACAACCGTCTACTACTAAAACGGATACGGGAAACGGGAAGCCACTGCAGGTAGAAAAGAAACAAAACTAAATCTACCATTACCTGCAGTGAAACAACCCATTAATACAGTTCAAAGGAAACTAACAAATAATATAAATCAAGTGAACGATTGTTAAATGAAAACAGTTCTTGTTAAAAGAAGAGCAAGAAGTGGGTAGAAGCCATTATCCTGAACGTCCGGAAATAATTAGTGAAATCAGTAATCTACTAGTAAGAGCGTTAATAGACACCGGCAGCGAGGTAACCTGTGTCAGCTCAAAGTTTGTAGAAAATAATAGTCAGTTACGTAATTGTCCCAGACTACCCGTCAAAAATTGTAATCTACAGGGAGCCACTGGAGCCAAAATGCAAAAGATAACTGAACAAATTTATTTACCTATCAATATAAATGGTACCCAAACCCAAATTGTAGCTCTTATAACCTCGAAACTCGTTCATAACTGTATTATTGGGGTAGATACGTTACTTGAATGGAAGACAGAAATAAATTTCAAAAGAAATACCATCACGATGGAAATAGATACCAAGAAAATCAGTGTACACATTAAATAATTTAAGCATTGGAATTCGGTAAGTGTCATAAAAGGGTATGGAGAAAAACCGGTAGTTGACGTTAGGAGTGACCGGCACTGTATTGAAGATACTCCAGAAATCAACATCGGGACTGAGTTGAACAACAAGCAACAGAACCAAATTCAGCATCTCGTCTATGAGTATAGGGATGTTTTTAGAACAGAGCCTGGAAGAGCTAAGTTCTAAAAACATCAGTTAACACTTACTGAAAACGCAACATTTGTGCAAAGGACATATCCAATCCCTTTACACTATAGAGAAGAAGTGGAAAAGGAGGTCCAACAGATGTTAGCGAATGGAGTTATTGAGAGGGCAAGTAGTCCCTATATTAACCCTTTAGTGGTTGTCACCAAGTAGAACGGGAGTATCCGCTTATGCCTTGATGCCAGGAAATTAAATTCTTTATTAATACCTGATTACGAGTGCGCAAGGAGTGTGGAAGAATTGTTCCAAAAATGTAATGGAGTTAAGTACATGACCAAACTGGACTTAACATCCGGATTTTGGCAAATTCCAATCCGCAAATGTGATAGACAGTATACGGCATTTTTGTATAAAAACAAGTGCTACCAATTTAAAGTTGTACCTTTTGGCCTGAGCACCAGCTTAGCTGCAATGGTAAGGTGTTTAGACAGTGCCTTAGGTAGAGTTCGTAGATGATATTCTATGTGTGTCACAAACATTCGAGGAGCACTTACAACATTTAAGAAATATTTTTTCAAAATTTAGATCAGCAAACATGACGCAGAATCTACGGAAATCAGAGTTTGGTAAGGAGGAAATTAAGTTTTTAGGTCACCGAATCTCAGTGGAAGGAATAACCACGGACCCAGAGAAGGTAAAAGCCATACAAGAATTTCCAACTCCAAAGAACTGCAAGCAGCTAAAGTCATTTCTAGGATTAGCTAACTACTATCAGAGGTTTACAAGTAAATACGCGGAAAGTACTGTTCCATTGTTGAAGTTGTTAAACAAAGGGATTAAATGGAGGTGGACAAGGGACCACGATGAAGCGCTACAACAAGTGAAAAGTCTTTTTATAAGTACTGTTATATTACATCATCCGAGGGTAGGAGAAAGATTTTATTTACAGACTGACGCCAGCAATATTGCTATAGTAACTCACTTATATCAGATAGATGAGAAGGGCCAAAAAGCGGTATTAGGATTTGTAAGTCGCACATTTAAAGGGGCGGAATTAACTTATTTTACGACACAAAAAAAGCTATTAGCGATAGTGGCACAGCCTGAAAAAGTTTAGAAGTTATATTCTGGGTGCTAAACTTACTATAATCACCGACAATAAGGCGTTAGTATTTTTATTGGAGTGTAAATTGCTTGGTGTTCGTCTGACTCGCTGGATCTTGGCTATACAAGAGTACCAGTTTGAAATACAATATTGTAAAGCGAAAGACAACTTTGTAGCAGATGTACTTAGTAGAAATCCACCATCAGAAAACAACATGGATACAGTTAAAATTAAAAGTAGTAGCACTGATATAGGTGTTTACGCGGTAAAGCATGTAGCAAAACCTGAAGTAGTTAGACGACTTAAGGAAATAGGGACCTATCAACAAGAAGACCGTAGGATTAGTGTAGCTTGGAGAAGTGCGGTTACCAACACCAAACCAGGAATTTCCATATATGACGGTAAGCTATATAAGCTACGTTCCCATAGGTGGAAATTATTATTACCAAGCTGTATGATGGAGGAACTTATTTGGGAATGCCACTTGTCGTTGGGCCACGCTGGATTTAAGAAATGCCATCGAGGAAAGGGGTTGGCAAAACGTATGAAAAGATTATTGTCTACTTGTGACCTGTGCCAGAAGTGTAAACACCCGAACTTATCTACCAGAGTAGAGATGCAAACAATCTAAGCAAAGGAGAAAGGAGAGTTATTAGCTATAGATTATTACGGGCATCTACCAAAAGCAAAAGAAGGGGTGAAGCACATTCTAGTAACAGTAGATTTCTTTTCTAAATTTGTCAAACTATACCCAGTCCAAAGAGCCACGGCAAAAGCAGCCCTTAGAGCACTAACAAAGTTCTACATCCCACAGTATGGTAAACCTAGAAAAATATTGTCCGACCAAGGAAAACAGTTCACCCATAGCCTATAGAGAGAAACCTTGGAGGTCAATATAAAACCAATTCTTACATCAATACGTCACCTTCAAGCGAATTTAGCTGAGCGAATAAATAGAGAATTAGGTAGATATTTCAGGGTATTGTACCATCAAAACCATTCTGCATGGGTAGATTGTTTGAGTTTTATTTTTGAGTGTATTAATAATACATGTAATGAAACAACGGGGTACACACCTTCAGAATTATTTCTCAATAAAGAACCAGTACACGTATGGACCAGAACCATAAAAAGTCCACCCAACTACAATCTACCTATTCCATATGAGGTGAAAACCAGCATAGCAGGAGAAAGAATACTGAGAGAAGGCCAAAAGAGGATAGAATGATATAATCGCACCCACAAGTTGGTAAGGTTTGTGGAAGGAGAGGAAGTGCTAGTGAAAGCAAAACCTGTATCCTCTGCCATAGATAATACCACGGCCAAGTTCTTCCCGATATTCGAGGGACCTTATAGAATAGAAGAGCAGGTTGCAAGGTACACATACATATTAAAAGACGTTGGAAAAAACAAAATTATAGGAAAATACCATGGGGATAGTTTGAGGAAATATAGACAAAATATAGAGCAATAAGGAAACAATGGTTTGAGCCAATGAGGTATGTGAATCAAACGTGGTCAAATAAAATTTTATAAATGTCTTTGAATCAATGTCAATGTTACTAAGAAGTATTTGAATAAATGTCAGTATTGTTGTTTTGATTATTGATGTCAATTAAGTCAAAATTGTGATTAAAGTATTAATGTTCATATGAATATCTAATATGTGTATGCCATGTTAGGTTAAGTAACAAATTGTAATAATTAGTTATAAGGTAGAAGTAAGCAAAATTGTATTAGTGCAAATTTTATTCGAGAAAAATCAAAAGTGCAAATTTACAAAAAAGTGCAAAATTATATATGTGCAAATTTTAATTAGTTTAAAGGTATACAAGAAGAGAAAAAAATTAATGAATTTCTTAAATAATCAAATTTTTTTTATACCGAGTGGGGGTATATATAACGATTCATATAGTCGACCTATCAGATCGTTATATGAAAGTGTCAAACTGTGCTAGTCTAGTGGCGTAAGCAAGAGAGAGAGGGAATAATCACAGCCATCTCTGTCTAACCTCGCCACTGCTACTACTGACGCGTGCACAGACATGAAATTTTTTCAATTAATTTGATTTATTAAAACTGCAATATCTTTAAAACTAATAAATATACGGCAATTCTGAAACCTGCATAGTGTTCAGCAATTAAAGATCTATCAGTAGCCAAAATATCAACTAATATAATTAACATTTAAAGAAGTTATACAGAAGAAGAACGCCAAGAGATATAACTAGAGAATTAGGCTAGGTACGAATTAGGTGTTTTAACACACATACAGAGAAAGACCAAAGCAATAATATTCTGTGGTCAGATCTTTGAAAACATGTTTGCAAATACCTGTAATCAAACGATTTGCAAACAGCGGAAGTATGAAATTAGCCAGAAATTCTCTACCATCTCAAACTTGTTAAGGAGAGTTTGAACAACCTGTTCGATATTGTTTCAAATGGAAAACACATGATTTATTTGGAACAACCAACCACAACTCTAAGAGTAGACGCTAACTCAGAATGAGGGAATTGATCACTCATCGTTCGAGCATTAAATAAGCAAGACGTGTGTTAAATACGATCTCAATTGCACAAACAACGCAAAGCATTTATTTAAATAAACAGTTCGCGAAGTGGTCCGCAGTAGTAGAGGAACTAGTAAAGTTCAATAAAAAATACCGCTGCGTAATAACTAATTAATTAATTAATAATTAATTAACAGTGAAGTGACCTGTGCATCAGAGTAGCTACAGCATCTGTAATTGTCCAGGATCATCAGTCAACGTTATTGGTCAACATCATTTCTTCTGAGCCGAACCATCAAAAGGAGTATCTCTACTGATTACTATGGTCGACGCATCAATCAGATAAGAAATATATTCATTGATCAATGAACATAAAATAACAAAATAAATAATTAAATCAATAAACATTTTTAAAAGACACTATATAAATTCAAATTTTGTATTTAATTATTAAGATTAGATATAAAGTAATATAGGAGTGTTGAATGGAGAGTGAGGTGTAGTATTGAACGTGCAAATTATTGCAGACCCGTTCTTTAGCACTGGTTTGGGTGATATATAAATCTCTAAATCAACCAGATAAGAGCAATTGATCGTTTGGACCTTTTAATCTTCACTTTTCAAAAACACTCATTAACCAATAAGATTTATGTTAGCAATAAATCATTAAATTAACTTTTAAAGAAATTAATTCAATAAGAAAGTCATTAATTAAACAAATTTTAACATTATTTAAGAGTTATTTGTAACGATTCCCCTTAAATATTCCACTCACTGAACGAATCCTGAGATAGTGTGTCTCTGTGCTCTGAGCTAAGCTGAATCCGTGTCATTTGTATCTGGGATTTGTTCTGGCGCCCAGGTAAAGTAAAAAGTCACGGGTAAGTAATATTTGTTCTATCATTATATACAGAAAATCGATAGATAGACAAAAGGTCTTTATATAATTTGGCGTCGCAACTAATGGGCCCGATTAAACTCGATTAAACCGATATTAACCGAAGTGACTAGTTTGAATTGTAATAATACTTAATTTGAAACGAAGTGGAGAATTTAAGGTTACAAATAACTGTTGAAGGATTAAATATTAAAATAAACTTTGTTAAATAGTTATTGTAAAAAAAAAAAAAAATAAAAAAAAAGGCATCAATATATATCAATATGGCAGCAATTGAACAGATGTTCAAGCAGTTGACCACTAAAATGGATGAAAATAATAGTAAAATTGAAAGTAAAATTGAAAATACAAATAGTCAATTAAATAGAAAAATTGATAGTTCAAATAGTCAACTATCTAATCAATTATCTAGTGAAATAAAAGATACAAATAATAAAATTGAAGAAAATAATCAAAAATTAGAAGAAAGTAATAAAAAATTAATAAATGATGTTTATAATAAAATAGAGCAAACTAATAAATACTTATCTAGCGAAATGAAACAAATAAACGAAAATTTAACTAGCCAAATAGAACAAAGTAGTAAAGAAGCTACATTTAAAATAGACGAAGAAATAGCTAATTTAGCTAGTAAAATAGATAGTACCAATAGCAAAATAGATGAGAGTAATCTTAAGTTTGATAAGCATACCGAAGAGGTTAAAGCTACAATAGAGGAATTTAAAAAACAAGTAAATACTAATTTTCGCCGCCAAGACGAAAAACTAAATAAATTTAGAATCGAATTTCATGAACGGTTAGAACAGAAAGTAACCCTTATTAACCAACAATTCAGCGAAGTAACTGCTGAGTTAAAAACCCAAACGCTTCTAAATAAAGAAGAAATCGAGAGTACTAGGGTAGAGTGCACCCAACTGGGTAAAAATATTAAGGAGGTTAAGAAACAAGTAGAGAGTAAGGCTGACCGAGACGAAGTACATCAAAAGGTAGAACAGCAATTAAAGGTAATGCGGGAAGATCTGACTAAGGCAATGAAGTCACAGCAAACCAAAGTCGTGAGGTGTGGCAGCTATAAGGAAGAACCGGAAAACCTTGTATTCTCAGGAAACCCACATGAGAATCCTGTGGAGTTTCTACAGCTGTTTGAGGCTTATGTAACTCGCGTATACCCACTGATGTACGACGAGGACAAGAAGGACATGTTGTGCCGATTCCTCAAGAATTGGGCAGGTACGTGGTGGAAAGTCATCTCGGACCGAATGCAAACCTACGCCGACTTCAGAGAGAAATTCCTTGCTCAATACTGGAACGTACAGATTCAAAGAAGGGTGCGTGATCATCTGGAATTTGGTAATTATCACCCGTCCATGAATATGACAACCACTAACTATGTGCTAAACGTGATGGCACAAGTAAAGCATTTAACACCACCAATAGAGGAGAGAGACCTAGTGTACAAGCTAGCGCGTCATTTCTCGGAACGCACTAGAGTAGCAACCACTACTAGAGGAGTGGATACCCTAGAAAAGTTTATAATGGTCGTGGATGAATGTCAAGACCTAGAGAGGGACCTAAAGCGAGTAAATAATCAGCTGGGTAACCACCCTAGAGGCGATCATCAGGAACCAATTTTCTATCCAAGGAGGAGAGGAGACAATGAGCGCCCAAAAGAAAAAAGGTTTACCCCATATCCGGGTAACAAACCCCAATATCGGCAGGAATTGGAAGAGAAGGGTAGAAGTAGGAGCGTTGAAACCCGACCAAGTAAAGGGTTTAAGGTATGTAAGACAGCCTTATCATCAACCGAGCCACAACCGTCTACTACTAAAACGGATACGGGAAACGGGAAGCCACTGCAGGTAGAAAAGAAACAAAACTAAATCTACCATTACCTGCAGTGAAACAACCCATTAATACAGTTCAAAGGAAACTAACAAATAATATAAATCAAGTGAACGATTGTTAAATGAAAACAGTTCTTGTTAAAAGAAGAGCAAGAAGTGGGTAGAAGCCATTATCCTGAACGTCCGGAAATAATTAGTGAAATCAGTAATCTACTAGTAAGAGCGTTAATAGACACCGGCAGCGAGGTAACCTGTGTCAGCTCAAAGTTTGTAGAAAATAATAGTCAGTTACGTAATTGTCCCAGACTACCCGTCAAAAATTGTAATCTACAGGGAGCCACTGGAGCCAAAATGCAAAAGATAACTGAACAAATTTATTTACCTATCAATATAAATGGTACCCAAACCCAAATTGTAGCTCTTATAACCTCGAAACTCGTTCATAACTGTATTATTGGGGTAGATACGTTACTTGAATGGAAGACAGAAATAAATTTCAAAAGAAATACCATCACGATGGAAATAGATACCAAGAAAATCAGTGTACACATTAAATAATTTAAGCATTGGAATTCGGTAAGTGTCATAAAAGGGTATGGAGAAAAACCGGTAGTTGACGTTAGGAGTGACCGGCACTGTATTGAAGATACTCCAGAAATCAACATCGGGACTGAGTTGAACAACAAGCAACAGAACCAAATTCAGCATCTCGTCTATGAGTATAGGGATGTTTTTAGAACAGAGCCTGGAAGAGCTAAGTTCTAAAAACATCAGTTAACACTTACTGAAAACGCAACATTTGTGCAAAGGACATATCCAATCCCTTTACACTATAGAGAAGAAGTGGAAAAGGAGGTCCAACAGATGTTAGCGAATGGAGTTATTGAGAGGGCAAGTAGTCCCTATATTAACCCTTTAGTGGTTGTCACCAAGTAGAACGGGAGTATCCGCTTATGCCTTGATGCCAGGAAATTAAATTCTTTATTAATACCTGATTACGAGTGCGCAAGGAGTGTGGAAGAATTGTTCCAAAAATGTAATGGAGTTAAGTACATGACCAAACTGGACTTAACATCCGGATTTTGGCAAATTCCAATCCGCAAATGTGATAGACAGTATACGGCATTTTTGTATAAAAACAAGTGCTACCAATTTAAAGTTGTACCTTTTGGCCTGAGCACCAGCTTAGCTGCAATGGTAAGGTGTTTAGACAGTGCCTTAGGTAGAGTTCGTAGATGATATTCTATGTGTGTCACAAACATTCGAGGAGCACTTACAACATTTAAGAAATATTTTTTCAAAATTTAGATCAGCAAACATGACGCAGAATCTACGGAAATCAGAGTTTGGTAAGGAGGAAATTAAGTTTTTAGGTCACCGAATCTCAGTGGAAGGAATAACCACGGACCCAGAGAAGGTAAAAGCCATACAAGAATTTCCAACTCCAAAGAACTGCAAGCAGCTAAAGTCATTTCTAGGATTAGCTAACTACTATCAGAGGTTTACAAGTAAATACGCGGAAAGTACTGTTCCATTGTTGAAGTTGTTAAACAAAGGGATTAAATGGAGGTGGACAAGGGACCACGATGAAGCGCTACAACAAGTGAAAAGTCTTTTTATAAGTACTGTTATATTACATCATCCGAGGGTAGGAGAAAGATTTTATTTACAGACTGACGCCAGCAATATTGCTATAGTAACTCACTTATATCAGATAGATGAGAAGGGCCAAAAAGCGGTATTAGGATTTGTAAGTCGCACATTTAAAGGGGCGGAATTAACTTATTTTACGACACAAAAAAAGCTATTAGCGATAGTGGCACAGCCTGAAAAAGTTTAGAAGTTATATTCTGGGTGCTAAACTTACTATAATCACCGACAATAAGGCGTTAGTATTTTTATTGGAGTGTAAATTGCTTGGTGTTCGTCTGACTCGCTGGATCTTGGCTATACAAGAGTACCAGTTTGAAATACAATATTGTAAAGCGAAAGACAAATTTGTAGCAGATGTACTTAGTAGAAATCCACCATCAGAAAACAACATGGATACAGTTAAAATTAAAAGTAGTAGCACTGATATAGGTGTTTACGCGGTAAAGCATGTAGCAAAACCTGAAGTAGTTAGACGACTTAAGGAAATAGGGACCTATCAACAAGAAGACCGTAGGATTAGTGTAGCTTGGAGAAGTGCGGTTACCAACACCAAACCAGGAATTTCCATATATGACGGTAAGCTATATAAGCTACGTTCCCATAGGTGGAAATTATTATTACCAAGCTGTATGATGGAGGAACTTATTTGGGAATGCCACTTGTCGTTGGGCCACGCTGGATTTAAGAAATGCCATCGAGGAAAGGGGTTGGCAAAACGTATGAAAAGATTATTGTCTACTTGTGACCTGTGCCAGAAGTGTAAACACCCGAACTTATCTACCAGAGTAGAGATGCAAACAATCTAAGCAAAGGAGAAAGGAGAGTTATTAGCTATAGATTATTACGGGCATCTACCAAAAGCAAAAGAAGGGGTGAAGCACATTCTAGTAACAGTAGATTTCTTTTCTAAATTTGTCAAACTATACCCAGTCCAAAGAGCCACGGCAAAAGCAGCCCTTAGAGCACTAACAAAGTTCTACATCCCACAGTATGGTAAACCTAGAAAAATATTGTCCGACCAAGGAAAACAGTTCACCCATAGCCTATAGAGAGAAACCTTGGAGGTCAATATAAAACCAATTCTTACATCAATACGTCACCTTCAAGCGAATTTAGCTGAGCGAATAAATAGAGAATTAGGTAGATATTTCAGGGTATTGTACCATCAAAACCATTCTGCATGGGTAGATTGTTTGAGTTTTATTTTTGAGTGTATTAATAATACATGTAATGAAACAACGGGGTACACACCTTCAGAATTATTTCTCAATAAAGAACCAGTACACGTATGGACCAGAACCATAAAAAGTCCACCCAACTACAATCTACCTATTCCATATGAGGTGAAAACCAGCATAGCAGGAGAAAGAATACTGAGAGAAGGCCAAAAGAGGATAGAATGATATAATCGCACCCACAAGTTGGTAAGGTTTGTGGAAGGAGAGGAAGTGCTAGTGAAAGCAAAACCTGTATCCTCTGCCATAGATAATACCACGGCCAAGTTCTTCCCGATATTCGAGGGACCTTATAGAATAGAAGAGCAGGTTGCAAGGTACACATACATATTAAAAGACGTTGGAAAAAACAAAATTATAGGAAAATACCATGGGGATAGTTTGAGGAAATATAGACAAAATATAGAGCAATAAGGAAACAATGGTTTGAGCCAATGAGGTATGTGAATCAAACGTGGTCAAATAAAATTTTATAAATGTCTTTGAATCAATGTCAATGTTACTAAGAAGTATTTGAATAAATGTCAGTATTGTTGTTTTGATTATTGATGTCAATTAAGTCAAAATTGTGATTAAAGTATTAATGTTCATATGAATATCTAATATGTGTATGCCATGTTAGGTTAAGTAACAAATTGTAATAATTAGTTATAAGGTAGAAGTAAGCAAAATTGTATTAGTGCAAATTTTATTCGAGAAAAATCAAAAGTGCAAATTTACAAAAAAGTGCAAAATTATATATGTGCAAATTTTAATTAGTTTAAAGGTATACAAGAAGAGAAAAAAATTAATGAATTTCTTAAATAATCAAATTTTTTTTATACCGAGTGGGGGTATATATAACGATTCATATAGTCGACCTATCAGATCGTTATATGAAAGTGTCAAACTGTGCTAGTCTAGTGGCGTAAGCAAGAGAGAGAGGGAATAATCACAGCCATCTCTGTCTAACCTCGCCACTGCTACTACTGACGCGTGCACAGACATGAAATTTTTTCAATTAATTTGATTTATTAAAACTGCAATATCTTTAAAACTAATAAATATACGGCAATTCTGAAACCTGCATAGTGTTCAGCAATTAAAGATCTATCAGTAGCCAAAATATCAACTAATATAATTAACATTTAAAGAAGTTATACAGAAGAAGAACGCCAAGAGATATAACTAGAGAATTAGGCTAGGTACGAATTAGGTGTTTTAACACACATACAGAGAAAGACCAAAGCAATAATATTCTGTGGTCAGATCTTTGAAAACATGTTTGCAAATACCTGTAATCAAACGATTTGCAAACAGCGGAAGTATGAAATTAGCCAGAAATTCTCTACCATCTCAAACTTGTTAAGGAGAGTTTGAACAACCTGTTCGATATTGTTTCAAATGGAAAACACATGATTTATTTGGAACAACCAATCACAACTCTAAGAGTAGACGCTAACTCAGAATGAGGGAATTGATCACTCATCGTTCGAGCATTAAATAAGCAAGACGTGTGTTAAATACGATCTCAATTGCACAAACAACGCAAAGCATTTATTTAAATAAACAGTTCGCGAAGTGGTCCGCAGTAGTAGAGGAACTAGTAAAGTTCAATAAAAAATCTCGCTGCGTAATAACTAATTAATTAATTAAATAATTAATTAATTAATAATTAATTAACAGTGAAGTGACCTGTGCACCAGAGTAGCTACAGCATCTGTAATTGTCCAGGATCATCAGTCAACGTTATTGGTCAACATCATTTCTTCTGAGCCGAACCATCAAAAAGAGTATCTCTACTGATTACTATCTACGGTCGACGCATCAATCAGATAAGAAATGTATTCATTGATCAATGAACATAAAATAACAAAATAAATAATTAAATCAATAAACATTTTTAAAAGACACTATGTAAATTCAAATTTTGTATGTAATTATTAAGATTTGATATATAATGTAATATAGGAGTGTTGAATGGAGAGTGAGGTGTAGTACTGAACGTGCAAATTATTGCAGACCCGTTCTTTAGCACTGGTTTGGGTGATATATAAATCCCTAAATCAACCAGATAAGAGCAATTGGTCATTTGGACGTTTTAATCTTCACTTTTCAAGCATACTCATTAACCAATAAGATTTATGTTAGCAATAAATCATTAAATTAACTTTTAAAGAAATTAATTCAATAACAAAGTCATTAATTAAACAAATTTCAACATTATTTAAGAGTTATTTGTAACGATTCCCCTTAAATATTCCACTCACTGAACGAATCCTGAGATAGTGTGTCTCTGTGCTCTGAGCTAAGCTGAATCCGTGTCATTTGTATCTGGGGTTTGTTCTGGCGCCCAGTTAAAGTAAAAAGTCACGGGTAAGTAAGATTTGTTCTATCATTATACACAGAAAATAGATAGATAGACAAAAGGTCTTTACAATATATATATATATAACACACAAAATACAACATCAACATTTTATACAACTAACATATAGCACCAATAAAATCTTGTTTCAATCTCTTTTCTCTTTCAACATATGTCCGTTTGTTCCCACACTCTCTTTTACTGTACCAGGAAACTTACCCTGCAAAAATTCACCAAAAGGAAACTTCCCAAGCTACCTTGCAAGCCCTGTCACATTTTGGTTCATGGGCTCAAAATAAACCACGCTCAGCTACCATTGAAACGCCTTCCCAAAATTTATTACACCCCTTTTATATCTTCCAATTTTTTTTTTTTTTTTGAAAAGCGTCACTTAATATTTAAGACTAGACGCGTGGCCTAGATGGAAATAAAATGTGCTGAGCCCATCGTGACAGGTCTTGCAAAGAAACACTTGATTAACAGCAAGAAAATTTTATTTATGCATCATTTGGTTTCGATACAAATTCTTTTACAATTACAATTCTTTTCGTTCTAGTTTCTCTTAAGGCTTAATATCAATTTAAATATTTCTTTTAAAGCACCATAGTGGTTGGATTGCAACAATAACATCTCCAAAAAATTATCTCTAACAATTAAATTACAACATACAATACAACCAAACCCAGAGTATTTTACTTTCAATAAAAAGCTTTTTCATTTGCATTCACAATGCTTGAACAATTAATCAGCATGAAATTATTAGAAGTACATAATAATGAGAATCAATTATCCGTACATAATAATTAAAATTTTGCAAATAATTACTTAAATGTGTTCAAATACTTCCATCTATCCGTCCCCAGCACTTGGATTAATACAACGAAAGGCAAGTAACCTTAAAATCACAAACTGTGATCACAGTAAAGCAGACATTGAAAGTTTGTTAATTAATTATAAATGTTTAATAAATATTCTATAATCAAGCAGAACCTAATAATAAATAAATTAATTTAAAAAGAGTTTTAATTTAGAATGAAATGTACCGGAAAAGTTGAACTCGCAAGATCACAAGTCATATGACAGGTAGATGCAAGTACTGCCTGGGTATTATATTTTCTTAAAGTTTGGTTAGCTCACACTTCTTACTTACTTGTTACTTAAATCTACTGACAAAACATATTGTTTATGTTAACATTGCCTTAGCCTATGTGTCTATTACTTGTATTTACATATTATTTTTAATCAGAGGTATTTGGGTACCTTCTGTATGACCCCAGTTGTAAACAATAATTGGTTTCAACTACTGTGAGTCTTTGTTAGTGGGAATCTATTGTTATTCCTTGGTATTTCTGTTATTAATGTGAGCTCTATATTGCACTATGAGGTGCACATTTATTTTCATTCTTATTTGGTATTCTTTTGTCCTTTCATATTATCATTTAGTTAGAATAGTTTAACAATAGTATTATCTTGATAATGACTCTAGTGTTTTTAATACATCAGCCTGTTCCTTAGCGTATAGCATTGGATAACAGTAATTACACCTGGTGTCATTAATTATTCTTATTATACATTATTTCAATTGCTTATAATACTCTTATACTATTACAATAGTGGTATTATATCTTACTAGTGGTATAGGTATTAGTCTGTTATTTCTATTTGCCATTACCATGTGTTTTTGTTTAGATTTCACATAGTGAATCTTATTTTGGCTGGTTTTGGTTCACTTCATTTATTTAAATTCTTATATAAAATTCATTTTTGGTATCTTATATTGGTATGTGTAGAAAGCTTATTATTTCTACTTGGTTTAAGGTACAAAACATTTTAGTTTGGGTAGGTTTTCCCTACTAATAAATATGAACTTAGGTGAACAGGACCTGTATCTTAGGTTATGTAGTTTCCTTATTTGTAGCAACAATGCATGTGTTAAGTTGATACAAATTTACATTTTTTTAACCTTATTTTTTCAAGTCTGGTTTTATTAATGATAACTGATAATTTATTAGTCATTTCTTTTTCTTATCTGACATGATTGTTTGATTATTTGACTAATGTTTGTTATTATTATGAGACAATTTTAATACTTCTTTACATTACATTTATGCTGTGCATAACATGTCATTATGCTTGTATTTACAGCTTCTTTTAAATTAACCGTATTGTTACTTCCATTCTTTTTATAATATAGAATGTCCTACTCATTTACAATATCATCAGTTGTATATTGGTCATCTCATTTAGTCAGTTGTTGTCTATCTCTTCAATCTGAAAGTTCTCCAGTTATTGCTCATACGGGTAAGATGTTAATCTATAGTTGACTGGCTCTTGGAATCTATATTTTATGCCATGGTTGTTAGGTGTCTTTCTCGTAGTATGTTTCTTCCTTGTTTTCCTTTGTTCCTTACTGACCGAAAACTATTGGGTTGTTGGTTCCTGTGTTACAATCATTGTTTGTTGCATCTTCTTTCTTCTTATAATGTTATTACATTTTTAGTTACCATTAGTTTTATTAACTCTTGTGTTGTGAGTTTATTCTTGGTGATGAGTTTCTCATGTAGTTTCTTTCTTGGCACTTTAGTTTAAACACTGGGTGTGCCTCTTTGACTCAATTATTCTGACATGTGCTAATATTTTGGGTTACTGAAATTTTGGTATCATATGTCTCCTTACATATTGTCCCCCCTCAAAAATAGGTCATTTGGACTAATTCCTTTACGGGATTTGAGAAATTATCTATTACATTGCTTCTTATTTATTCTGAGCTTCCGTCTTTTACATCTTTTTTCTTTTCATTTCATATTTTAATACATTGTTACCTTTGACCTGATCCACTATCTTCTTGCTTGGTGGTTTTTTCCCTGTAGTATTTAATTCCCTATCATTTCCCTAACATGGCAGTTGGCACAGATCAGAGGAGCACTCTTGACCAAAGAAGAATAATGGCCAAAGAAGCACGTAAAATTTTGGCATGCTTTAGGAACAAAAAAGAATTAAAACTCATTGTAGAAGAAATAAAGAAATTACAGTCAACAGATATTAGAATACAGAAGTTGAGGAAAAGGATGGAAAGTACTTCCAACACTACATCACATTATATGATTCATGAAGGAGTAATGTTTAGGAACACCAACAAAAGAAACAGTGATTGGAAAATTTTAGTCCCGGAAGAGGTATGTCATAAATTAATTGTTGATTATCATAAGAGATATGGACACCAAGGCCAGAAAAAAGTAGTGTCAGCACTCAAGGAACACTTTTACATAAATAAATTAGAAAAGAAGGTAATTCGGTCTATAGAAACATGTGATATTTGTCAAAAAGTCAAGTTAGCCAATGTCAGATATGAGGGAGGGTGGATAAATAATCAAGCATTGAGAGCGCTAGAGCAAGTTTTTATCGACATTTGTGGACCATTCCCAACTAGTGGGAGGAGACGTAGTAAGTACATACTGATTATCATGGACAGTTTTACTAGGTTTATAAAGTTATATCCCATCACTAAGGCTAAAACCTATACTATAGTAAAAATAATTAAAGAAAAATATATAAAGGAGGTGGGGTTGCCTAATAGTATCATATCTGATCATGGAACACAATTTAAAGGTGTCAAGTGGCAGAATGCGATGAGAGCAATAAAAATTAGGACATATAAAACATCAGTATACCATCCAAATAGTAACCCGGCCGAAAGAATGCTCAAAGAAGTGGGTCGTTTATTCCGCACATACTGCCATGACCAACATAATAAATGGAGTGAATATGTTAGTAAAGCAGAAGAGTTTATAAATTTAGCAAATCACGACAGTACCGGTGTGACACCATATGAGGCAATGCATAAAAAACGCCCACCCAGAATTATCGAAAGTTTAGTTGACTTTACATGGTTCACTCAACCACAGAAGGACATACAAGTTATTATGGAGAGTCGGGTGAAAGTGAAGGCAGAGGAAAGAGCCAGACGACAATACAAGAAGCGATATAAACAAATTAATTATCATATAGGAGAGTTAGTACTTGTTCGTAACAGACAACTTCCCAGCAGTAAGGAGAAGTTGATGAAAAAATTATTTCTATGTTATGTAGGCACATTCATAATTGACACGGTGAACGATAACAATACTGTAGTAATAAAATACCAGGATGGAAGAATTAAAGGGACATACAATGTTAATCAACTTCGCCTTTATAAGTCAGATAATAACTAAAGAGTGTGAATTCTGAAATAAAGAACACATGAAATGTATGACCAGAATTGGGAAGGTGAGATTTAAAAGAAAAGATAATGTTGTATTCATGTTTTTGAGTTTTTAGCCATGAAACTAGGCACAATTGTTATTTTATACTTATTATTTTTTATGTAAACCCAGTTGGTTTGATTATTGTTATTTTAAGCCATAAATGAGTGTGTACGATACGGTGATTCGTGATAGTGATGAACCATATTTGTTATGTTAATAAAAGAAAAACAAATTATGAAAAGAACTTTGTGATATACAATTAGCGAATTAAACAGATGTTTTCAATATTAATGTTAGACCATGTTTGTGATAAGAAATTAATTATTTCAAAATCTCATATCAAGTTTTATCTGAGATTATGAAATAAGGGAAGGTATTATGTACTGCTGTTAAAATACAACACAGTACATAAGAGGAAAATAATAATTTTAAAAGAAAAAATATATGAATTTAATAGTAATTGGAACATATGTTTGAATTGTAAACAAAAACACTGAGTCAATAGTCCCAACCAAAATAGAGGTAGACTCCAATATTAGATAGAACAACATTAAGATATATGTTTTGACAAGGATTATATGAAATTTGAAATAAATATTAAAATAAAGGGAAAGAGTAAGAAAATTATAATATAATAAATAAAAATTAGAATTAAGAATGTTAGAAATCAAGTAAATGTATTTAATAACAATTAGAAAAGTTATATATGTTTTTAAGAGTTATATGATGGAAAGATGTAACGAATGTAGGGAGGTATCAATATGGCAAAATGTAAATTGTTAGATTTGTATTGTATAAAAATAGAAGAAAATTAATTAGTCTAAATTTATATTTAAGAAGAGCAACATTGAGTCTAAATTTATATTCAATATGAGAAACATCACTGAGAGAGACTGTAATATTTAAATAAGTCAAAATTTATAATTCAGAAGATACACATCACAAAGTCTAATGTTATATGTAATCAGATAAATATTAAAAGAGTTTAATTTTTCATAAAAGAGTTTAATTGTCTATTTAATAAAGGAAACATTCAAAGAAAGGGAATTAACGTGAATATTGAATTTAATAAAAATACAACTTAATAAACAAAAAATATTTCAAGAAGTCTGAATATATCGTTGAGAGAACGCCGACCTAAAAGAAGAAGCATGTACTGGAAAATAGTTTGAGGGGCAATACCATAAAATCCAATATTCCGAAGAGGTATCAGTTTCGCAGTTATAGAAGAAAATAAAATTCAGCATTAAATCTAATAAGAAATTCCCGTGGAGGAACAGGTCACTAAGCCTAGTATTACCTTTAAGATGATAAACATTAACCAGAATTGAACCCGTTGCAGTTGTGAAGAATTCAGAGTCAATCTATTTACATTTTTAAGGTAGATATTCTTACCTTGTTATTTATCAAAAAATTTATATACTAACGTTATTTGGTACGGATTAAAGAAAAGAATATATCATACACAATATTAAGTAATATCAATCAACTTAATAATTGTTAACCCTGAGATAGAGTTTTCTTTTCATGTGCAGATAGAAAAAAAGTAATAACTGTAATTACATATCTTAATTAAATTACTGGCTATAAAAGAACAGTACATTAATGATGCAACCAATGTGTGGCATATAATAATTTAAAATATCTGCAAATAATTACAGTACAATAAATATTTTATATTCACAGTATAAGTACTTTATATTCAAACATACTAAACTAAAAGACGGCCGAGACTATGAACTGCTGCGCATCGCTCCTCTGACTGTTGAGGTTCACTTGCTGCGAGGGGAGCCCACATAAATATAACTTTATGTAGTACTTTTGTTAGTGAGTAGTAAACTATTATCGTACAAATGCAGTCAAACCATATTTCATTCAAAATAATACAAGTAATATTGGAAGCAGTGTGTTTTAATACTAGTGTATTCTTAAGCAAATTTTACATGTATAATAATAAATATTCAATAATTTATAAATAATATTTTAAGTTATTAAAATGCAGACTACAATTATATAATTAACATTAAAATTTAAATGTTAAATCTACAAACCTTTAGTTCTAGTTTAAAATAATTATGTAAAATAACTAAGAGTTTCATAACATTGTCAGACAATTATAAAAATATTAATTCAGAAAAATATTGATCACATGAGAGTGTATAAAGGCTAGTTATTTAAATGCCAGAAAGGTTGTTTGTTTATCAGTTTGTATACACTAAGACAAATCGCCAACACGCCGTGTGGGATAATGCGCCGAGACAGTCGCGTAGACAATTCGGCTGTTAACCGCCTACTATCATTCTTCTGACCTGACATTTTTCACCGTTCCGTATACGTTTCTACTCCAGGTTTCTACGCAGAAAAGTATTGTAACTTTTGACACGGCGGTATTTTTTAGAACGCAAGGCGAAGGACACAACGCTTTATAAATTCTAAGAAGATAAACACCGTGCAAGGACAGTAGACAGGATATATGTTACACGTGATTCCCTGATATCCGTTAGATGTGGCAAGGAACAAAGCGTTCTTTATGTATATAATTCTAAGTCATTTATAGTTTTTGCCTTAAAAAAATAAATTATTTAGAAAAACTGTACATTATTTTGTTGAGTGTATTAAAGTAACACAATTAATTTGTTATATTATAATTTATATAATTCATGATTATAGAAATATTTTATAGTCTTTTCACGTTGTTAAAGCTGCGTTAAAATAAATTTTCATTAAAGTTGGTGGTACGGAACAGGGATGGCTTACGGAACTTTTGTAACTGCAAAATCTTGCGACACCGTACTTCCTACTTAAACAGCATTTATACTTCCTCCACAAATGTTTTATACCACTGATGAAAATTGTGTGACAGATCTCAATGAGTCTGATTGCCGATTACAAACTCAACAATACGATTTTTTATGTAACAATGACTGGTTAGAACTAAATGTAAGTTATTAGACTGTTCATACAATTTTTATATTATATTAGATAAATCAGAGGACGCCAAATGTAATGCTCATGTACTTATAAGTAAACGTAACTAAAAATGTTATTACACTAAACAGAAAGAATTTAAATGGTATATGCTAAGCAGAAGAATTGCAACTATAACATCAATTAAAGTTTTGCTGAAACAATAGGCCTATATAAAATGTAATATCCTTTAAGTAATTAATGTATAATTGCTTTAATAACTTCACTGAATTCTATTTTATCAGTATAGTGTAAACAGTAAATACTGAAAACAGATAGTACATGAGATCTAAGACGCTATGATAACATCCACAAAGTAGGTCCGTATTTCAATGAAAAATACATGTTAAAATCGCAAAGCTTTCGTAGTCAGGTAATAGTCTAGATCGAACACTGGGCTAAACAAATCATACAATATATTGGGAGTTTCAAAATGACATTTACCAGGAGCACCTTATTACAAAAATGACGATGTCTGTATTCACTCTTGTACATTTATTGAAATAAAACGAAGTTACTTAATTATTTTTACAAATGTTCATTTATTTATTTAATTTAATCCCACACTTACTCTCAAATATTTTGTAATTATTTTTAAATAATTTTATTGAAAATATTTATTCGTATTATAATATTAACATATATTACAATAGTTTTACTACGTTATACGCTTCCTGCAGGTTTCCACGGTTACGTAAATTGATTAAGCGTTTAATCTTTACGTAAATAATGGATATTATAAAGTGTCTAAACACAAAACAACGTCAAAATACAAAATCAAATATACAACAAAAGGAAAATACATTTTGCTCAAGAGATATTTCAGACATAGTAAAACTGAGTTTTATCATGAGAGATACTGAAATTCATGTAATAATATTTGTTAAACATATGTTTTGACTACCTTGGCTGTGGACAGAGATTTGGAAATTTGGTGAGCAAAATTGGTAACACTTTGTGGCAACTAGAAACAGCGATTTACACAGCAGTAGAAACTAGTAGCCAGATGACAAGGAAAGAAACACGGAAATATACATTTAATACAAGAAAAAGAAGGCAGAAAATTTGATTGAAATTTTATAGTGTAGAGGTAGGGAAATTAGTACAAGGCAATATGAAACTGTAGGAAAAATATTGAGTTGATACCATATTTGAATAATAATTTACTAAGGGCGGGGGGGTTAAGAATAGTTTATGAGTTTCAGAAACACCTGTATTGTTATTAGTTATTTTATGTTTCAGACATAGGGGAAATATTTTCCAATAGGTTTCTGTTAAAATTCTGCAGTTTCATTTAAATAACGAATTTATGTTATAGTCATCTTTCTGATTATTTATGTCAAAAATGTTGATTACGAGCATCAGAAGTTTTTTAAAACTCTTTTATAATTCTGAAAAATATTACAACAATAGACAGAGTAAAAGAGACGTGTACAAACAAAAGGTAGCCGAGAGCGGTATGTTAACAACAAACAACTGCCATCTAGATATTGTTTGTTGTTGATATACTAGCAGAACGTAATGGTGCCGAAGTTTTGTGACATATTATACTTTGCTGTATTATCTTCCTTTTCCTCGTATCTTTTTTCCAAGCAGTATAGGGCGTATACATACACTTTATCGCGTAGTGCCAGACTCCTTACGTAACTTTTACATTATATTCGGTTTCAGAAAAAAGGACTGACCAATTGCTGAATACCACTGTAGTTTCCTAATAGTATTGTTCTTGTATCATCAGTGTCATCGAAGCATATCGCTTTTAATATTTTGAATTTCTTAGGAAAGCAAATACTCCATGCGGCCGAACAGTCTTTGTATTCCAACCACAGTGACTTTTTGCTGAAATCTTTCTCACAAACAGTGCCAAACACAGACAAGTTGACAAAATTTTTTACTATTTGAAACAAAAATGCTGGTCCTTTTTTGTCAATATTTAAATTACAGTACAATGATGAATATTTTTTATAATAAAATATATTATGTAATTTTAGAACCGTCATAGAACAGAATCTATAATAACAGAATGAGCAATGTGTAAATTTTGTTGAAATGATAACAGCATTCGGCTCTATAGACAGAAAGAAGTTGTGTAAGATTGTAAAAATTTGGAGTTTTTCAACAAAATTTGTGGGGGCGGTGAAATTATCTTACGAAAACATAAGAATATAGCAATAAGAATATTGGCAAGAATACTGCCAACGAAGAAAACGTGACAACTCAAGTTAACATTAATACGCAAGTGGTTTGAATTGGCTGCATTCTCTCATTTTTATCTTCGTTTTTATCTACTGAGTTACGAGAAGAACCACAAAAGGAAAACTAAAAATACACTGAAACAAGTTGAATCAACTAGAATGTCTGAAAGATATCCATGATATTTACCTGCGAAACGGCAACGCGTGTAGAAAAAGACGGAGAAATTGACAAAAGAATCTAGGAAGTTTGGCTTCATTTTTACAAAGAATTAGCACCTAGAGGACACCAAAGATTTTGTATAGATATCGCTCGCAGGGACAGAGATCTCACGGAATGCCAAACAAGAGGTGAAATGATCACGTCGCAACAAGCTGTTAGACTAGTGCTTGGTTGGAAGAAGATGAAGAATGCATGACGAAGAAAATTAAACGCATGAAGAGATTTGGCAGTGACTAACAACTTAAGAATGCGGCCAGTGCTAACTATCTAGGAAATGTAATTAGTACCAATGGCGGAATTGACGAAGAAATACTGACGCGTATAGAAATAAACCAAGAAGATTTTTACACATTAATAACATATGAAAATAAGTAAAACAATATACAGAATATAACTGAAATACTTACAACAAATGTAGAAGATTGTATGTTCCTCAACTGTGGAAGAAAATGTACAGTTGCTTAAAAAGTCGAAGTGTTTACCAATAACTACAAAAGACCGCAAAATGAAAATACAAAACAAAATGCACAAGCAAAGAGAAACAACGCAGGCCGGTGGAATCATGGATCAGAATATACTGTATAAACAGAATAGAAAACGTTATTCTGACTTAGACAGGAATTAAAGCAAAAGCAAAAGACTGACCAGACTAAAGCCACACATAAACGAGCTGTGCTCCATAAAGAACTATTAGGATTGAGTAAGCTGTAATAATAAGTAAGTAAATTAACAATAAGTAAATATAGTATCCAATATTATTTTTCTGCTAATACACAATATTTTGAATTCATAGTTCTGTGACAGTCGGTAATTACAATCTGCTAGTATTAATCGATTTAGAGAAAAAAGGAGTAACCAGCTGATAGGTTAGGTATTGAAGTATGAAGACATTTAAGAGTCGTAAAGGGTCGACGAATACAATGTCATCTAGAACGGATGGATGATCAGCGTATGCCAAAGAAAGTCCTGAGGGCACATGTGCATAAAAACAGAAAGAGTGGTCTACCTAGGATAAGATGGTCGGATGATGTCCTGGATGAGCTCAGAAGAATGGATGTGAGGGGTTACGCTGAGATAGCAACGGATAGGAGACATTGGAGAAGGCTGGTTTTGGAAGCCAGTGCTCACGTTGGGCTGTAGTGCTGAAGAAGAAGAAGAAGAAGAAGAAGAAGAAGAAGAAGAAGAAGAAGAAGAAGAAGAAGGAGAAGAAGAAGAAGAAGAAGAAGAAGAAGAAGAAGAAGAAGAAGAAGAAGAAGAAGAAGAAGAAGAAGAAGAAGAAGAAGAAGAAGAAGAAGAAGAAGAAGAAGAAGAACTAGTAGTAGTAGTAGTAGTAGTAGTAGTAGTAGTAGTAGTAGTAGTAGTAGTAGTAGTAGTAGCAGCAGTAGACAAAGGAGTTTGGTTAGACACAATCAGTGAACAAACTCTCAAATCTACAATTTGTTACTTAGCATTGGGGACGTAGGCATTATTACAATTTCAAGATGCCTTCAGCAAGTAACATCCAAATAACAGACATGCACGATTGGTGAAAGGTCCCGACTGGTTTAATAGTTTATACAATAGAGTTTAAGAATAATTAAAAGTGTGTTTAAAATGTAGTTTGTGTTGGGCAACATTCAACAGTTTTAACTAAAAAGCATTGCAATTGCAAATAAGTTAATCTCTGTATGTTTTGGGAGTATTTATTTATTCAAACAGACAGAAATTTAAGAAAATAGAAAATACTTTGTATGCAAAAACTACAGTACAAAATTTATATTTTATTAGTGTGGTATATTGGCAGTAGTGTTGTAAACATGTTTTTAATTATTGCACAGTTTTAGCTAGTTTCATTTTATTATTTATTGTTTTTTTTATAACCGCTGTAGCCCTATATAATTGATTAATCATTAGCTATACATTTCCATAATATGTGTACTTTAGCGTCAGTTTACGTGCATGTAAATGCACAAAGTCTACGAACATTGTATCGATTATTGTAATGGACAGTTTGGCCTGTGATAACTACGTTCACAGCAATACTGGTGTAGCAGTCTGTCAACCGTTGCTATTGTCAAACATTCATCATCATAAAGTTCACTGTAGAAGCTATTACAGATTTGTTCTGATTGAACAGCAGCTGATTCTTCACCTCGATGTCCTACAAACCAAAAATTACAGAATAATGATTGTTTTCGTTATTATTAGATATTAAATTCTTTTTTTGTTTTGTTTACCGTTTCAATATTGTAAATTTATGAGTTTTTAAAAAATAAAATTTTACGTTGCGTTTACATCACATTATCAACTTGCTTGGTAAGGACGGGTAAATAATGAGGTTGAAGTGATTTGAGGAAGTTGGATGCTGTTGTCTCTGAACGCGATCCCGGCAACTGGTGACGTGTGAAGAAGAGCTCAAAACTTGCCTGTAACTCCAAATGAAGCAGAGACAGACCTGATCACTGTACAGTGTACATATCAAAGTCCCTAACACAAAACATCTTTTAGTTCAATGTTACCATTTTTGCTGAGACACCTGCTTCATTATTTATACTCACTGTAAACTCAGCTTACTTAGTTTTGTTAAACATAAGTTCTATTTTTGAATATAGAAAATTAGAGGGTATGCTGGGCGATTCATATGTTGGAACGTGTGTTTTACAAGTCTAGTAAATAGATTTCAAAATACTCGCCTAATAAAGTGAGTTAACAGTAGAAGCTAAACTGCAAAGTGAATTAAAACGGAGACTGCCTGCATTATTAAAACAACGACTATCTTAAATATGAGATATTAATTGCAACTGTTAGTATTTTAAGCAAGAAGCAAAAGCATAAGTTTAAACAAAAACAGCATAAATTCTTGGCGATTACAACAGACAGGTCAAGAAATAGTGCTGATTAATTTAAAAAATAAGTTGGTCGCAGTATAATAAAACTAACATAATTTATAAATGGAAACTAAATAGAATTATAAATTTGAGTAGCCTTATTATTATTATTATAAAATAGACTTAATAAGGAGCGAGTTCAACGCAACTCAGTCTACAGAGAGGTTCTGATCAGACAGTCTACGTTCGCTGTAGGATTTTTAATTTGCAACTGCCAATCAGTTGTAGATAAATTTATTAATGTTTCTGTAAAACTATCACGTATTCGTACTAACCAACGTGTTTGTCTTACCTAAGCACTGTTAAGAGGCGACTGCACAAATTGCTTCTGTCTAATACCAAATTGCGGATTCAAAAAAAAAACTTTATCGGATTCTAGAAAATTAATACCAAAATTAAATTCAAAAAGAATTAATCTTAAAAAGGTCTAATAACGCTGCTTTTTAATTACATATTATTACGACGGTAGGCCTATCACTAATCTTCGTATGGTACAGTGGAAAACAAAATACAAGACACCAATTAAGTTACTAATCACCAGCTTTAATTATCACAGTTAAACAGTTTGTAACCAATAGGATAGTCTCTTACAACAAATCAAATAAAAATTGTTCACACGCAATAAAAATGTCGATTAATATAAAACAGAATTCTATTACAATTGTCCTGCACAATCATAAAACACATAACACTTCGCCACAATACTTCGACCCGCACTGTGTAAATCGCCCGACAATAACTGAAACTAAGCAGCAGGTATGGGCTATTTATAGTCTGCAGGGTTCCATAATATGCGTCCTTAACAAGTCATCGAAACTTCTAGAGGACATTTCAGAGAGACATTCGCAGAAACACGCACCGTTGGGCTAATTGAGAAGCTTCTAAAACGACACCATCGAACGCACGAGACGTTCCGCATTACATAATACTGCCTCGCATGTGAAGCGTCACGTACGCATTACAGCTGCGGGAATAGCCGAGAAAAGAGTAGAACAACGTTCTCCAGTGCACCAGAACGTTCCGTATTGGCGTAACACTTATTCCCCATTACGTAACAGTATTTTAATTTTGTTTATACTTACGATTTTGTTTTCAGTTTAATCACTTAAATATTTGAATAAATAAAGATAATGAATAAAAACTGTGTAATTCCAAATATGTGTTTCTTAAGAAACACAAACACTTGCTATGCGACAAACTATTCATACTACGAACAACATACACTACTGGAAAAGGAGCCATATAAGTGAGGAAAGCAAAGTAATAAAAAACAGAAACCAATTATTTGAATGAAAAGAAGCACACTGTTAAACTAACAAAAAGTAATAGCTCGGTTTCAGATTACTTTTTGACAGACAATAATAACGATAGTATGGTGATAACATTGATAACATCCCCGCCTTTCTACACTCTAATTGCCACGTCAGAAAACAATAAACTTTGACTGGGGATGTATCGTTAATACAATATTGCATGTCACTAGTTTGTCGAAAGTTGTAAAAGGATAAATTTCTTAGATCCATTTCGCAATGTGTGCGTGCATGTATACAACTACTGCCGTTTCTCCCATCCTGGTCATCAGAGGTCTCATCCCGTCCCAACTCATCCCATTTTCTTCTTTTTCCCATCGCTTCATTGATGATCTATTTGCATAATAACATGGATTTACCTTTTTTTCTTCTTCCAAGAACGAAACACATTATAACAGGTTTTCAGGCCAACAATCGTCAGATTTTCGTTGCAGGTCGTTATAATTAGACCTAACTATTTTGTTTCATTCCTAGACTGACTATAATTTCACTCCTGAAATTTGTAGAAAACGAACATTAAAACAATATTACAATAAAATACAGCATGAAACGAAATAATAATGTAATGTAATTGCAACACAAAATATTATATGATCCACTAGCGATGTCGAGCTACAAGTGATGTAACCAAACAAATAATAATGTGATGCGTAATTTGCCTTAAATAGAATATCGCAGGAGGTCGTAAAATGATTAAAAAATATTTTAGTATCACACAGATTATTTATAATGCTTCGTTAACATTGAGTGTGACTCCCTATAAAAGTAAACGAGAGCTAAAACCAGCATGTTTATTACGGTAATCAGTTTCATTCGTCGCTTGTGCAAAGTAATATTCCTGATTCTGTTTTACTGCTTCTGTGATAGTGTATTTAATACGTTAATAATTGGTACTGTTCATTTTCATTGGCGAATAACGGATTATTACCTTTAAGAGAAGGAAATATTTTATCTACGTGTCATATAGCAATATTATTAAAATAATTAACATTTAAAGAATTTATTAATGTTAACAATATTATTAAATATTAACTACTATTAAAATAAAATTAAAGAAACTATTACTAAACTATTAAACCAGTATATTATTACTTCCATGTTTCATAAGAAAATGGAAGTATGGTGATGGCGAAAAAAATCGTGTTCGAGATAAGGGCTGATTTTGATTGTAACCTACTACCCTCAAAACGTGAAAAAAAGTCATTTTTCGAAAAGTGGCAAACGATAACTGCCGCAAATTCAAACAGAATCAAATACTTTTTTGCATACTTGCCTGAATAATTTTAGAAGACTCAAGGCCTATTGAATTTGGTGAAGATCGGTTAAGGGCAAGGGGTAGTTTACCAGCAACGTTTTATGTTGTAACAAGAATAAAGTACTTAATTTTTATAAATAAAGTATTCTGAAAGAAGGTCATAATAATCCACTGTAGAAAGGTAGATGTAATATCTATAAATGAAAAGGATAGTTGAAGGGGTAGGGGTTAATTTTCTATAAATGAAAATGATAGTTAAAGGTGAGGAGATAATTTGTTATATGTGTCATCGGCAACAAATTGCCGAATTTGTAAATAAGCTTACAAATTGTAAGGTTATCGGCAACAAAGATGTAGTTGGTTGTTAAATTTCCTTCCTGGACTATTTGGCTGTGGTCCAATGTTTTCTGTAAAACCAGACGTTTCGAGTGAACTAACGTGAGGTGATGTACATTAGTGGCCAGAGTACTGTGGTTAAGGCTGAACCAAGAAGTAGAAAGAAGTAATTTCTATGGAAATATTTCATTTCGAAAATGATTTTAAATATAAATCTTACAACATGGAAGTCATGTATGGTTCTCCATACCGATATTTAAACACTAGTGATCGATTTACTGACTCTGACATCTGTGGTACTGAAGAAGACCGATGTCTACATAAAACATTTAATATTTCAGTATTAATTAGAAGTTACCTCACTACTCAAATTCTAACTTATTAAAATAGTGTATAATAGCCTCCTTTGAATATCATCTAAATGGCTTAGGATAGGTTTACTATGTGGCCCGTAAAGCAGAGTGACACTACGCTTTGACCACTGAATGTTAACGGGATTCCTTATTTACACAGACCGCGTCGACCTGGGTCGCTGATTTTATGACGCGCCAGGTCCCAAACAGGGTAGTGACTTACAAGGTCATACCCTCTGTTCTACTTGAGCTTGCAATTGCTTGAAACATTTTTAAAATACTTAATTTTAAATTTATTTTTTTATTAATTCTTATACTAATTTGGTGTAACCTACGATGATGATAACATGACACAATTATTTTCATCGTTTGCATAATAAGTTACTTGGTAACTGTCCCACTACAATTTTATTTTATAAAACCGTGTCAGTTGTTTCGACTTTTTAGATCATCTTCAGAGAGTAAACAAACATATACTTAAATACTATTTAATTAAATGCCATTAAAAACAATATTTATAATTACTGTATGTGCTCTATTTAAGGTGAAAGTATGAACAATTTTTAAGTCGCTACTCAGATATAAAATTATAATTTCATTTTGCCGTAATGTTATAGCTGTCTATCAAGAAATTGTCAGTCACGGGTAACTGCAAAGCAAAACTTTAGACTCGCAAAGTATTTTATTTAATTATTAATTGTCAATATTTGAGCACAAACTAATATATAACGATGACATTCTGAGAGCTGTCTTCTGGACAGTATCATCACATTTTCTTTAAAGTTAAAATAATCCATTTTAGACTTAATTCACGGTACCATTAACTGTGACCTGTCATTTTAAAAATGGCTTTTATAACTGGTATTTTAGACAATTAAACTACAGTTAAAACAAATAAACACGTAATATACTAAACAACGATTACTATATCACTATATGAAAACAGCTAATATTGCATTCCGTTTCAGTTTACGTATTTCTGAGCGAAGGTTACATGAGACGTACTAGGCACAGAGTTTGTCAAGCAAAGGTTTGTGTTTTTATAAGGTGCTGGAATATGCTTTAAGATCACAATGTCATCTGGTGATTCATAATATTGCGTAATCGTGTCTCTTTGTGGTATACACAAACGTTTGTTCCACTTTATAAATGTGTTACAAACGGAAACGTATCCGTCGTAATTTTCTATTGCAACGTAAATATTAATGAGGTTGACAAAACATGTGTACTACACGAATTCTGAATAGAATTTAAAAAGCATATTTGCCTTCATATCCAAAATCCCGACAGGACTGCGTTGACTGTAATAAGTCTAATAAAAACTGACTAGAAATATTTCGTCCCTCATAAGCATTTCTATATGGTTTGACAAAAAAGAACTGTACATGTCCCATGAGTGCAACCCTACTCTGCTTACCCAACCGCGCGCAGACGCTTTGAAATTTTCAATGCCATGTTTACAAATACACAAAGTCTGTGACATTGAAATAAATTGAATGTCTTCTGTACAATCTACATACAAATTCAACTATTAGAAAAATAAAATGTGTTATTTATGAATAAAATGTGAATAAATTTTTTAAATAAAACAATATTTAACTGTGTTCTGAAGCTTTAAACACAACATAAAATACTAAATTAATTCAAGAAAAATATGTTTAATAAAACTAAAATATAAAATTATAATTTTGATAATTTTAAAGCCAAAATAAGTTATAATGTCGTTAAAATTATATATAATATTTTAATAACATTTCAAAAGTGACGCATAATGAGTTTTATACTAGTTTATATCAACATTAATTGTTCTATGGGGAAAAGTAAATACTTTGATGCTGTTTAGCTCTTATACTTTAGTTTAGAGGACATCGTAACAAACTCTTTAGTATTGATCCTAGTTAAATCTCATTCTAGAATCAATCTTAATAAATTAATAACATAAACTAAATTACATCGTTAGTTATAATAGTGAAAACTGAAACTATTAAAACTATTTCCCACAAGTTGATATTCTCAAAATATTTAAAATTTGATACGAAATATTTGTGCACCTGTCTTTCTTCATTCGTTTTATATCGTTTCATTTACTATACTCTTCAGTGTACAATTTAATAATAATATGAATACACGTTTCTCTTTCTTTGATAAACACGATTAATCAAAAATTATAATTAATATTAATATTTGCGTTAATTATTTCTAGATCGTACTTGCAAGGATCATAATTTAATTAGCTAATGCACAGAGCTACACGAGTGCGTGTGTTAGTGACTATATCACCAATCAATCATCAGCAACAGTGTAAGTAGATGATAATCAGAGAGAGAGAATTACTGTATGTATCAAGGATCTGAACATTGTTAATTAAAACCGATAATCTGTTATAATTAACTTCCGGTTACTCTGCATCCGACATTAAAAAACATCATTAAAACTTCAAGAAATACACTTACTTGTATGACACTTGTGCTTGCTACTAATACTGAACTCATATACTGAACCAGTGTGCAACCCATGAAACAAATAATAGAATCGCATTGTACAATATTACGGTTTTGTTTTGTATTCCAAGTATTCCATTAACATATAAGCACGTAGGAGAAATATAAAAGAAAGTTAATTGTAGTTACAAAAGCAACAGAAAAACTAAGAAAAATATGAAAATGTCGGACTATTTTTAAGACAATAACAGGAACGTTTAATGCTATCCTAAATGTGTCTGAAACTGCGGCGTTAAAATAGTTATATGGCAAAAGATTTCGAAATTTTCGAATATTCCTTTTAAATAAAACGTATTAATACTGTGTAAGGACTTACGTAAATATGAGAAAGAAAAACGCCAGAAGAATACACGAAAAGGAAAATAACGTTGCACATGATAGATAATGTAGAATGAAAATTATATAAATTAATCATAAAAACAAATACTAGAAAAATGAAAATCAAATCGATTCTTTGGTAATACATTTTGTAAAGTCTGATAATGTGTAATTATTTTGAGAATATGCGTTAGATATAATAATTACAGTTTAATGGGAAAAGAATTATTATTAAGACAATTTAGACAATTGTAACTGCAATGAACATTAAAAATGAGTTATTATGCAGGAACAATTACTGCAATTGTTAAAAATATTATGTAGTGTATTATATATAAAATCACTCTTTTTTACTAAGAATTGCATAGAACATTCCTTCACGTGGAGTAGTCGCTGCGTAACGTTGCACTTGGTACTTCGACATTCAATTATAGACTTATCATTTCAAACTTTAAACGGTTTTACAGGTTTTGTCGTCACACTTTATAACTGATATGTAGATAATATTAGAAATAAAAGCAAGTTACTGTATGCTATTAATTTTTTTGAGGAAGACAATACAATGCAATGTTTCAATTACCTTCGCAGGCGCAGGCCTGCAACCAATCGTGTTGAACATTACACGCCGTATAATCAACATGTATTTACAATTTTGTTTTACTCGGTCACGAATAAAAAGCGCTTTGGTATTATTAACATAACTGAATAATATTAGAAGTAAGAAACTATAATTTATGCGTAGGAATTATCGCAATTGCAAACATATAATTTAGTTGTATGTAGGTCGTAATAATACAGTCATATCTCACGGCATATAACGCCATTGCTTCTGGCGGACCAAATATATTAGTTACAGCGTAATATGTGGTTACGGCTTTATGTGACCCGTTAGGTCAATGTAATACTAGTGATAAACAAACTGTCTTTGATAAGCCGCAATATTGTAACAAACATTAGTATAATATTGCTACCTGTAATGCTAACCCCTCAAAACTATCTAAATATTATTAACTACGTGAGGGAAACATCAGAATTGACGTGAAACGTTTCATGGACAACCCATGGCATGCATGCCGATTGGCTAAATAGCGGGCAGTAAAGAAAAAAAGAAAAGTTTACTTAAATCTTCCTACTTTTTTTACGGTACTGTAATTATAATATTGTTATATTGTTACGACGGTCTCAAGGATCGTCGTGTTGTAAAATGAAAACAGAATAACTGAAACTAATTAAGTCGCTAATTAAAACGTCAATTCGAAACAAACAACAGTTTAACAAAGGCACTCTTAAACAATAATTCAAGTTAAATGTGTCCTACACATACAATATACAACAACAAATGTCACCTTAGTACTGCTTCGCACTGTCACAATTACGCAAGTCACAATAACAATTACTGCAAACCGCCTTTTTCTTTCTCCGTCTAACGATTTGTACAAGCAGCGGCCTCAAATTGCCGAAAATACATTGCTCAGTAAGCGCTTCCATCAAATGTTGCGGTCTTAACGTGAAGTGGCCAAACTGCAGGCAAAGATACATTCTCTGATACGATATTTTCTATGTATTTTTCTTTTTATGTCATTGGCACTGTCTCTTCAGCAATTTGTTTTGTAAAACATGTCTGTGTTTACATTAAAGGCTCTAGTTTGCTTCTAACTTGCAAATATATTTGCAAACACCTCATCTACTGCAACGGATATTATTATCGGTATAGAGACAGATTTCTCTAACGTAGATAATCTTAGCTCTTGCCTATCGAAATCCCCGATAAATTTATCCAAGTCACCACGTCAAAGACCCAATTCTGCAGTTGTATGCAATTGCTTTTGCTCCTGTATCAGTGCTTTCATGATTTTTGTTTCACGCTTCCTTTCCTCTCTTTCCTGTTACGTTTCTCGTCTTGCTGTTCCTCTGAATCAAGCAATAATGATTTCTTACCGTTCTTGTGTTTCCAGCAGGAGTGTTTTCTGTTTCTCCTCCACTTTCTCATCGTTAGTTTTTCCGCTGCTTCTGTCGGCGTTTCTTATCTGGAATTATTTCTGTCTGCAGTAGTAACGCTTAGAAAGACTCATTTAACTGACTGTTTTTAAAATGAGTTACCACTCATATTGCTTTCTAGGAAGTGTCATTTATTTCTACCGTTAACCGTTCTATCACACTTCAGACACCATTAGTAGAACATTCTCAAGGATCGTCGTGTGATACAGTAGAAACAGAAAAACAGAAAAAATGGAGTCACTAATTAAAAATTTAATTCGAAACAAAGAACAGTTATAAATCAACAAAAGAACTTTAACACTATAATTCCAATTAAATTTGTCTTAACACACAACAATAAAAGTCACCTTATTACAATTACTCAAGTACAATTACAAAGTCCCTCTTAACACAATTACTCAAGTCACAATCACTCCGAACCGCACTATAACATTGCTGGTCGAAACTGAATTCAGCAAACCGCTAACGTTTATATTTATACCCCTTGAATATTTATATCCAAGAAACTGTGTCTATGTCCGACCTTGATAACGTCGCGAAGAATAGTCACCCAACGTCTAGAACAGCCTGTGCGTTGCTGCGTGTTAAGGATTGATATTTTTTCGCTCCACGTAGCAATAATACGTGTGTTCTTAGCCTTTACGTTTTACACAATTTTGTGGGTAGAGCTACATTCTAAGAAAAATATACTGTACTTCAAAACAATGTTTTGTGTGATTTTGATAAATTTATTGACATCCAAAAACTAAACATTTACTTGCAACAACGTAAAAATTATATTCAATACAGGGTTAGTAAATGGTAGTAGAGTAAATTATTTAAAAATATTAATTACAAAACACACACTGTAAAATTATAGTTTTGTAATTTTTAAATTAAAACTAACTTGTTTTTGTATTCTGACTCAAAAGGAGAGCTACCTGAAATTCTGAGCTGTTGATTCCCATTACTTACTTATAGGAAACCTTTTTCTTTACTTTTCCTTTGAAATAAAAGATGAGAAGTGTACTTGAATTCAATAGTAGATTAACATTAAAAATATTAAAATTTAAACCTAAAATTTCAGGACTAATTGTTGAAAATAGCTTTATTTTTCATATTAAACTAAGTTTTATGTCATTAATATGAAATTAATAGTGAAAATTAATAAAGTTTAATTCAGATATAAGAATTTTTATCATGTGTATTGTTTGTTTTATTTCACAACTCAAAAGGATATCTTGAAACCTTTAATTTTTTTTGTTTGAAAGCTCACGGACTAAAACCTTTGAAAACCATTAACCCAATTCGTTTATTTCTTTCGTAAAATACCAGTGACTAGATTGATCTTAAAAGGTTGAGTAGATAGACGTTTTAAAGAGAAATAACAGACAAAGAGAGAAAATTAACAGACAAATACATAATGTACAGAAAACAAACACGTGTAAATTAATTAAGGAAATTACTTTTTTAAGTTTTGGAGCTTGCATTTTTTTACGAATAAAGCTAATTAAAGTATCAAACTAAATATTTAACACGTTTTTGTTTTACATATTACTGAATAAAATCTGTCACCTCGCTTTATACTGTGCTAATCATGAACTGTGCATAAAGAAGATAAGTGTAACTTATGTGTATTGTAACCCTACGGGAAAATCGTGTATTGGTGTTATATTGAGAATCTATCTTTCTATAAAGTCCCACGTTGTTGGACGTCAATCCTGTAACACCACGGTTACTACTGGTTGATTAATGTGTACTTTGTTAGTATTTTAAGGATGAGTATGTTATCAGGGTAATATTAGTTGAGCGCCAATTTGCAATCAAACGTTGCAAATAAAATGTATTTGTAAACTGGTAAGTATTATTATTAAAATATCATATAGGTTTCTTTTTTCAGCTATAATTATCTCTTTTAATCTTTTATTTAATACAAGATTGTGACAACTAAATCTTAGGACGGCAGATTCAAATCGGATGCCATACTTTCCTGGGTGAGAGAGTGTTGCCAACCTGTGCTAGTTGATGAAAAAATTACCATTCATAAATATGGTGTTTATAATATTATATACATTTATTTATCCATTAAATAAAGTAAAGAAAACCTTCTGTAGTTATAGAACTCAAATCCTTTATTATCCTTTTTATATTCTTTTAAAAGACAAATATAATTATTAACAAAGTCTGACCGGCTGTTCTTTAAATATGCTCAGAATGACAGCAGTAGTATTTCTTATGTCTCAGGGCTATCACCTTTGTATATTTTATAATTGCTAAATAAAATACAAATAGAATGTTTTTAAGTTAGGTCCTTTTAACCACGGTATAAACAACAAATAGTTTAGGAAAAGTACCAAAATACATGCGATTATAATAAATTACAGAGTGTCTTAACAAGAATACATTAATAGTTTTACAATGTTCAGTGTCTAGGTTATGTTGATTTAAGTGTTTTTAATGTCTAATTCACTTTAAATGATAGTATTACTCTATATTAAGAGTTTTTTACACTGAAAATAGGCTTATTCATTAATTATTTTCACAGTGAAAGTTCCAAACAGTTTTAATTAAAAGTGTAAACCGTGTCTTTGAGAAGTGTAATCTAGCCTTGTAGGAAATTGTTCAGTTTAGTTATTTAATCAAAAATACTTCCCTTCCTGGATAGTTTGATGTTATTTCTTCATATGTTACTTGGTTTACTTCTTTAGAATAATATTGTACTTCTTTCTTCTATTTATTTTGTTTAGTAGTATTATTTAATTTTACTTTAGGTTCACTGATATGAAAATTACAATCTATTGGATTAGTCACTCTTATTTTGATGTCAACCTTTCTCGTTTAGATCCAATAATGCACTCCTCTTTATTTAATTTATAACGTTTCAGTTGCTAGCTTTCGTTATCATCTTATCATCTTAGCTTTCATTGGTGTGAAATGTCACATTTTATGTTACTATGGAGCTCTCTGAGCCTCAACATAAACAAACTTCTAATATTTTATCTTTCATTTTCTTTAAACTGTTATAACTTTTTTATAAGATCTTTCATCTTCACTTTATTAGTATCTTTGATTTTCTGATGGAACACTGATTATTTTGATACCACTCTTGCTTATTTTCCATTAAATATTTCTTGAGTTATCATTTTACACTTTTAATTATTTGTCCCAAAATTATTTATTATTAGTTCTTCTTGTACTTTTCACTTTGTTAAAACTATTGGACACCATTAGTAATAATATAACTTAACCTGACATTGTTTATTCTAATTTTAATACAAATTCTTATTCCAAATCCCTTAACTATCTAAGCTTAACATGCCTAGTTTTACAAATCTTTATTATTATTATTTTGGTACTCTCCTATTAATATTAACATTTGTTTTATTAATATTACTACATATAATATTAATCAATATAGCAAAATTAATTACTAATAACTATTAGTAACCTATGACAATTCTTATTAACCTAAGGTATACAATCCAGTTTTTTATAAATACAACAAAACACTAAGTAGTTTCCAAAACATTGTCCTCCTTACATAACTATTATTAACATTCCTTTAACTTTAATAAACATAATTAATAGAGTCTTAGTTAACATGAATTAAGTAATAAAAGAAATAAACAGTATTTAACTAAGCAGTTAAATAATTAGTTCTTCAAACAAAACTATCATGTTTCTTGGTACTTTTGGTATGAGTAATAAAGTATATTTCTGTCAACAAGATGCATGGCAAAATGTCATGTAACAATATAAAGCAAACATGTGGTAGTCAAACGCGATCAGAGAGTATGTCAAGAACAAAAAGGAAAAGTGAGTGATAAGAACAGGAGAAGGAGAAAAAAGGAAAGGTGTGCAATTATAATTCTGTGAAGGAAAATATAGAAAACATCGATGGAAGCAACTCAGCAACCCCCACCTCGGCTTTAGCTAGGCGGTTTAAGTAAACATATTGAGTAAAAACAGCACATCTGTACTGTAGTGCTAGTAACTTTAAACTTACGAGAAGTCTCGAGTACAATAACGCTGTATACATAGTTTTGCATGATTTACAATTTTTTTGAAAACAATTTTTTTTTTTCACAGGTTACACAAAGTTTCACAGTCATCGTGAAGATTACGTACTGTAAAAAGTATGTTGTGGAGAGACGTGAAGTAGAATAAACCTTTACGTTGTTCAACTCAGAATTATCTCGCCCTATTCGTCAGTGTCATGCCCCGTATATTTTCACCGACATCTCTGGCAATATGTAAAGTGTAGATAATATTTCTTGTTGTTTTACAGCAGTTTATAACAAAAGGTCCAGAGTTGTCTGAAATAAAACGAGATCTCGTCTATGAAAACTGACCAATGTTAAACGGTATAAAAGTAGCTGTTGTAATAATGAGGCCACTGGCGAACGCTATCTCACCCACCACACGCTTGCGTGCGCGCGAGCACATTATTTAATGGAATTAATCATTTGGTTATGTTTTTAAGTTACTAAACATATTTTGTCTGAAAACGAGACACTCCCTATAAATAATAATTTTCTACAACATTAGAGTTCCCACTTAAAGAAGCCTACAGTAATGGGGCGTACAAAAAATAGTTTAACGATTTGGGGCGTAAAACTTCTCCTCGGTTGTTCACTAATAATTTTCCTTGCAAATTAATAGATTACGGTGTTAGCGACAAATAGACGGTACACAGGCCCTTTGACAAGAGGTGACAGAAAACTCTGCTGTCATCAGTCTTAAACGAGAAACATAAACTTTCGTTTAACCACCATTGTTCTTTGGCTATATTCATTACTTAGCAAGGAAACTATAGAATTAATAAATTAGAAGTGTGTGTCTAAAGTAATGAGAATCTAAATCCCCCTAAAAAGTATATGACTCTTGTTACCACTCAAATATTTTGAAGCCATATTATAAGATTTGTCCAACAAGTAAACTAACTACATTTTTCCTCCCAAAGTGGCACTATGAGTCCATAAACTCAACAACCAACAAGTGCAACAATAACATTTCTTCATACTTTTGCTAATTTCTTACCTTCACCAGGTTTGTCTGTGCCATTGTTTTGCTTCTTTTTATAAAGTTGGAGATCACAAATATAAATACTGTATGTAATTATGCCAAATCTTAAAACCTGCAAAGAAACATTTAACATGTTAAACAAGCTTTTGGATATGACATATTCTGAGCCCAGGTTTAAGCCAACTCGAAGGCCGCTTTTTTTAAACGTCTGTAGAACATATAAAAGATTATGACGGATCACCTAAAAACTTTGATAGTAGAAGACTTTCAGTACTGTTTCAATTAGTACGATCAACGTCGTTCACAGTGCATGATTTCCAAGGCAATTAATTTAAAATACGCTCTAGCCTCACTAGAACGCCTGAAGCCCGCGTCACAGATAGCGCACAGACTACAATGACAACAGATGGCAGTATCGATATTACACAGTACGGTGCGCACCGTGATCTTGGCGCGCTATTGTTAATTAGTTTCTTGTGTTTAAATATGTGTTGACGACCTCCACCGAGTGAAATACACCTGACGATGGAACATAAGTTCTGAAATTCGTTTTTACATCTTTAAATTTTATATAAGAAAGCCACAGGACGCACTCGGAAGGTAATACTTATTCATTTACTTTTATCCTTTGTGTTAAGTTTAATCATCTGAAACCTTTTTATGTTCAACTTTTTCTTGTATGGTTGTTACTATTGTCTCATATTGTTCGTTGTTATTTACTGTGTAGTTAGTATTGTAACATTAACCTGCCTACTGAAAGGGTATAATCGCGAAATTTGCTCTAAAACTACCTGCTTTTTGTGTCAGCCTTATCACTGACTTTGCCACATCATACAACAGGCAAAACAAAAATGTGTTGGCAAACAAAATATGTGTTGTAATATAAAGCACATTTACGGTAGTAAACTTACAAGCCTACAAATGAAAGTACTATAAAATATTTTTTTGTAACTTCACATTTTTATATCTTTCTTAACAGGATTCAAGACTTACTGTCACTTTGTTTGGATCCGTAATTAAAGAGAACATAACTTCATTACAGAGGTCGCAAACCCCGGAAGCCCGGTTATTATTCGTGAACCATAAACACCATACATCTCATTACAGTTTTACAAGTTTACGACAGTCATAATGCGTAGTCCTGCGCTTGCAACGTACTGGGCACACACGTCTCTGTGATTACTATTTAACTGACTATGTAACTGTGTTCGTTGCCACTTAAACACTGTCACGGTACAGAAGTTAAAACATGAGATCTGAAAAACCCTGTAACCTAAATGCAATCATAACATATACAATCAAGCAGAATTCAGTTATCGCCAATTAGCTGTACGCCACACACACGTCATATATACAGCTGCACGCCTTTTAGGTAATATAGTACACAAGTCGATACTCAGTTCAAGAACCATATAATGTAAAAAAAAGTATAACAATACGTATCATAATATTTAATGACTATTATAGGAAAAATTTCTACAATTAGAGTCCAACTATAGAAATTATAGACTTATAACATTCATACTTTTATAACAAGTGAAAAAACATTTTTACAAAAATGTTATTTTTATTTTGTAACACTTCAGTATTTCTCGCAGGTTTTTATATTATGAATAGTTCTTTAAATATTAAGTATTTCTCCAAGTAAATTTATATTATATTACGCACATTTCACTGAATAAATCAGCATCATCAGAGGTTTATAAATGAATAAATTATAAATAAATTTTTAATTTATTATTCAAACTATATCTGAACTATTCAAAATATTATTTCAATAAATTTTATAAAACATCAACCATTAAGAAAATATTATTACCATGTTAAAAAACCCGTCAGTTTAAAGACTGTTCAAAATAAAATGCAATTAAATTACTTTAACAAAATAGAAAGGAACAATATTGTTTACACAATCAATAGGATTTATACCTTTATTTATAAGCCATTTGTTTATCTTTGCTTTTCGCCAGCTCAGGCAAAATGATGGTACAACGTGAATTCCTCTAACAGTTTTTCTTATTATAAGTTAATTGTTCTCCAGTTTTCCACACCTAACATGTCGAAATGTCTGAGGCATAGATGGTCTCAGAATAAACTGCCAATGAAAATGCACTACACAGACAGTATAGTGTCTTTTGCGTCAACTATTACTGTCATCTATGGTGCACTGAAACATGTCATAGAATTGCACGTTATATATCCTATTTATTCAGCCCTTATGTTTAATATGTATTACCGCAAAATATAAGTTAAATAAAAATAGTATATTAAATAAATATTTATTCGTTTCTTCTTCTTAATTTGTAATAAAACCTTGTTTATTACAAATAAAAATTGATGTTTGTAAAACTTCTACAGTCATAAATTTATTAAAAACAATTTTTTATAATATATATATATTTTTTAATTTAAATATATTAATGTTTAATTAGTTATTTATTGTTTAATTATTATTTAATTAAAAATATTAATATGAATTTATTTCCATGTGTTAATTTGATTATGTCAAGCTGGGTCGAAATGTATTCGCTTCTAGCTCAGCTCCTTTTCTTCTTCTTCTTCTTCTTCTTCTTGATTCCTTTCGTTATTACCTTCTAAATTAAATTAGAAATGAAATAAATTAATTTTATTTTCTCAAGTAATTAGTAAAACTCGTGTTTAGAAATAATAATGACATTTATTTAAGAAGCGATGCGATAATCTTACATGCATCGACTATTGCTGCGGCTGAGACTCAATTCACAGGTCGATTGTGTTAACTAAACAAATATACAAATTACAAAATTGATTAATTGAGTTCTTTGAACTGTCGAAATGGTCAGGGAAAGGCAAGTCACAAGATACAATACTTAACGACTACTACGTGAAAGTAAAATATATCTGAAACTAATGTCATTTAAAAAGAAACGTTCGAACCAGTCAGCAGTATATGACGTCACGTAGTCGTTGATTCACTGTGGCTGTGTACGGCTAGCGATGTAAACTGGAAACATGGCTGCCATTGACTTCGGATTTTCGCCAACCACGCCGGCTCCTAGTTTTTTCTTATTACCCAAATGTAATTGTGGATATCTTCTTCTGCGATAGTGTAGTTCCTCTGGATACTTCGGTTGTAGTGTTCTTTCCCACTCGGTGAGGTAGTTTGGTGCAGGATTGCTGGTGTCGTATTCAGTGTTCAAAATCTGGTTGAGTTCGTTATTCCATGAAATGGTATTAATTTAATAATTCCAATATGGCGGATGATTCTTGGTGCATTGGTGTTCGATTGTATTGTAACTGAAATTCGTTCTTCACTTCGTTATTGTTTAAGTTATTTTTATTAATTTTAGGTTTATAACCTTTGCAGTAACTCTTTATGTTGCACCTTCACTTTTTCCAATTATTTTATATTTTTTGGATCTCCCTTCTGCACGTTCTCATCCGTTCTGGTTCGCGTTTAACAATCAACTGCCAACTCAAATCGTCGTTTAATATAGTAATTCCAGAAATATTTTGCTATCCTATCCCATTGTCTGAAATCAGCTGTTCGACTTGTCCAGATTTGATCTCATAGAAATATATGACATTTTTTTCTATTTTATGGCTATAATTTAATTATTTTTTAATTTCATGAAAATTTAAGTATCTAGCAATATTCCTGTTCTAATTTTACATAAATCAATATCCAGCATGACCTATTTTAGTTTCAACTAAGCTTAAAATTGACAATTTTTGACATTTCTTATAGGCCTTATTATTATTCACATAATTATAAATTAAATGGCTTACAAGTCATTTTATGTTAACATTGTCCTTAAATAAGATTACTCATTTCATCATTATTCTTTGTCTTTAACAATTTGTTGTTACAACAAACCGATACTGATTAATTTACATTTTATTTGTACTGTGTCCACTGTTAGGCATTATATTACACATTTCCAATAAAGTCAATTTTATCCTCTGATCATTACATTTACTATTATATATTTCTGTGATGATTATATTTCAGTATCTTTATTCAAAACTGACTAATCTCTGCTAATTTTATACAGTTTTATTTAATTTATCCTTTTGGATTTGATTACCTAGTAAGAGTTGAATTTGGCCTAAAATTCGGTTTTGCCTTTCCATTGATTTTTTAACTATTTTGCTTCCTTATTATTTCTATGGTTTACAATTTAAAAGATATCAATATTACTTCCTTGCCTTTCCTACCTTAACAAAACTTTAACCTTAATTAACTTTATTTAATTATAACAAAACATCTTATAATCTAACATTTTCACTTACATTATATAATTATAATAAAATATCTTACAATCTAACATTTTCACTTCCATTATTTAATTATAATAAAATATCTTACAATCTAACATTTTCAATTACATTATTTAATTATAACAAAACATCTTATATCTAACATTTTCGATTACATCTATTGAAAGTTCATGTTTCCACCTTTATATTACTATCAAACAATCATTATATATTATATTTAAATACTCTTATAATTAATAACATTGCAGTCATTTTCTGTTTTTCACTATTATGGTTTATACTGTATATCACTTACCTTTTCACTGAGGCATTTTTTTATCATCTACACTAATGGTAGTCTTTAATTCTTTCTACTTAACATTCTATTCTTTACTCTGGAGTTATCTCTGTATTTACTTTATAATCTTTACTTTATTTGTAATGTATCCTGTAACTTGGGTTACTGGGATTTAGGTTTTGTCATTATTTTAAATTTACTTAAATTGTACATGTTTGTCATGAGATTTTGGAAATAACCTTCCCTAATACTACACTCCTTGTATTAAGCTTGAAATAGTCTGTTCTTTACTTCTCCTTCTATGAGTATGTTATTATTTTTATGTTTGGATCCTCTGGTGTAGTTAATTTAATAAGTTAACCATGATTATTTTTCATTACTGCTCCTTATCCTACTGGGTATACTGATGATGTACTGGGGTTTTACTCATCATGTGGTTGAACGTATGTTGTTTTACATTGATTGTTCCTTTTATTTGGAACAAGAGTTTTTTTGTTATAGAGTCTATTGTCAGCATTTGATTTATTATAATGATCAATTTATTTATTTTATTTTTAACCATTTTGTTATTACTCACTACAGATTGTTTCTTCTTTTTCTTTTCAAGGTTGTATTAAGTTATATTCAAGGTGAAAATTCTGTTATGCTACAACTTTTATGACTTCCCCATAACTGCTTGTTCCAAATTTAGACAACTGCATTGCCCTAATCTAGTTAAAATTATTCTAAACTTGGTGTTTTAATATTTACAATTGAACTTATTGATAATTATTTTGAGAATCGATAATAAAATCCTACTGTGTACTCAACAGACAGTGTCTCAGTTGCTAACTTCAGATGATAGAAACACTGATTTGGAAAACTATAAACATTACGTAGAAAACTATTTCCATTCAAGCTTTTCTTTCTTAAAGATTTTTTTATATTTGACACATTCTAAAGACGTTATTAATAATTAAGATAATAAAATTTGGTGCCATTGATAGATCATTTTTGATAATACGTTCAAAATATCAAAAGCTCTTTTGTTTTATGTCGTTGTTAGCTTTTTCGTTGAGGTCCTTTTAGTTTCTTACTCTCTCGTAAGTTTTTCTTCAAATTTCTACAACTCGATAGTTTTATAACATCTAAAAGTTACTTACCTCTACTACACCTCACAACTGAAAGTGCCAACGCTTTTTATTTAACAATACAGTACACATGTAAGTATACATGTTGATACTTATTTGTCCCTTAGAACGGTATTTAATGCGTTCATTGCCTATGTGTCTCTCATTCTTTTTCTAATGGCTAAATTACACTGTCACTCAACTTGTGTTTTAAAAAATTCATGTTTATTGAGTTTAACATTTTGTCTGAAATCAAATCCGATTTTTGTGAACAACATTTATATTTTGTATTTTCTACATTAAATAATCTCCGTCATTTTCTTTCCTCTATTAGCTTTATTGTTTTCTGCTCTATAACATCTGTTTTGTTCTATTTGGTCGTCTAAAAATAATTAATTTATATTGTTAATTACTAATTTATACAGTAAATATTTGTTCCAATTATCAATACTGGCAATACTCAACATATGATTAACAATAGTTTTTATTTATTATCAAAATACCCTTATACCACATTGGTGTCGGGTTACATCAATATACGATAAGTAGGCCTACATTAACTACACTCTATATACAAATTTTCTCCATCTTACTCTATCCATTGACAATGTCTTCGCTTCCCTCCAGCCCAAGCCTCTTTCTCTCAAAATGTTTCCCATCATTCTATCCCAAATCAGTCGCGGTCTTCCTCTCTTCTTTCTCCCCCCTGATTTTGCCTCCCAAACCTGTTTTACCATTCTATCACTATCCATTCTCTGCATGTGTCCCCACCAACATAGTTGTCTCTGTTCAATAAAATCTAGAATCGATATCACTTCCAGATCCTCTCTTATTTGTGTATTCCTAACTATATTCTTCCTTGTTACTCCTACTACTCTCCTAAGATATTTCATTACTGCCGCCTGGATTTTACTTTTTTGGCTTTTGGATAGCACCCACGTCTGCTCCCTCATTACCTAATCCAACTGTTCTTCTTTTTTTTGTCCGATCACCTGTACTATACTCATCACTATCCATTTTTAATAACCTTCTTACGGCTGTTGGCCGCCCAAAAAGCAGGACCCCAGTCATCCCGTCGGAAGTCCACACTTCTATCACCCAACCAGCCTTCCCAATTAATTAATACAATAGATTAATTTTTAAATACAATACAATAAAATTATAGTGATATAATATACAATAACATACCATATCAATACAATACAATAATACTATATAACAACTCGTCTACACCATTAAATAATACAATAAGTTAATTTCAAATACAATATAATAATATAAAAAAACAAATAAATATCACAAACAAGTTCCACTATAATTTCTCTCTCTCTCCTATGGCGCTACAGCCCAAGAAGGGCCCTGGCCTCCACCAATCTCCGCCTCCAATCCACTCTATCCACTGCAACCCTCCTCCAGTTTCTTATCCCCATGTCTCTCGCGTCCTCTGCAACGCCATCTTCCCACCTCTTCCTCGGTCTACCTCTAGGTCTCGTTCCCTCCCATGTACCCAGCAAAGCCCTCTTAGGGTTCCTGCCACTCTCCATTCTCATAACATGTCCGGCCCAACGTAATCTTTGAATTCTTATAAATTTTGAGACTGGTATCTCTTTATATATTTGATACAGTTCGTTGTTGTATCTCAGTCTCCATGAGCCATTTTCTTGTATTGGGCCTATAATGCGTCTGAGGATTTTCCTTTCAAAGGTGTCTACTCTGTCGACTGTTTTCTGTGTGATTGCCCATGCCTCACACCCGTAGCATAGCACCGGTCTGATGACAGTCCTATATATTTTCATTTTTGTTTCCCTGTGCACATCCCCAGACCTAAATGATGGCAGCAATGCGAAGTACGCCTTGTTAGCCATGGTGATCCGTCTTTGGATCTCCGGCTCCTCTGATCCAGTCTTTGCTAGATTCACTCCGAGATACGTGAAATTGTCCACCACCTCAATTGTGTCCTCCTCTATCTCGATGTTGTTATGAACCTGGTCCCTTCTTGTTTGGATAAGCATTTTTGTTTTATCCATATTTATGGCTACCCCAGCTTCCTTGGCTTTGTTTTTAAGCTCTATAAATATTTCTTTAGCTGCCGTGATCCGTCTTGACATGATGTTAATGTCATCTGCATATGCGGCTATCTGTACAGTTTTATTTGTTAACAGATTGGAGCTATTTATTGATAAGCCTCTAATTATATATTCCAATGCAATATTAAATAGTGTTGGGGTCAACCCATCTCCCTGCTTTAGTCCCCGTGTAATATTTATGGGTTCAGTTAGTTGGCTATCCACCTTTACTTGGGCTTCAGTCTGCTGCATAGTAACTTGGGTTAATCTTACCAGCTTGCCTGGTATTCCAAATTCATGCATTATGGTGTAGAGTTTGTCTCTATTAATAGAGTCATACGCTTGCCTGAAGTCCACAAAGATCTGGTACACATCAATATCACGTTCCCATCCGCATCTTAGTATCTGTTTTACCGAGAAGAGTTGGTCGATTGTAGACCTTCCAGGTCGGAATCCAGCTTGGTATTCCCGTATTATATTTTCTGTGAGGGGTCTCAGCCTTTGGTTCAAGATGTACGCAAAAACCTTGTAGGAGGTGCACAGCAACGAAATGCCTCTGTAATTTCTACATTGAAGTTTGTCGCCTTTTTTATAAATGGGGCATATAATGCACTTATTCCATTCCATGGGGATTCGTTCCGTTTGCCATATGTCCACGATTAAGGAGTGCAGTGCGACCGCCACATCAGCACCTCCAGCTTTAAGCAGTTCTGCAGGAATCAAGTCTGTACCTGGTGCCTTGTTGTTCCTGAGGGCACTAATAGCTTCTTCTATTTTCTGAATTGATGGTGGGTCAGATTCCATCCCCCCAATGCCTGCATTCCGCGGAGTGTGAGCAACAATTTCTCCTCCCTGTAGCATACCACCAAGGAGGCCATCGAAGTACTCTCCCCAGATAGTTTTAATTTTCTCTGGATCACTGACAATTCTATTCTCTCTGTCTCTACATAGTGTTGTAGATGGTTTATAACCTTCCCTGAGATGCGTAAGATATTTATAAGCATTCCTTATTCTTCCATCTGCAAAGTCCTGCTCCATTTTGAGAAGCAGCCCGTTTTCAAAAGTTCTTTTCTTTTTTCTACATACTTTATTTGCCAGTCTTCTATTCTCTTCATATTCCTGCTTCCTTTCTCTAGTCCTACACTGAGAATACTTCCTGTGAGCCTCATTCCTCCGTGCAACACTCTCCCTGCATTCCTCATCAAACCAGTCCTCCCGCCTCCGTCTCTCCTCTATTCCTAGTACCTCTCTGGCGGTTTCCAGGAGTGCGCACTTAAGGCTCTGCCATTTCTCTTCCACCGTTCCTGCGACTGACTCGTTCAATCTATTCCTCACTTTCCCAGCATATTCCTGTACCCTTTCTGGGTCCTTTAAACTCACTGTGTTAACCTTTTCCTGTCTTCTGAGTCTGTCCTTCCTATATACAACCACCCTGCATCTAAACTTCATCTGCACCATATAGTGATCAGAACCAACTGACGCTCCTCTCCGGGTTTTGACATCAATGATACTTGTGGCTGCTCTTTTATCTATGATCACATGATCTATCTGGTTGACTGTTTTCCCATCTGGGGCTACCCACGTTCCCTTATGGATATCCCGGTGTGGGAACTGGGTTGAGCTGATAACCATATTCCTGCTTGTAGCGAAGTCGATAAGCAGTTCCCCATTTCTGTTGGATTCATTGTGTAAACTGTGCCTACCTATGGTGCCAAGGTATGCATCTTCTTTCCCAATTTTCGCATTCATGTCCCTCATGATTAGTTTAATGTCATTCTTAGGGGCGGTGTCATATATTTTGTCCAGCAATTGGTAAAATTCTGCTTTTATGTCCTCATCCTTCTCATCAGTCGGGCAGTGTACGTTTATGATTGACAGATTGAAGAATTTAGTAGCCAATCTTATTCTACATATTCTCTCGTTGACTGGATGGAAGTCTACTATGAGGTGTTTAATCCACTATAATTTAAAAGGCAAAAACAACAAAATCCCGAATAAAAATTTTAAATTCCTCAACGGAATCGAACCACCAAACTTCGAAGAGAAATCCGCCGCGCTACCGACGTCACTACTTATTTGATTATACTGCAAGCCGCCCTTTGTACATATTACTCTTTATCAACACTTATCATAACAAAACAACCTTATCTGTTGTACTTAATTTCTGCCCTACTTCTTAAGTTTAATTCAATTAAATCCTACTTCTTACTTATTGCCTTAAACATACCACAACTATTAAATATATATATTTTTAACACTTAAATAACGTACACTCCCTATACCAATTAACCAACAAATCTTGAAAATGCATTAATATCTCTAATCATGACACATAACCTACATCCTGATTTATATCACTATACCCATTCACAAAACTTTCTTTTCTTCCAATATACTGTAACACCTACATTCACCCTTCAATATTTATCTCTATACCGTCGTTTATTATCCTTATCTTGCCAATAATTCAAACTTTTTAACAAATATAACAACAAAACTATCACTACGAAGGCAGGCCGACTTGTCGGTATCTACCTGTCGCTCCAACTCTCAATTTATTTATTTTATTGTTAATTATTATTAAATTAGTAATTATTGTTAATTACTAATTTATACAGTAAATATTTGTTCCAATTATCAATACTGGCAATACTCAATATATGATTAACAATAGTGTTGTAAATAAATTGAGCTATATCCTAATTGTATAGAAAAAAAGAAACAATATATATTTTTTAGCGTAGAAATAAACATAATTTATGATATTAAAAGAACACTGAAAAGTTTTATGTAAGAATATGCAGCTTAGATACATATATCTCGTATCTATGACACTTAGTTCTTGTGTTAAAAATTCTACGTGTTTTAGATTTTTTGTTATGCTATAATTTTCTGTTAGGCTTAACAAATGTAAAAACTTAACCTAAAAATTAATTTCATGAAAATCACTTTTGTCCGGAACGTACTCTATGAAACAGACGTTATTCTGCAAGACTGGTCAACAAAGACCCCAGAAGGAATTTATAAAATTTGTTAATTACAAATTAGTTACCATAACGCTCGTAGACTTTCAACCGGTCTTTGACAATTTGCAGCTTTGATCCACAGTTGCAAATATAATTTGCTATTTCAGTTTCTCTCCTCAGCGGTGTTTTTATTCTCTCTCTCTCTCGCCCCTCACTCACACCCACTCTTACTCTCTCTCTATCTTTCTTTCTTAGTCTCTGTCAATTACGAAAATATTGAAAAATTTTAACAATTTTACAAATTAGCTTTCAAAATATAGCTTTTTCTAAGATGTAAAAATAATATAAAGGAAATTACTGATTTTATACACAATATTATATGTTAATATAAGCATAATTTATGATTATTGTTTTAACTAATCGGCTTTTCGTGTTTATTGTAACGACTGAATTTTTCACTATTTTACTCAGTAAACACAATGATGTACATTTATTATTTTTGCTTTTTCTGTTTTTTATCGCAATATAACTCGATATTATTTATCAAGGTGTGCAATTACATAACTCAAATATAGATTGTTTATAATTACAACGCTGTTTATGGAGCTGTATTATACTTTGAAAAAAGAATAAAGAGAATATTTTATAATCCAGTAAAGGTCATTATAAAGGTTTGATAATAAAATTTCTAAAAATTTGATTTTTATCCTATTTTTTCATAATAATTTATCCATTAAAATAAATGAAGATTAATAAACGTAAGTAGACTTTGGTGCTATCAACACTACGCTTTTACTAAGAGTAGGAAATAAAAAGATAAGTAACTGAGAAGACATTTTGAGTTTTTGTAAAATAAAGTGAAAATAAAAGAATAGACGTCAGAAGTGTACTGAATGTTTTCCAACATTACTTTGAAGGCAGAATAAAATTGCGTCTTTTAAGCTGAAAGAAAAATTTATTCAGAGAGTGTGAGCTTTATCTATGTCAGATCGCCTACAGAAGTTACTGTACGTACGAAGATTTATATTTTTACGCGATAACCTACGCTACTTGTTTAACGTTTTTGAATATATAACGTGGAAGCTGAATACCACATTCTTTTGGTACGTGTTCTCAAAGATAACGGCAGAATTGATACGTGGATAGACACCACGGAATCAACGTGGTGGCCGTAAATTTAGAACGGAAGATGACTGAGCTAGTAGAGAGTACACTGCTATAAACGTTTTGTTTCTTTAAGCACATCACATTACCCTAGGATACCTGTTTCACCATGTAATACTAATAAAGTTATTATTTTTACTTATATTTTTGTTGAACAATTCAGTATTTCTCTTTTATTTTTGAGTCGGCATATGGTACTAAATCACATACAGAAGTAGTGTTTACGTAAGAATTTTATACAAATTTGGCAAACGTTTACCAGTCCCGCAGAATATCATACGTAATATATTACTGTGCAATATGGAAACAATGCTTTGCTTTGTAGCTAATGTGTTGTATTGATGAAAGCCTACGTCAGAGTAAAAATATTTAACAATAACATAAGCACACATCTACACACAAAAAAAGTACATCCCGGATAAGTTGTAACTTCATAGTAAACGCGCAATGTTGTGCAACAAGGGTAAGGAAATCCTACACTTTATTGTTATCACCAGCATACGGTTACGCTCATACCGTATTACCACAACACTACATACAGTCCACGCTTTTCACACTACTGCCCGTTCTGCAACAGCTTGCGCTGTACACGCTGAATTTGGGGAAGTTTTAATGAAAAGTCACACAAGCGGTAGGGGCGAGGTTTAGATCAAAACTAGGGGAGGGAGTTGTTATCTCACTACAAATTAGAGCGTCTAAGGCTACTATGAAAAGACTGACGATCTAGAAATGCGGTCCTCGCCATTGCCAACCAAGTTTTAGCCGCTGACAATTTCAATGCTACAGCAGTTGAGCCGGTATGTCTCGCACCAAGTCCAGGCATAATATGTGTTAGAATGGTGTCTAGAACGGGACTTGTAATCCTAAACGAGGCAGCTGTCCCGACTTTCCGCTGCCCGGGATATTTTTCTGGCTTCAAAGGGTCTTCCCCCGTATCAGTAGTTGTGAGGGGATTGATGATTACACTAATAGTGATGACGCCATCATCAACTTCATCAAAACCCCTGAGAGCCGTTGCAAATGGAATCTGAGTAAGATCGATTATGTGAGTTTCCGGGAGGAAATTACAAGTGGCGTAAATGAAAATTACCGTCTGGGCGATCGACGGTAAATGAAATTCTAAAGGTTGTTAAAACAGTACGGAAAGCTGGGGATCACAGTCAACGCTCTCGTAAAGTGGTGGTGTCGCTATGGTGGATGTGAGTAACGCATTCAACTCTACCAACATACTTGGCGCTGTGAAATTCCAGGTTCATGTACGAAAATGCTTTATTCTGTTGGCAAACTTTTCCCTAAACAATTAGAGCCTGTTGTACAAGACTTGAGGCGCGCAACTCGGACTCTTAGACCCGATATCTAGAACGTTTCCTATGATAGCCTGTTTAGGTATCTGAAGAAGTGTGGATGATGATGTATCGCTTGTGGTAGCTGGCACTGTCAACCATGCCTACCTGAAGCTTAATCAAGTGATGCGAAGAATAAACGCTAGCATCGAGAAAGTCGGAGCGGAAAGTAGCGGATTAACGCCATCCTGCCCACACAGGAAGGGGAAGTAACTAAGCCGGCTGCAGAGTAGTTTGGTACTAAACAGCCGAGTATTTGATACAAACACGAGTTTTGGTAAGCAGATAGTGTCCACTGCGGACAATCCTGCCAAGGCTGTTACGCCTCTGAGTAAACTAATGGCCGATTTTGACAGGCCCAGATCAAGCAGATGACGTTTCCTGGTAAGCGCGGAGTAATCCGTCATGTTGTACGGTGCTGAGGTGTAGACACAAGCTGTAGGCAAGATGGTATCTCGCAAGTGCCTTGTTCACATGCAGAATACTGAAGATTGCTTCTGCACGGTATTGCACGGTGGTTCTGCTGGTCTCTGTTGTTATTCGGATCGCCAGACTAATGAAGGAGGGTCATGTGATCTTTCAAAGGAAAGATAAGCGGACATGTTGTGATGACCAGAAAGATAAAGACCCACATTTTCAAAAGTTGGCCAACTTTGTACAAGTCCGATAGGAGGGACCGGATACGGGTACTTCTGAACAGGATGGTGAATTTGGCTTCTATTGCTCGGAGGCAGTGGACGATGCAGAGCACACTTTCTTTCTCTGTGTGCGTGCACGAGGCACAAGCCAGCCCTAGAAGCTGAATTTGTATAACAGAGCGCTAACATCATCTTAAACGATATGCAAAGCAGCGAGGCTGGCGGGACCAGATGACACCCCAAGCGCTATCTGGACCAAATATTGATAGGAGAAGACCGGTAGATGAATGGGTAATATCGCCCGTGGCAAACGGTTCCAGGCTACAGCTCGATAGAAGAGGTGTTTTCCTAGTCGGCCTCTTGGCCAACCTAACACGCACGGTAGTGAAGGCCTTCGCTTATTGCTTGGGATTATTATTATTATTATTATTATTATTATTATTATTATTATATTATAATATTATTAAAAAGTTTTGTTTATTGATTGAATTATTATACAGTGAAGTTGAACTTTTTACTTTGTGTATTTGAAATTCGTTTATATGCTTTCTATAAAAAAATAAACTATACGTTCATATACAGCTCTTCAGAATTGTAATTAAAATTTTTTTAAATAAACATCTCTTATTTATGACTAGTAACTATAATTTTGTTTGAGTTGGAAGTTGTTATGTAGTAAACCTTTTTCAGGTGAACTGTGTACTAGTGTTGTCTAATAGTATGTTTATTCGATTATTGAGTGAAAAAAGCTTTATCAAAATCTTTCAAAGGCAACAATTTTAGGTTTGCGTTAATATCCTGGCTCTGCTGCGATGTGAATGGTTTTACACTGTAGATTAGACTCGAGGGATGCATAATTGCAAATAAGTTCACATTCCTTCTAATTTTCGCAATCTAATAATCTAGCGGCTAACCTTGTGTATTTGAGTTTATATGTAATCGGCTTTCACGACTGCTTACCTGTAACAAGTTAAAATATAAAAACAATTCACGAAATATGTTCCGCTATTACTCCTTACAGAAAAAACAAACTTACAGGTCACGTCTATCTATAAGACAGCATTATTTATATAAATTTAATAATCTAAACCATGTAATAATCTAAAATTATTAGTAAAATAATAAGAACAATATCCTATTTTATAAAAGTACAATAATGTAGAACGTGGTAAAAATTTGCAAAGATAAAAAATAAATGATCAAATATATAAAGTAGCAGTCTGGGGAATATACATAAAGCTATTTACTTCCCTTGTACTGGGGCTATAAATAATAGAAGTGGCAAATTATTCCGTCTGTTGCTAACGAAGATTTGTGACAGTCGTGACTGAGACTCTTTTTTTTCACCGGTTCTTGGCTTTTTTTACGTCAAGAAACGGTGATAAAAGTGGTTGCTTTCAAGTACACAGCGGTGTGGGGTTTGAAATAATCTCACCGTCACCACTACTCTTCAAGCCTCAAAAACAGGTCTAAAAGTCCAGGTATCCCCCAAAATTGGTACCCAATGTTTGTTTCGGTTTGTATAAACCTTCATACAACTAACCAAATGCAATACAATTTTTATGGTAAATGATCCATCCGGAGTGCGTATTAAGCTTTTCTAGTAGTCCTTCAAACGTTCTCCCCTCCCCATGGTGGCTAGTTAAAACTTTCAGCCTTATTTTTTAGATTAAATTGTAGGAGGAGGAAAAACTAAATAATGTATAGCCTAGGTCCTCCAAGTTGGAGTTAAGACGATGGATTTTAAAAGAAAAAATATTCTGCAAAATTCTCTAAATGAAAGCCACAGAACTTGGACAGATCTAATTTTGCATTAAAACGCAGTGGAGTTATAAAATCGAGCTCCCACCCAGCGCTATAAGCCAATCAGTGATGATGACTAAATAGAATATGATTTGGTAACGACGTTTTAAAAACATAGCTGATTAATTGTTTTCGAAACACGTGCTACAATCAGCAGGACCGCCTTGGCGGAAAAAAGAAAAAATATACTCACTAAAATAATATAAAAATGAAATCTTTAAGATAGAGGCAGGCTGTATACAAAACGCTGTAAGGCGCTGTAGACAAAACATATTTTGTAGTACTATTTGTTAAAACAATTACTCTGGTTAACTTGAAAAATCTTACCGACTTTAATGTAGTCAATTCTTGTTAGTTTTGATCCAAGGAAAACGATTCTGAAACCTGGAAATAACTATCCATTACACACTCTTAGTTGGCCATAATAAAATCATGCTCCACCTTAACATCTTAAAATCAGGCTGATGGAAAATTTTGTAAATTCAACGAATTGGGAAGCAATAGTCTAAAATATTTAAAGAGAAAATTTCCATGTGTGAGTGACGATAATATAAAAAAGCAAATCTTTATTCACCCAAAGATTCGTGAATTCCTTAAAGACAAATAGCTTTGTTTAAACCTTGTTTAATAGGATTGTTGAAGGGAATGAGGAATCAGCTTGAAAAACCTTTAAATCTGTTGTTGACAGCTTTTTTGGAATCAAAGTGTTAATGAAATTTTGACAACAAACCGAGAATTGTGTTGCAATATGTCACTCAAAAACTCAAAATACACTTTCTCGAAATCTTGACTTCTTCCCAAGCAATTATGGTGCAGTGAGCAAATGAGAATGGAGAGTGCTTCTACCACAACACTCCAGCAATAGACAAGAGGTATCAGGACAAATGGAATGCTTGTTGGAATATTGGAATGGAATATTGTTGAAATGTGACAAGAAATGCTTCACAAGTAAACTACAAACGAAAAGAAAAATAAAACAACATCCTGGAAATAATAGATAAGATTTCAATACATGTTTATGGAATGTAATGGTAGGAACATACTTATGATCTATAGGTTTTTGCATCTCGCTGTCGAGAGATAATTAATGTGTTCTGAAACCATATGTTTGTTTCTCTTCAAATTTTTTGTTGGAAAGAGACAACTTTTATTTTTGATGGACTGGTGTAATAGTTTTAAATTAGCTGTATACCTACAACTTAAGATAAAATTAAAGTATAAAATTACAAAGAAAAATGAACAAAATTTAAAAGTTTTTTAGAACTTTTAAATTTCCCCTTTTGTACACTATTTTTATCTTCTAATATTTCCCTACATAGATTCTACATTAAATCAGTCCAGGCGTCTCATTAAATCTGTCGGTTTTTCACACCAATTTAACTTAATAATAACGGTATCACATTCCTGTTTTAAACCTTGTGTAAAGGTACAATGATTTCAACCACTCTCACTGCAGACTTTATATTTCTGTTCGTGTTCAGCAACATTGCATTTGTTTACAGTGCATCCTTGTCTATTCATTTTCCTCGTACACGTTTGTTTCTAATCCTGGGTCACTAGTTTTTCATTTTAAGTATGATATTCGGTATCATAAATTTCAACCTTAAAAAGGGAGACTCCTGTGTTTGTTAACTTTATAAACTGCGACTTGAGCTTAGCGATTTTAGCACTGTTCAGAAAACCATACTCTTAGAAACTGCATAGAAAACGTAGCAAAATTTTATCTTGAAACAGACTAAGTTAAATGTTTGCAATATGGAAGTAGTTTTTACATCATGTGTAAACTAATTTTAATTACTCTTTCTCCTCTAAGAGATTTTTATAAGCTATGACACAACCCAGATATACAAAATGCGTTATCTGTTTCAGCATCCTTCATTACCAATGCCAGTCTTAAAAGGAAAGTCGACATTTAGGGAAAACAGATTCTCACAGCCAGTAGCGGGAAACTGCAGTACGGTCTTTATGAAATACATCTTATCTCTGGTAAATGTTACGAATTTTAAGCTGGTAAGAAACCATTTGGCTATCTTTCGTTGTGATAGTTTATTTTAAATATTCTTCAAGGAGAGTGTATACAGTTTCTAAAACAAACTAATTTTCTCTGCGTAACCTATTTTAATAGCTAATTTAACACAACACGTTAGAAAATACCGTTTGTAATTAAAAAGATGCCACACAACCTCACGACAGTACAGGAGTACTTTCGTGTTGCCTTTAATTGGACGGTATATTTCCCACTCGTCCCTAGACGTTGCAGGTAATGTTGTCAGTATTACACTCGAGATTAGTAGTCGCGCTTCGTGTATACAATTTACTGAAAGCTGATTTACAGTATCAAATCTAACAAGATTCTCCGTTTTTATCTAAAGTTATTTTTAAAACTTCATAACATTTAGAAGTTAAACAAAAGGACTAGGAAAACGGTTGGTTAAAAAATATTGACCTCAGTTTAAAATCGTTTATTGATCTATGTCATGAAATGCATCTACTACAGAATGTCAGAAAATACATACTAAAAATATTATGGTTTTATGAAACCAAAATATTGATTAAAACTCAAGAATAAGAACTTTTGTCTGAAGTTCGCACGGTCGGTGTCAATAAATTCAAAATTACGACTAAAAACCGGGCTGTTAGGCCGTGGTCGGTTGTTATTAAACGTCATTACGTCGGCAACGTTTCGATTTCCCGGCGGGTTTTTTCTTAGACCGCTAAGAAGCGACAAAGAGTAAAAACACAATAGCGGCATTTGTACGTCAAACACTACCCAATACCTGTATCAGAGAAAAGCAACAAAGCGGTTAGGTAACAAGAATATAATGGGTTATTTAACACAACACGTTAGAAAGTACCGTTTGTAATTAAACAGATGCTACACAAACTCACGACAGTACACGAGCTAGCTTCGTGTTGCCTTTAATTGGACGGTATATTTCCCACTCGTCCCTAGTCGTTGCAAGTAAGTGTTAAGTATTACACTCGAGATTAGTAATCGCGCTTCGTGTATACAATTTACTGAAAGCTGATTTACAATAACAGATCTAACAAAATTCTCCGTTTTTATCTAAAGCTACTTTTAAAACTTTATAACATTTAGAACTTAAACGAAAGGGCTAGGAAAACGTTTGGTTACAAAATGTACAACACAAGAAGCTCAAAATATACGTTCTGAAGAAGAAATGAGAACAGCACTCAATTATATTTTTTATACCATACTAAACTGCGAAACATTGTATCATAATTCAACGCTATAAACGTAAGGGTTCAGCACACCATTGATCCGCTTTCGTATTTGTAAAGAAACTACCCATTTATAATAAATTATATAGATTGGTAATTACCTTTATCTATAATAACCCATAGCGAGCCCCTCACTTTGTGAATAAAACTGACCACTGAAGGTGAAATAGTTCTGTTGTAGGATTTTTGAACCAATATACTGAGTTCATTTATTTCTTGAATGTTCATTGTGGCTTTTCTTATTAAATTTTCTTTTAGAATTTCAATACTTTCTGTGACTGGCACATTTGTGTATAAGTTTACTATGTCGAAAGAGGCAATTTTATATTGAGGTAGCAATTTTGTTACCTTTATTTTATTTATGAAATCAATATTATTTTTAATACTACGATCATTTTTAAGTGTTATGTTATTTTTTATAATTTGTTGTAGTAACTTAGCTATGTTGTAACTTGGGTAAACAAATTTTACGACAGTACTATTTCACCTTCTATGGTCAGTTTTATTCACAAGGTGAGAGGCTCGCTATGGGTTCTCCCCTAAGTGGTATATTAGCAGAAGTGTATCTCAACCATTTTGAAAATAAGTATCTATTATCGAACAACAATATGCGTCATAAGAATGTTATAGCCTATCATCGATATGTTGATGACACATTTTGTGTTTTTAACGGTTCATTAAGACAACTTGAAACATGAGTAAGTTAAATACATGAACAGTATAAACACCCAAACCAAATTTACTCTAGAAACTGAAGATAATAATTGTTTGAAATTCTTAGATTTAACTTTAATTAAACAGAAAGATTGCTTTAAGTTTAAGATCTATAGAAAGCCTACAACAACCAAAATTACCATACATGCAGACTCATACCATCCATGGTCACAAAAAATGGCTGCTTATAACACGTTTGTCCACAGACTCCTTAATGTACCCCTAGGAAGGAGGATTTTATCAAAGAAATTGACACCATAAAAAGCATAGCAATCGCCAACGGATATAGCAGCACGATTGTCGACAAGTTAATCGATAAACACACACGCAAAAAGAGTCTAGGAACAAACAAACCGAGACATGACAATAAATTTATATCCGTTGTGTACACTTAATTGATATCACAAATCATTAAAAATCAATTAAAAAATATAACGTTACAGTAATTTTTAAAACAAACAATAACATTCAAAACGTATTACGCGCAAAAAGAAACAAAAATCCTGAAACATGTTCCGGCATATATAAAATTCTATGTGATGACTGCGATAAATTCTATATTGGACAAACAGAAAGAGGTTTTAAAGATAGATATATAGAAAATCTGACCAAGAAGAATGTCAATAATATAAAGTCCAGTTACGCGCAGCATTTAATGGAATACAACCACAATTATACTAGTTTTGTACAAAATTTTTAAAACCTCTACATTACTGTAAGGAAGGACGTTTCATGGATGCAATGGAAGAATTTATAATCTACAAAGCATGTCAATTCCAGAGTGATGAGTTATTGAATGATATGTTGTCATTTAAATCCAACGTCTTCTTTGACACAGTAATACGCACACAACAAGAAGAAAGCAGACGACTGCCTGTGTAAGTTTGTGATAACAAATCAGTCGACTTTTAACTTTACGACGGCGCGCACGTGAGTGAATACACATAGCTATGTGTTTACGCGAATACGAATGTTGTGCAGTGGTTTTATATTTTTAAAAAACTTAACGACGAGTGACTAGTGCATGATTTAATTTTATAACCTGATGGTGGGACTGTGATCCTGAAACGCGTAGTTACGCAAATAATTAAGTTGCAAGGAAGGAATTAGATAAAGGTAATTACTAACCTATATAATTTATTAAATTACGCAACTTGGAGACCGTACCAAAAATGTACCCATTTATTCCACCTAATTTTACTTTCGGCCACTGAAAGTGATTTTAGCATAACTACTAGTCGCCTTTTCCTCCATTCGTTTTATACGTTATTTTCTGGTTTTGTCTATAGTTCTTTATTTCATAGATTAGACTGAATACCCTTAATTCACGGCAAGTCACTTTTTCGGTCGTTTTCTGTCTCTTCAACTTCTTTATTACTGTATGTTTCCCTAAGCATTCTGATCTGCCCATTTGGATCAATACCACAATTATATTATATAGTCCCATATATAATTCATAATTAATATTATCAGGTGTAAATTATGAAGACCGATGTACAGTATACCGTTGGAATGGAGATAAATTACAACACGAATAAAAAAGAAATTAATGAAGGCAAAATAAAAGTTATTGGCCATTAAAACAACAAAATACGTTATCAGGCCGTCTTTGTACCTTATCATTACACTGACAAACAATACGATAAATGTACAGAAATGTACTAAACTTTTGATTAGATACATCTTACTATGTGTGCACACGTGTACAAATCTGTAGATGTTTTAAACCCAATTACTGACGTGAATATCATTGTAAGCCATAATTTTAAGCCACAATACAATTCACATATACCACGTTACATTTATAAACTTCTGGTATTAAATACAAAAGATATATGAAAAGAATATTTAGAAGGGACGAGAGAGGTAAAAAGAGAGAGAGAGAGAGAGAGAGAGAGAGAGAGAGAGAGAGAGAGAGAGAGAGAGAGAGAGAGAGAAGCAGAGAGACAGGCAGAGTGAAATTTAATTTATAAATTCATATCGACTACCCAGCTTGATTCATTAGAAAGACGTTAAACAAAAGGCTGAGGGGAAATATTGGATCTAAAGTATATTAATTAATAGCTGTCACTGAATTTTTGAACAGCAAGAGCTCTTATGCCTTAGTTTTTTAAAAAGTGATCATTTGTTTCCTAACACAAACCTTCGGCTTACATTAAATAATAAATTATAGAGGAGTAACTCAAGTTGATATTTGAGATAGAGCAACACGATTGTCGTCTCAAATAATACTACTCATTTAAACTCTCTTCAACGGCAATTATACAAAAACTCAACCCATTAAGTTAACAATCTATGGAGTAGCTAGGCAAGCATCTTTTTATCTAGTATCAGAGAGGATAAAATAGTAACCACACTTTTTGATTTGACTTATTTAAAGGAATGAAACTGCACGATCTGAAGCGAACTCGTATATTTACACGATAAAACAATAGAGACATACATTATCATGATCCTTGCACTACCTAGAGATACTTTAAAAATCCAATTCAACACATACGTCTGCTATGAAGAGTACGACGAACACAAACATGTAGAACTACTCACGAAGTTTTGGGCCTTAGCAATCCTTATCAATTACAAAACATTATGTACAGAATTTTCTAAGTTTATTTAAAATTGTTTACAAGTAACTTGTACGGTATTTGTAGACATGAATATTCAAGCTTCCTATTTCTAGTACATTATCTTATATTTTTCTACTTTTCTATGTCTTCAAAGAAAACGCATCTACAGCGCAATATGTAGTCTACAAACATAATTTCTGAAATACTTGTTTGTTAGATTTAAATTTTTTTAATAATACACTAATCCGTATATTAAATACAATAAAAAGAAAGCAAGTACACGATATATTTAGGTAACCAAATGTTTTCTGTTTAATATTGTCTGTACGTCTTGTAGTGGAAAGTTGTAAAGGTAGAACTTCTGTCTATATGCAATACAGCAAATGTTTACGCGCCCTAGGCAGCCAATACCGCTGTAAATACAAAGTATCAGATATAACAGATACGCGCTTACAGAAGAAACACAAACTCTTATTAGGATTGGGAGACTTTAACTTTTAAACATTGTGAAAGACATGAAAAAATCATAAAAATTTATAAAAACTATGTTTGCCAAAGAGGAGGCGTACACATTCCATTCTGCAAAAAAAAAAATAGCAGCAACGTACAAATATAATATACAGTATACAGTATACAGTATATATATAATTTGTGCGCGCGCGAGCGTGTGTGTGTGATTAAGAACACGGTGGCAAAAATAAATTTTTCTAAAATGAGAAGTAAACAATTGGTTTAGAAAGCACCTACATGTACCCAGTGTTTACAGGGCAAAGTAAGTTCATTCAAATAAAATAAAATCAATTTTTCGTTATGAACGTTGTTTTCCCTATTTTAATCAGATTTTCCTCTTTTTCCACATCCTTTTCTGTCTTTCGTTGAATACCTGCTTCAAATGATTTTAGAAACTAAATGTCTTCTTTCTTTGTTTAGCCTGTAAACCTAAAAGCTTCGGACGCTGAAATCTATTTGAATTCATCTTCAATCCATTATTACTGAAGTTGTCATTATCGTGTAGAATTTAATTTTAGTTGTTCCATTTAATTTACTATTGTTATGTTCACGATAAAATTACTGTCACATATAAGTTAGTATAGGAGAATATATGGAATATATTATTTTACGATATAATAATTAGAATTATATAATTATTAAATGAAGAAATGATTTCTCCAATCTAGTTACTACTATTTTTACTAATGTAATTAAAAAAATAAACTTTCTGTAATAATTTTTTGTACTAGAATATTTGTAATAGTATCGTAAAGTTTAACCAACTTCTGTTTAGTTCTAAACAAAGGTACGATTTTCAAATATGCTAATTAGAAGGATGAAACCACCCCATTGTGGAGAGGATGTTGCCTCCGGTGAAATATTTTTACACAAACATATCTCATTACATATCTGACAAAGCTGTGTCAAAACTATAATTTTTTCTGGTAAGCGTTACTTTCAATGCTAAAACGCCAATATTTTAGTTGACAATAGTGTGTATTATAAGACGACAATTTGTGGCGACCGATAAAAGTTGTTTTACAACGGTTTCATCTTTAGTTGTAGATAACAATGAACTCTTCATTATCAACTCACTTATCAATTATCACTCTACACTATTAGTCAATTATTAAGCAGTTCTTGATAGCATTATAACGTAACATTGTGACAACAACAATAATAACCATAAACAATACACCCATTTTATTTACGGGTACCTTGTCTATATTGAGATAGGGACTTTGAACGAAACAGAAATGAACCCATTATGCTTTATACATTAAGACAAAATAAAGTGACAACAAGTAAACAGCAGCATTAGAAGCTGGATACATTTAAAAGACAGCTCGTCAATATAAAGAGGCTCAAGAATTATATTTTGTTTCTACTCTGAGATTTAAAAAAAAAATGAAGGGATGTGTATTTTGTGTAATAAAGAAGTTTCTGCTGTCTTTGGTTATAAAAGAGGTATTTTGTAAACAAAAAATTTGATAATATAAATTACAAGGAATTTATACTTACAAGTAATGCAATAAAAAGTGCATATCTAAAATGCGAAAATAAGCCATTACAGTACAGTAGTAAAGCCAGAATGCCTATATGCAAGTAAATTTCTAGCACTGAGTCAGACAAACTAGAAATGTAGGAAAGACAAATTTTTAGAAAAATACTAGGCCCACAAAACTTTAGAAGGTTGGAAGTAAAGAAGTAATGATGAAATATATCAGAGTAATGGTTAACAAAGCATTTTCCATCTGTGGGGGAAGAAGTCAACATCAAATTGGATTAAAGAAGTCCAAACAAATTTAGAAGAAAAAAAATGTAAACGCAGAAGAAGCAATTGAAGGATACGTTTTTTGGGCAAAAGTGTGAAAAATGGAAATGGTCCAGGGTAGGAGAAAGAAAAACCCTGCTTCAAAGTGGACTGAAGACAGAAAGAAGAGACACAGTGAAAAGATAAAAGAATATTGGAGAAAAGAAAAAGAACAAAGAATAAAGAATTGAAATTGGCATATAGTCTTTAGATGGCCGATACAAAAAAAAATACAAGGGAATATTTAAAATATAAGGCATTCACAAAACTTCGTAGTAACAAAACTAAGTACGGAATCACGCTTGGTTAAAAAATTTTACTTCTGATTTACAATCAGCTCAGGTGAGTATACAGTAACTCGGTATTTGTTTATCATCACTGTTACGAGTAAGTCTGGGCAGAAAGAAGCAACAGAACACAGCACTTTCAAGTGTTCCCTGCTGCAAGTATTGGTTTGTTAACCACCTACAGTATTACAACAACATATAGAGCACTTTGTTTGAAAACAAAATATAATTGTCTGCTACTTACAAACAGTCGAGCGTGTGTAGTGTAGACTTTCAACTAACACAAAAAAGTTTTGCTTTCTTACCGTACAATAAATACTAGTACACCAACTAAGCTTCATTTAGTTTACCTGTTTGTGTAATGTTACTGTTTGTATTATTTCGACTGGCTTTTATTAAAACTAAAGCTACATCTTTTATAATTAACGACTGATATTTGAGGGTAATTAAGTAACTTGTCCCCATTCTGGCCACGGGGGACACAAACGTCAGCGGATGCATCCACACAAACAATATGAAAACAACTTACGTACTGCACCAATATTGATGTTTTTTGTGGTGCACGTGTATTTTCAATTTTGTACCCATCGACCTCTTCTCTTCGGACACGCCTCAACTGCAAAGAATTTTGTAAAAGATGGACGATGGCAGCAATATTGATGGACCATTGTACGTAACAGCCATTATTTTACCTTCTTCTACGTCTTAAATAGTGTTTTGATGCCATACTATTGTAAGAGCCTCCATGTTTTATCATCAGTGCGCTGAATAAACGCGTATAAGCAGGCTACCTTCTTTCATCAGACTCCAGCTCTCTGCTAGTTTCCGGAGCTGTCGAACAAATGTTGAATAGGTGTAGAATGAAACTACTGCACTCTACATTGACACTTTGTTGTTTGCGGATGATCAGGCTATTCTGACGGACTCTGAATACAGATTGCAGATGTGTATACATTTGTTAAATGGAATCTGCAAACACTCTGGATTGCAGATATCTACAATTAAAACCAAGATGATGACTTTTTGTGGAACTGATCCCGTACGGGTTAAAACTGTTATAGATGGTACTGTCCTGGAACAAGTTAGCAGATTTGAATACCTGTGCTACAGTGTATCTTATAATGCAAGCAACAACGTGGTGAATAAGTCGCATAAGATCAACCTTATGTGCAGGACCATCAGGCGAACCCTTAAGTCAGCAAGTAAAGGAACACGCCTAAAATTCTACAAGGTGATGGCTCTTCCCACACTTCTTTATGGGTCTGAGAATTGGACTTTAACGAAAGGCGGCTGAAATCAAAACGGCTGAATTGAGATTTCTCAGCACGTGGCAGGGTATACTCAACATTATCACAGATGAAACACAGATATACGGCAGGAACTGAATATTATGAGTATACTCAACGGGATCGCCCAGCATCGGCTGAATTGGTGGGAACAGCTTTGCCGAATGGATGACTGCCGCATCCCCAAACAACTATGGAACTATAAGCCGAGGGGACGGAGAGATGTGGGACGTCCGAGGAAGCGCTGGAGTGACCAGCTGTAATATTTGCCTATTTGAGACCGGAACAAACCATTCTTGGTTTAAACCTTGAGGATGATGATGATGATAAAACTACTGTTGCCTAACATGTCTAACGCGAATGGTCGATCGTGCTTAACATGAGATCAAAACAATCGAAATTATTTTACAACAGCAATCAGTGAGTCGGTAAAAGTTAATAATAAATAATTTTAAAATAACATCATAAAATTACAAAGCAAAGGGTAAAAGTAATAAATTACGCAAATAGACATAATTGCTTATTGGCCTAAATAATTATTATACAACTTTTTATTTATTATAAGTGACTGAATACTATTTTTATTTAATTTGTCAAAACTATTTGATGTTACTATTATTACTGTTGTTGTACTCAGCCTGCTCTTAAGCTTCCTGGTTTTTCATTGCTAATAATAAAACGTTCAGTTTAATATGTTTTCCTTTTTTGGGGCATTGTTTTATGTTTCTTTACAACAAATCTTTCATCCGTACTATGATGTAACCCTATATGATTAAATGATTCTCAGACTTGTTATTGAGAATGCCATATTGTAGTACGGGTAGATTAGTTGAAACGGTTAGATTAATGAAAAATAAAAGGATGTGTGTTAAACCAAAACTTTTTGTTGTTATTACTATTATTGTTTTCATTATTATTACCATGGTAACGCATAAATAATGATGCGTTTTTTTTATTTCCGTAATGATTATTACTTCCTAATGATGCGTTCACACATTCTTTGAGTGTCGCAGATAGGTTGAGTAACGCCTCGGAACTGAAGTAAGGGACATTATCACTGATAACTTTATGATAAAGTGGTTCCGTACATAGAGGGTGTTCTGCGGCTCTAAAAGCCAGACGAAAATGAAGTCAACGCAGGCCACGCAATGAAGAGTAAATATGACGGAAATTTACTAGGCAAAATACGTGACTTGATGCCACGTTGAAATAATACGAAAGCGGTTCCAGGGTGGATTGACTTCAAGAAATAAGGGTTTGTGGTTTGCATCGGTGAGAGCCCCACACACCGTAGGGATGCGAACTCTACTGCGGCGAATATTAGTATTCCACAGATTTTCTCGTAAAAAAAATGTATATATTGCAACAGTACAAATGTGTATGGTACTGTGCATTGCACAAAGTAATTAAAATAATTAATTAAAATAAATAAATAATTCATATTGTTAATAATAATAGTTCAGCCCCCAATCTGAACGACCAAACTTTCATGTTGGAACAAGTGGATCACTCCAGCTGCTCTGTCTCTGTGTACACGCGTATGTTGCGTGAGGCCTGTCAATTCCTGAAAAGCGTCAACCGTAAGGAACGCTATTAATTATATGAATTTATTTATTTTGTAAAGATTGTGTGCATAATAGTACAAAACCAAATACACCAAAATATGTATAAAAATATGACGCAAATGTGTATAAAAAAATAGTGTATAAAGGATAAAAAGTGTAATTACAGGAAAATAAAAATAAATAGAACTTATGTTAATTAAGATAAAGAAAAACGGTTATACATGATGAACACGTAAGAATTACCGAGAGAATGAATATCGGGTCATGTGCAAAAGACTTCGCAAATCGCGAAGACGAGCGAATTAAGTGTGAGAAGGACGCCTTCGACAGACTCTGACATGCAAAATATTGTCGAAACATGATTTTAGCGCCCTGGGTATAAATACAGGAGACGCGCTAACTTCATTCTTTTTCTTAGTCAACCACAGTAGCAGCCAGAGGCTCTGCTTCACGAGTACAACTCTTTTTTTGTACAACAACCGTAGCAGCGGGAGAGCTGCCCAGAGACAACAACGTTTGTATCTCAACCACATCAGTAGTCTGGGTCTTCACGACTACTCATCATTTTCGTGAGAGTACCTGCAACCTGATGCCATGACGGGAGACGAGGGAGCAGCCAAGTACATGCAGTAGAATCCAGCGTACGTGAATCCGACGAACGAAGGACGAGGATCAAGTACTACAGGACGTCAAAGGAGCATCCAGGATCAAGAACCTAGGACCGAAGAGGACACGCGGCCGCTTCACCACAACAATAAGGTGACAAACAACCATGTACTTGTAAACCGAGACTCAACACAAAGACAATAAATAACGAAGTAAAAAGAGAGACAATCAAATTCATATATGAATTAATAACTTTTATAAATGTAAATATTCTTTGTATAATAATTAGTGTAATGTTTAAGACTATAAAACTATAAATTTGAATCAATAACTTTGAAGCTATAATTTTGAATCTATAATTTGATATTTAAATGGGTAAAAGTAATTAGTAAATTTTATTAGAAAGCAAAGCAATGCATATGCAGTAAAATCAAAAGAGATTAGATCATAGAAAATAATTAGATAATCTAATCATTATCATACTAATGAGCAAGCCGAGAGCAATATTAGATAATGATAAAGATGTATTAGAGTATAAGATTGTATAATATGTCTAGGTGTAATACGAGAGTATCAATTATATGTAATAATTAGATGTGTGCTAAGACTACACACACAAGCAAATAATAATGATTTTAATTCGCAACCAAAATAAGAATTTTTGTTTAATAAATAATATTTAAAAGATTTTAAACCAAATTACATAGTATTATTACTATTATTACGATTACACCCATCATAATCATACACACACGAATTTAATGTATTGTAAACGACTTCCAAGAATCTGTGGTTCGAACATTAAATAAATAAAGTGTTGTAAATCTCGTATATTGCGACAGTACAACCGTATACGGTACTGTACATTGCAAAAATAATCAAAATAATTATTAAAAATAAATAAATCTATGGTTAATAGACATGATTCAGATTGCAAGCTGGATTGTTTAAAATATAGGGAACGCACCGTTCAGGCATGTACACGCATATCTGACCACCTGTCGCTAGCTATGTGTACATGTGTATTTTGTTTGTGTGTGTGATGCATGTCCATTCCCGGACAGTAGCCACCCCTATTCAAATGATGTTAGATTTTAAGTATAATTTTAATTATAAGAAAAATGTGTATGATAATGTAAAACAAAAGACACCAAAGTGTGTATTTTATAAAGATGCACAAAGGGTTAAACACCAGTTTAAAAGTGACGTAAAGTGAAATTACAATGAATAAAAAGTGAATAAGTCCCTGAATAATTATAATAAAGAAGTGTGAGTCTACTGTATGTCTACCTATAATAGACATATGAAAAATAGCGATCGATGGAGTATATCGTGTAGTGTAAAACAGACTTTGCAATTCGCGAAGATAAGCGAAATTAGTGAATCGGACGAGAGTGGGAGAAAGGACGCGTCGACAAACTCTGACAAGACAGATATTGTTCAGACAAGAGCTTTTGCACGATGTGGCTATAAATACCAGGTCGCGATAATAAAGTTTCTTCTTCTATATTCTACCATTGCCGTAGGAGGCTATGTCAGTCAACTACGCGATCGTAAATCTACAGTAAGCGTCACCTGACGAACTGGGAGGCAGAACAGAGGTTCGATGGGCACACCTACAACCCATGATGTGAGCAGAGACAACAACAACTAAGAAAGACAAGCAGTGGAATCCTGGAAGAGGACCCGACGACCCGAGGACACGAAGAACTGGAGCAAGGACTGGAAGAGGACCCGAGGACACGCTGATAATTTTCCACATCAAACGAGGTGATAAAAACTCATAATAATCACAGACAATTGAAATACAATATTTAAACTACAATTAAAGACATTCAAAATTGTTGCTAACTGAATTTAATTTGTACATAGTAATGTAAAGTCTAAATTTTTCATTTAGAATAATGTCTTATGTATAGAAATTAAGATTGGAATAACGTAAATGCTATGAGAGAGCAATGTTTGATTTTTAAATTGATGTAAATTAAAATAATTAGTAAAGTCCTTAATTGATAAAAGAGAAATGCATATGCAGTAGAAAAGAATTAAAGCCAAGTAAGATTAAAGAAATTGAAATAAAAGTAAATTCTTTGTTGAAATAAATCGATAAGCAATTGCAAAGATGGCCACACTAAATGAGTAAGCCGAGAGCAGAAATAATTATAAGTAAGATTAGATAATTAGATTTTTATATAACTTGTTTATATGTAAATTATTCACCAGAAGACACATACATAAGATCGCCCAAGCGATGAGTAATGAATTTTTGTATTGCCGAAGTAAGTAAAGAGGTTGCTGAATAAATAATGTAAAGATTTAGAAAACGTATTCAATATTCTTCTTATTACGATTACACCTAACATCATTGAATTTGTGTGTTATATAAATTTGGCGCTCCAAAAGCGTGGGGCTACTCAAATTAAATTACATTGAATTTGTGTTGTTATTATATATATATGTTGTAGTATGTTTTTGGGTACATCCGTGTATATGATGTTTATAAAGCCGACGTTTCGTTCCGTAATCCCGGAACATTTTCAAGGCGTACCGGTTAAATATGATGTTGATTTAACCATATATACATGTGTGTGTGTGTGTGTGTGTGTGTGTGTGTGTGTGTGACCATAATCGTCGTCGTCATCATCATCGCAGTCACTGGTATTGTTCTTGTATACTATATATTTGGTATTGTTCATCGCAGGCATGGTACATTAGAAATCCAGCAATTGACAGACAGAAACAATATATCAGCACAGGCATCGCACTAAAGCCGAAACACGAAACGGTGCCACACGCAGGGGAAAACACCAACGTAGAACGTACAGCACGTAACAGTACATCAACTGGCAGATTATTAGCGTCTTCCGTGCTTTGTGGTTGCATTACAGAACAAACATCATTTCTCATACACTCCAAACGTTAATCATATCAATAACATATGAACAATTTTGTAAAACTTTGTTTCTTTAACAAAGCTTTGTAAGTAGTTTCTCTAAAACTTAGTCATTTTTTAAATATTTACTAGTAAGTGATAGTAATCTATTTATTTTTAATTAATAATTTAAAAATACCGTAGTAATATTTACCAATTGAGTTATCTAAAGAGGCAATGTCCTCTATGGCATTTAATTTTAATAAATATCAACTATATAATTGTGTGATGCTATAAAAAGGTTGGATCCTAATACAAGCAATCCACATTCTTAGCCAATCTGTTGTAAAAACCAGCTAAACTCCTAAATAATTAAAGTAGCTGGTTAGCAACCTCTTTATAATTTACGTTTCACACACATCAAACGTAGGTGGATTTACTTTGTAAAAAATAATAAATGATAATAAGCATTTATTTACTAAATTGACTTTAAATATACCAAGTCACTGTATTAAAAATAATTGTTTTTTTTTTTTAGTATCATGTCTAAAAATCACGGTACAGAAGAAACTACTCATCAAATCATAAACTTGTCTCACAACGTTTACTTAATTATTATAGTCAATTTACTGTTAGCACAAAGAACAATAGTATATTCTGTTTACATCTTGGTCAGTCTAGATTCTAAGATCTACGAAACGCAAACGTATGTCAGTGCTTCTTACTTCTACGCAGACAAACATAACTTACAAACTATTTAAACGCGGTCCAACATTTGTACGAGTTACTTTCGGAGCGGTTAATTTCGAAAGCACTCGGAGTCTATGTGATAAACGAATAGATTTGTGTGCCAAGTTTCAAAGAAATTTGTTATGCATTCAAAAGTTATCGTGAAATATTCCTCAAATTAACAGATTGCTGGACAGAGAGAAAAATGCCGACAGGTCGAGTTACAACTGAGAACTCGTTTTACTTGTTCAATTACAATTACTTTGCTTACTGTTCAAAACAACAATAAAAGACAAAATTAATTTTGCACGAATAGAAGAAAAAACAATCCTACGTTTTTATGCTACTTTGTACAACAGTAGCACCCTACATAAGATTGTCCGCGAACAAATTGTTTTAAATTACTTGCAAATATTAAGAGATTATATCATAAGTGTTGTATACTTGTACAAATTCATTGTTCATATAAACACAAATTCACAAATAGCACAATATTCTTACCTGAATCTACTGTTGATTTCAGTAATCTTCATCCGTGGAAAAAATGCACACTTTGTGCAGTACGACAATCGCAAGATTTACTAATTCGTTTAATAATGCACTTTTTTCAAGAATTTTGCACGCACTGTTCAGACTTTACTACAATAATTGTCTATAAACACTATGCCCACTAAATCTCCAAATTGTTAACAAATAATTACCTAATATCACGGCATGCTGATTAATACGCCTGCAATAATACAACTCGAAATACTCATCACTTCCGTGTCAACAATACGACTAAATAACAGACTATTTTGAATTCATTTCTACTACAAGCACACATTACGCATCATACAGTCGTAGAACTGCTGAACATTCCCGCCTTCTACTGGTGTTTCATTAGTATTTGAGCTCAGCGACTTGGTAGAAATTTCATTCGGACTACTGTGCAAAGGTTTCCTACAAACTGTATAAACGGTAACTATTTCCAACAATTTATTTAGTTATATAAGAGCAAAACGTTCTTCTCTCGCCGTTGTTTCCTGTTTTACTTCGATTTCTTGTGCCAAGACAATGTCATTAATTTAATTTTAACCTAATTATTACCCGATTAAATAACTGTAAATTTATAACTTACAATATAAGTCATGGAAAACGATACCCAATCATTTTAATGAAATTGTTACGTTAACAAAAGAGACACTCTGTCAATGAATAAAACTTGTAGTAGTGACGAGTAATCCACTTTACTGTAATTAATTACTGGTTTAACTGTACATTACTTAGGTACACGTTGGTCGCGTGCAACATAGTTACATATAAGGTACAGAACAAACAGCATCGTACATATCCATTCCAGCACAATCAGTTATTCCTTTACACCAGTGTTTTGTAAGTTCTATGCAGGATGGACAACCAAACTCCTGAAAAAGTGGACGAAAAATGCAGGGAAAGTACGAAGGTTATGAGAATCGCTTCTATTATCATGGGTACATTTCCGACAGGCGTGTATTATAAGTCAAATCAACAAAATTTCCTAGCCAACATATTTCTGCTCATCACGTTTGTTTTGTGTTTCTTCATAGCAACAATCTGGTTTGAAATACTTAACGCACCGCACAATACAATAATTGAGGTAACACGAGCTATTGTACTGTTCATAGAGTCTTTTAGTTCGATTATGAGTCTTGTATCAGTTACGATACACATTAATATGTTCGACTCAGTCTGGAATCACATGATTGAGGCAGATTCAATTTCCCTGTCACTAGGGCTTGAGATTGATTATATAAAAATGAAAAGGCAATCGGAAGTTATTTTAATCTGCTTCTTTATCATTCACACATTATTCTTTACAGCTGATTACTTTCTTCTCACCGGAACTTCTAATCACGCGTTTGTATTGTCTTCGTTCATTTTCACGGCAATTCACACGTCCCACAATTCGTGTTGTACAACCATATCCTGGTTTATTGTGTACACTCTGCACCAGAGGTTTCACTTACTAAACGGTGCGATGAAGAACTTGAAGGACATGGACCTCACCAGTATTCTGAAAGAACTTCCCCTGAACAAGCCACTGTCTCCGATCGTTGTCCTTACAATGCGTCAGCAAGTAGAGAGAATCAAGTCGGCGCATGACCGATACGTCGCTGTGTGTGAGATAATCAACAAAATGCGCCACGTCAATATTTGGTTGGAAGTGACGGCCAACTCAGGCGTAGTGGCGGCTATGCTGTATGCGGTAATCAGCATGATCATAGACCAACGCTACGATTATCATATTCTCGTTCATTGCCTTATCTGGATTATATACAGGACGTACAACTTTGTGATTCTGGTGTTTGTGTTTACGCTAACAACAAACGAAGTAAGTTTGGCTTCATCTCCAAAACCGTCACTGTGTTAACTAATATCTAAAAAACTAAAAATACATTACAGGCCTACAATAGAATTAGTTTACTATGACGCGACATAAATTACAATGAACTCCGAATAATGACTTGCATCTAGCACTAAGTAAACACAACGATAGTATGAATTGTTGGGGTTGTAAGACACAAACATCATTTACAACACAAAATATTTTGTCCTCTATATCCATTAAAACCACATGGTTCATATTATGCACAATCTTCTAACAACGGCCCGCATGAGTAGATTAAAATACCTTACATTAATATATTGTGTTTCTTATAAAGAAGTTTCAAGATTAACTGACAATGGTACAGACACCAAAGACCTCGTGAGTTCAAAGCAAGTATACTGGTTTTATAAAAAGTTACGATAAATGTGGGATTCCAAAAATTGATAACAAAATTAACCTCATTGAGCACAAAAAAACGGTTTTGTCAAGGTTACATTTCGTACTGATTTTATTTATAAAAGAAAATAATTTTAAAGCATATGACAGAAAACAGTCTTCTAAAAATTTAGCTCTATTACAATATCGCCCTAACCTTTAGCAGTAAAAGTTCTACATTGTTTACTCGCATACGTAACACCTTTACTACACTATAATGTGCAATATGAGGTCTTTTAAAGTATTTTTATCAGATTTATGTAGTATATGAAAATGAAAATTTTGTTTCCCAATTATTATTATTAACGTAATCATCATCATCATCATCATCATCATCATTGTTTCAGGTATTATTTCATTTCTGTGTCAATTCTATATTTTATCAACAAACGTGACTAGTTAACAGAAAATATTAAAACATTTTTTTTAAAACATCAGCTTTTATGCTCTCCGTTAGAGATCGTTGTAAACAATTCTGCAACGAGTATTCTACTCTACTATTTCTTCTTAAAACTATCGGTTGGGCTATTTGGGCATGGTCTAATGGTAATAATCAGTATCGTCAAGACTGAAGGTAGGACCAGAGCTACTGATTTTTACCTTTAGACATAGGCTGAATGGACCGATAACTTTGACAAGAATAGGACTGATCAGGCCCGTAAAAACCTACAGTTTATTCTGTAATTTAAAATATGGTATTTTTAATTTTATTAAGGAAGGTGTGTTAGTGGTTATAATCACAAACAGAATTAACACTGTTGCACACTACTATAGACAAATTATTCCGATTAGCGCTTTCAAGAATAGAAATTTTTGATCTGATGAATTTTCAAGTAAAGCTTGAAAGCGCTAATCCGAATAATTTGTCTATAGTAGTGTGCAACAGCGTCTACTCTGTTATTGTTTTTTAAATATCTTATTATGAACTTATTATGAACTAAAATTCACCAAGTGTGCAGTTCTATCAGTTAACTAACACGGCTAGTTATTTCTGGATATTTTATTGTAGTATTAATGTATTTTATTTTATAAAAATAATAGTAATTCGCATTATGTGTCATCGATTGTTAAGTCGTAATCTTTCAATGTTACATCTGTAAGTCGTAAGGGAAATAATCAGTTATTAATCTACATAATACCATTCGAGGAAAGACTGGCCGCATTTTGTGTTTTAAAAACATTGGCCAAACAAAAAGATCAAGGCTAAATTCATAAGTCTCTAATCTTGTAAAAGTTGAATGACAAATATAAATTTTCCCCTATTTTTATACAATAACCAATATTTATATATTTAATACACTAAACAGTAAAATATAACTAACTAAAATTTAGACAAACTTTTGAGACTATAATAATTTAGCCTACTATAGGATTATATAAAACAATGACGACATTTCTTATTTCTAATTAATATTAAATAAATATTTACTCTTTATATGAAAACTAATTTTTTAACATTACTAAAAAATGTTCCAGGCAAACCTCATTGCTGTTTTTATACACGATCAAATTAATTCTCTTAAAAGTGGAACGGTCCGTAACTCTGTAAGTACTCAATTTTTTTTAAGTTAGCAGTGTAATTATTGTAATTATTAGACGTCAGTAAATTGATTACCTTAAGATTCACAAAATGTGGAGTTCAATCTACGTAAATAATAACTACTTTTAAATGGTTTTACTTTTGTAAAATTGTTATTGATATTTGTTTTTCGTTTACTATGTCTAACAGAATGCATATTTTTACATCTATTAAAATTTAACAAACTCTTTTTACAGCTGAAACACTTTTCTATGCAATTACTACACAAAAAGCTCAAGTTCACAGCAATAGATATTTTTCCAATCGACTTCTCTCTACTTTATTCGGTAAGAAAAAATATACTAGTTTGTACTGAATTATATAATTCAATTTAAATTAAACTATAGTTACATGGACATAATTTCATGGAGCAAGTTGCTCTATATGTAAAAAGTAATAGTAGTCTATACAAACTCTACTTCCATATACTCAATACATTCAAGAATAAATTTGTTACCCATTTACTTGTATTTTAATTTTTTCCTAATCAAGTTATGATTTTAGTTGCTTGGAGGAAACAATAACACAATAATCAAAATGTAAATGTAAATGTAAATTAATGTTTAACGCCCGTGATATGTACTAAAAATTTTGTGAGAGATTAGTCAAACTCAAATTGACATATGATTGATGGTGACGTGTGACCTTTGATTGTACATTGACATTAGACAATTATACATTATGACTTTACACTGTAAATCAACATAAACAAACAAACGTATATTCTTTATCCTTTCCTTACTAAATCCTCGAGTAAATGTAAACACATGTTTTTTTTCAGAAGCTTTACATGTATGGTATATTTAAAATGTTTTTTTCCCGTATAGGCCATCTACGGGCCACATGCCAATTTCAATTCTTTGCTCTTCGTTCTTTTATTTTTTCCAATATTGTTTCATCTTCTCACTGTGTCTCTTCTTCCTAAACCTTGAAACGGTCTCAAAGGCGGATGAGGCACCTCGGTTCCCAGCGGCAGAGAGAGCGGAAGAACTTAGTGGGGTAAACCACGAAAAACAATCATTTCGGACTAACAATCCGATCTTACCTCGGAATTTAATTCATACTTTTGCACTCTATACAATTTCAAATTTAAAATGTTATTATTTCTAAATATTTTAAGTAAATTAAAAATCAAGCCTTTATTTCCCGGGCCTTCCTACGTCGTTTTCTGAAGACTGCTCTGTGATATGGAGTCCTTTTCCAAGCGAATAACACGTTCTTTCCATCCCATCTATTTTTACATTCTTTAACTTGTTCAAACAACAGAGTCGCTTTAAACTCACTCCAGCTATCCTTATTGCGAAGCTGGAGGATATCCTTATCTAATCGCGATCATCCTTTGATCATACATATAATTTTATTTTAGATCTCGTTTTATAACAGAGTTTCTAAAATAGGCCTTGCCAGTGGTCTGTGTCTAATGTACACTCATCGAATTAAAATCTAAGCCTCACTATGTCACAGTAGTGATAGGCAAGGGGCCGCTTAAAGTGCCTTTCTCCAAACAATTTATTTTATCATTCTACAATTTATGAAGTTTTTTATTTGTTTGATGCCTTAAGACATAAGGCGTTTTCTAGAATTATATTTTAAAGACTTGTTTTGCTCAAATGCGTCTAGTGCAGCTCCATTCTTCTTTACACCACTCAGTTTTCATTCATTTTAAATTATATCTGTATATTAAACTATTAAAATTGAAGTGAGCTTATCTATACCTGTGGAACTCAAACTTCCATGCACTCTAATCGCCTGTTGTATGTTTGTTCCGCTGCTAGGTCCACTTAATTATCGTCGATAACGTAATTCGCTTAGAAACGCATGTGGAAATAATCACGTAAAAAGCACAAAATTTGGAGCACGAATTATTGTTTTTATACCGGATTTGAACACAAACTTTAGAAATAAATCTTCGTCTTATTATAATTTTATCACTGTATTTTACTGTTTCAGGTTTTTATGCAAATTACAACCCTTTTAGTGATTTGTATACAGTTCAAGCTAATAGAAACATCAAAGAACCTAACAGAAGCCAACGCCATATCAGCAAAATTTGACATCTAATTATTATAGCTCTTTAAAGAAAGGAGTATTTTAATAATATCAGACTCTTAAAACACGGTTCAATATTATAATATGTATAAATGCAAAATAAAATGTTTGTCTTTCCCACAGTGTATGTTGAATAAAATTGAAGTGTTTGTAATTAAACCCGTACTCATTCTTTACCTTTTAAAAACTGCTTTAACCATTTTGCTTAAGAGTTTCAAATTTAGAAATGAATAAAAAATGGACAAAAGGAAATCAAATTAAATGTATTTGAAGTAACGTAATGTGCAACATATCTGGACAAAAGGAAGTAATCAAAAATCTTTGCGCAGGATGAAAATATAATTATACAAACGAAATATTTAAAAGAGGTGATATAGTACACAGACCGGTAATACAGTGAAACCCAGGCTGTGCGTGAACATATTAAAACGCCTTCCACTTCTCACAAACGTCGTTCAGTATAGTCAGCAGTTGGAGAAGACGATATCACTATGGACGACGAAATATAAAAGTTACAAGGAGTGGTTGCTGTGTAGACCGAATTATATTACACTCACAAAAGGCACACGAACTTACAATCATTTATAACCAACTAGCGAGTACCCGGCATGCGTTGCAATGCCACTCAAAGAAAGAAAGTGTTTGTATATATATAATATATAAAGACTTCGTTCGCGTGGTCTTCAATTTAATGCGATAATATATTTAGAACAGAATCTATTCCATTGGGTTGCCATAGTAACCAGATCTAATAAGTTAGTTTTTAAGACTCCAAAGGACCCCCCAGAGGATCGTATCGAAAAAAACACCTGTCCTATGTTGGTTCTCCCGTTTCGTAAAATATTTGTGCCAAGTTTGGTTGAAATCGGTCCAGTGGTTTAGGAGGAGATGTGGAAGACCCCAAAGAACCCCCAAAAGAACCCCATCGAAAAAACACCTATCCTATGTTGGTTCTCCCTTTGCGTAAAATATTTGTGCCAAGTTTGGTTGAACTCGCTCCAGTGGTTTAGGAGGAGATGTGGAAGACCCCAAAGGATCCCCCGAAGTATCATATCGAAAAAACACATATCCTATGTTGGTTCTCCCGTTGCGTAAAATATTTGTGCCAGGTTTGGTTGAAATCGGTCCAGTGGTTTAGGAGGACATGTGGAAGACCCCAAAGGACCCCCCGAAGTATCATATCGAAAAAACACATATCCTATGTTGGTTCTCCCGTTGCGTAAAATATTTGTGCCAAGTTTGGTTGAAATCGGTCCAGTGGTTTAGGAGGAGATGTGGAAGACCCCAAAGAACCCCCAAAAGAACCCCATTGAAACAACACCTATCCTATGTTGGTTCTCCCGTTGCGTAAAATATTTGTGCCAAGTTTGGTTGAAATCGGTCCAGTGGTTTAGGAGAAGATGTGGAAGACCACAAAGGACCCCCCAAAGGACCCCATCGAAAAAACACCTATCCTATGTTGGTTCTTCCTTTGCGTAAAATATTTGTGCCAAGTTTGGTTGAAATCGGTCCAGTGGTTTAGGAGGAGATGTGGAAGACCCCAAAGGACCCCCCGAAGTATCATATCGAAAAAACACATGTCTTATGTTGGTTCTCCCGTTGCGTAAAATATTTGTGCCAAGTTTGGTTGAAATCGGTCCAGTGGTTTAGGAGGAGATGTGGAAGACCCCAAAGAACCCCCAAAAGAACCCCATTGAAACAACACCTATCCTATGTTGGTTCTCCCTTTGCGTAAAATATTTGTGCCACGTTTGGTTGAAATCGGTCCAGTGGTTTAGGAGGAGATGTGAAAGACCCCAAAGGACCCCCCAATGGACCCCGTCGAAAAAAACACCTATCCTATGTTGGTTCTCCCGTTGCGTAAAATATTTGTGCCAAGTTTGGTTGAAATCGGTCCAGTGGTTTAGGAGGAGATGTGGAAGACCCCAAAGGACCCCCAATGGACCCCGTCGAAAAAAACACCTATCCTATGTTGGTTCTCCCGTTGCGTAAAATATTTTTGCCACGTTTGGTTGAAATCGGTCCAGTGGTTTAGGAGGAGATGTGGAAGACCCCAAAGGACCCCCAATGGACCCCGTCGAAAAAAACACCTATCCTATGTTGGTTCTCCCGTTGCGTAAAATATTTTTGCCAAGTTTGGTTGAAATCGGTCCAGTGGTTTAGGAGGAGATGTGGAAGACCCCAAGAACCCCCCATAGGACCCCATCGAAAAAAATTCATAAACCTTCGCGGGCGTGCGCACAACAACTCACCGAAGTTTCATCGCAATCGGATGAAAGGTATAGGAACGCATACGGGACAAAGAAAGAAAGAAACAAACATTCATTTTTATAGATATAGATTAATATATAACGTTTGTAGAAATTAAAACAATTGTTAAAACAATAAAACGACTATAAAATATTCAACAAATGTTTTCTTTTTTGTTTGAAGAAAAAACTGCGCTTTTGTACAAACATAAATTATTGTGGAAAATTTTTATAATGAAAAAAGTACGAGGGACAAAGTATTGTTATGATACTCTCACGGACCGTCGTAAGGTACAGTGGAAACCAAATACAGACAGTTATAAAATCACTAATTACCAGCTTTAATGAGTCACAAATAACAATTGTACAAAAATTCAAGTTAAATTTGTCCACATGCAATAGGATACTAATAGAGTTCCGCACTAATTATAACACAATAATCACTTTCCACTATCACTTGATATCCCCACTCTACAATCTCGGTAGGTCTAACTAACTGCTAAGCATACCGCTGTTGCTTATATAGGTCCAGCAGATGTTCCAGAATAATTTGGCAGGGTGCCACCATAATTTTCATAGTTAACAACCACTCGAACAATCTGGAAGGTACTTCACTGCGCTGCCTTGACACAGGCACTGCATCTGCTCGGCTAGCCGAGAACGTGTGGAACGACATTCTCGAGTGTTCGAGAGCGTTCCGTAATTTTTGTAACAGTGTGTAAAAACATCTTGTAATAACATTTTTGGTTCCCACTGGAATAGAAAGGGTGTACCTAAAAACTAGACAAAGTTTACGTAAACAAACCATGCTTACTATCAAACTACGTAAGTAGAAAGAAACCATTCTTACTACAAACTAACTTAATGCTTACAAGTCTCTGCATACGGACAATCTTCAATGTTGACACTGGATAGGAAAAAGTTCATGGAAGGTTGTGACAGGAACTATCCCAAGGAATATTAGAATGATTAAATTCCAATTAGACTTTACATGCGTCGTGTTGAACGGTGTTACGTTTACCAGCTTTTGCTATATTTGACGTCAATGTGTAAAAGTTATTTAACGTAAGCATTAAATTTATATATAATAACTTGAGATACTCTTCTTTTTAAATATTGTTCCGAGCATCCAAGCAGTTTTTCCAAGCAATATTTTTGACCGCAGTTTTCCTGACATGGAATTTCATAAACAAATATGAATGCTGGGAACAATATTTAAAAAGAAGATTATATCACACAAATACAGCTGTGCTAAAACGGAAACCAACAAACTCGAACCAACAACCTTAACACAACACGTCCGTGTACACACCACACCGTGCCATACCTGCCAGTTTCACAAAGTAAAAATAATACATACTGAAACTAAAAATTTCAAACGGCAGTTCCTTGAAATGATAACAGAATCTCTGTAAGTGTTATTCAAACCTTACAGATTTCCAGAAAATAAACATAAAATAGAAATCCACCAAGTCTACAACCTCAACCTCCTCCTCCATTGAAACCGTTATACCTGGACTTCTTTACTTTCTGCCCCCGCTCATTCGCCAGTCACGTAATATATTCACACACTGTCACTGTGCATAAAGTGTAATTAAATGTACCCAATATATGTATGTCTTTCTATCTTAGTATAGTGTACAGTGTTATATAAATTGTGCATCTGGGACTCACAACAATGTATTTAAGTACCAGAAGTTACTCTATTACAACTCAACACCACTATTAATATCATAGAACTTGTGAAAAAATCAATTACAATTATACTACCTTGTATATTTTATCATATATTTATGTTATAGGAAAGAATATGAGATTAAATAAATCTTGAAAAGTTGGAAAAAGCTGCGTTTTTATTACCAACGGAACTCGATATTAACTAGAAACCATAATTAATACGGTCCACAAATAATATTCTTTTATATATGTTTCTAATAAAGTCATATTCTTGGTCTAACTTATTTCACTATTTTTATAAAATCTATTTTACAAGAAAACTTACTGTTTGCTACACGCATGACGCTTATAAAATGTTCTTAATTCAATCCGAGTGATCTGTTTGGAGGATATTTGAATAGATCAATCACACTAAGAAAGGCTGAAAAGCGCTACGACGATTACAAATGTAACGTTTTTCTCTAAAGTGGTTTTCCAAAATTAATATAATTAAACGCGCGCGCGTTTGCTCACGAAAGCACATTACACACTTACAAAGTTTCGAATAGGCAACATGCGTGGAACCTGTATGACGATCGTCGCATTTTGCAAACGTTGTATGGATGACAAAATTTGGAACATCCTGGAGTTTCTGCACCTTCCACGACGGTGCTTAGTCAATCCACAGCCACCTGGAACTGTCTCCCTGTCACTCACATAACCTATGCCGGCTAAATTTATATTTTTCCGAAATGCTACCCCTCTGATAATTTACCTCTTTTTAAAAAATTTGCGTTTCTTTCAAATATAATGTTTTATTTATTAATAGGTATGTTTACTTCTGTAGCTTTTTGGGTAAATACGTCTTACAAAATACTAACTTATTACTGTCAGACACGTTACACCCAAAAAGTTTACTTATCGGCAAACTATCTAGTACGTAACCAATCTAACCTAACCTAACCTAACTCCAATATAGTGAAAGTATCCAAATAGTTAGGCCTCATTTTTTTATGTCACATTTAATTTACAAATTTTTTAATAGACTAAATTATTACTCTAATGGACTAAATTATGTTTCCAAATTAAAGGAAGTGATTCCAATATCTTTTTAATGAAACAGGAACGTTGTCTCAAATGCCTTACGAAAATATACAAGAAAAAAATTGTTAAACGCGTCAAAAATTTCTACATTTTTTCTTTTACGTGTCTATGTCAAGATGACAGACATTTTTTTGTCCTATTACAGTAATTAAAAGAAATTATTCATTCTATTTAAATAAGTTTTAAACATGTCTTACATTTCTTACTATTATCTTATTATACATTTACGATACACATTTTTCTGAACAGGGGAAAATTAAAAATGCTGTTTATAATGATTAATATGAACAATATCGTTTTGTTATAAATACGTGTTAATTTTTTATATTGCTAAGACAAACATTTACGTAAGCCCAATTACGATAAAACAAAAAGGGAAAGAGTAACTAGTCATTATGAAAGGAGAAACAAATTTTATTGTGTAGATTTTAACTTGCACCGCTTCCTGAATCGCATGAGAATTTGCTGAACGCAAACAGCAGCATACTCATGCTAGTATATTGCCTTGGAAAATTGTAATTTCAATATCCTGGCAAAACCTCCAAACAAATAAAAAACATTTATTTGGTAGTTACGTATCAGACTGAGAATTTAAAATATTAAAGTCATTTAATTTAAAAATGTATCTAGTACAGGTTTCTACAATATGGAGATTAAACAGGGTTTTATTGAACTTAAATATGGCTGTACCTTTATATAATAAAAAGTGCTACCAATTTAGCGAAAAGCAACTCGAAACGATTATTCTTTATTTCGATTATCTTTGGACACTTTAAATTGGAAAATTAAGTTACTATATCGATTGAGGGTGTGCACGTTTCACTCGAGGGCCTTGCCTGCTTGTCTATTCAGAAATCGTAACAAATTTCGCGTGCACAGAGCTAGTTTACAGTACTTTAGGTATTGTCGTGTAGCGTCGTACAATATAGTTTATATAGGCTATAAAGTAATACTCAGTGAATAGAAATAAACATTTTATGTTTATCAGTAAAATTTATCAAATGTTCCTAAAGTTCAGAGGTTAAAGCAGAGGTCACTCAATCAAAAAACATGAACTCTTTTTCTGTGCTCAATTAGATAAAAAAACGCTCAATGAAAAGCAAACGTAACTATTATAACTCTAAAATTAGAACCTTACCATTCTTTTCTTACGCAATTCTATATTTGCTAACAATAATCTTCCTGTAACATCCTGAAAAACGTAGTTTACTGCGTAATGCATTTTCTCGTCTTCGCAGGATTAACTTTTAAGTAACTTCCCTTTAAAACACATCGACAAACAAAAATCCTTACAAAATTAACAAACACTTGCACTAAATAATAAAGAGTCACAGATGTATTACTGAAGTTGTAGTAAAGTTTTCCATAATTTACAACATGGTAGGCTATAAAACATAAGTTAATAATTTAATAATGTTAATAATTTTTTTACGAACATCAACAAAACCAAAAAATACCACCTTCACCGCTGAACAAAAAAATAGCCTATATTTTTAGATCATACTGTTTCACAAATTTTGAAGACAGACAGACATTCCCAACATTTCTACCTAACGACAGTCGTGTGTGTGTTCTAGATGGACGACTACAACTGATGTTTAGGTAGAAAATGTAGTGGTAAACCATAAATCACTAGTACATGGACTCTCCTGCGCCAGTTTTTGATGTTTATCAGATGCCCTATACAGTATTACACACAAATACTGTCTGCTGGTTGTCATTCTTTAAAACAATTGTACAGTAATCTATATTCTCTCTAAACTACTTTTCTAAGGTTTGAAGGACATCATTGAATACTGATAATGTTGATTTTTGTGACATCAGTATGTGATCATAAGATCAAAAAGTTGTTTTACGTGGTATGATAGACCTGATTCATTATTCACAATCTTTGACGTATTAAAAAATATTTGTGTGTGTGTGTGTGTGTGTGTGTGTGTGTGTGTGTGTGTGTTATGAGGAGAATTGAACTTTTATTAGCTACACCTTTCTTTCTGTTTTCTCTGTTATTTTTAAAACATACCTTCTTGCTACGTCGAAAGTCAAAACTGTTACATAATACACAGTTACTGATATTAATGAAGTCGGTGGATTCAATAGTCGTCTGCAGATGTAAAGTACGACATATACAAGTGGTTACAATACATAAGTATAGTCACTAGAAGTTACATATTAGCCTTAAAATTTAAATGTTTAAATACGAGTTATCAGTTTTAGATTCATATACATATGGTCAATTCCATAAAATGGCTAAAGTTTCATGACACGACCAGATAATACTATAAACATTAATTTAACACACAGTCAATACACCAGTTAATTAATTTAGCCAAATAATAACGACATAAAAGTGTATAAAGTACAGTAAGTTTGTGTGCTGTAAAGATTTCTTTGTCAGATTGTTTACACTAAGACGTCGTATGGGATGGTGTGGTGAGCCAGACTCACTAGACACCTCGGCTCTTCATCGCCTACTATCACTCTTCTCACCTGACATTTTTCATTACTTCGTATACGTTTCCACTCCATGTTCCTGCACCGAAACGTATTGTGACACGATGGTACTTTTTTAAAAAGCAATGTAGATGACACAAAACTTTATAAATTACTAAGTAGATAAACACTGTCCTGAAGAGTAGGCAGTATATCTATCTATTAGGTTTGATATGTAGGAATGCATTACGGGGTCGCAAGGAGTAAAACATCCATTTATTTAATTCCAAGTAATTTATTTCTTGCATTATAAAAACTGTTTATTAAAAACCATACATAATCGTTAAACCTATACATTACACCATTACATGTACGAAAACAAAATTATAAAATATAATGTTTATATTACGTTGATATTAGTCAGCTGGGTTCTACAAAATTGTGATTGGAAAAATAATACTACAATTATCATCACCATCAATCAATTATTATCAATACCATCGACTAAAAAACTTTTGTTGACCAAGTGCTAACAACTGTTTAGTGTCACAAACAATTCTACGTTTGTGCGCAATCTTCTGTATCCCGTTTAACTTCCGTAACACATAAATTTATAATCTTAATGCACAACTTCCAACTAAGGTATCGGAAATTTTTCTCCTTCTTCATGAACCCTTTCCTTTCTTTTTGTTCCCTCAAAAGTAACATTTCATTATGTCGTTTACAAAAGGCAATATAATTATTAGATTTATAGTAATCAGTACCAGAAGAAGCTACAAATGCCATGTTAAAAATAAAAATGTAGGAAAAAGAACAAAAGCAAAAATTAGAACAAAAATCTAAAAATAAATTGTAGAAACAATTGAAGCTAATAAAAATATGTATGAAATTTGAAGAATGGATTAAACATTTTAGCAGAAACCCCGTACGAGATCAAGAAACACATATTGATTTAGAGAAAAAAACAAGCGGACAAATGGAGAGTAAGGAAAAAAAGTGGAATGTGCATATTTGCAGAATATAGGAAGAAATATTAGCAAACGTTCTAATTAAATGGTAGTTGTAAATTTAAAAATATAAACTAAAGCAAATAAATTCAACAAATATTGGTTTAAAAAGCAACATAAGATATTAAAATAAAAATGTAACCGTAAATTAGAAACAAAGAAACAACAACATTATCTGTAACTCCGTTTACGCCAAACCCCTGATGTTATCTAGAAGAACTCGTGGTTGACGTATCGACAACTTTATATTGTTTTCAAACCAAAGGTTAGGAAGTGTAAAGTCCTTCAGCTTTTCTCGTTCAAGAAACTCGTTTCATCGTTATTAGGAAAGTATCTGTCAATGCACAGAATATCAATCTAATTTTTGCACTGATATAACCTAGCAGAAGTCACGTATCTACGTATCTAGTGTTTCTCTACTTTACGATTGCCACAGAAATCATGTGAAACTACGGTGAAAGAGTTGCGATATATAACTACCACGCACTCTTTGCACACGTTATGGTTGAATCCATATCTGTTTCTCGAACGGATATTATGAAAGCATGTGTGTCGGCCGGGGAATCTGGAGGTAACGCCTTTGTACGGGGTTGACTGAACACTGTCCTCACAAATTCCCAGGGTTGGATGCAGTGATGTTAAATCTTAAAGGAACCTCAGCCTCTCTCCAGCTAAGACTGTACTGCGTGGCGAAACGCCAAACCCTACAAGAGGTTACCCTGCTGATGCAGAACAGTACGGATCTAGACTGGAAGATCGATAAATATCCCTGGTGGAGAGCAGCAGTAGCCACCAGTACCAAGTTAGGGGATAAGGGAAATGATCCTGGACCGGCTTCTCTTGTGAATACTACAGGCGTGACTCTAGTTGGATTTAGTCGGCTGCAATACTGCATACCTGAGCTGATGCCTTGCAGCTAGGAGTTGGCTCTCCAAAGGCTAGGGAAAGGAAACCCGCATAATAAATCACCGGATACTCCAGCTAGGAGGTTTTGCGTCGAGCTAACATCCCGGTCAAGTAAAAATAAAAGTGTTATGAGACCAACAACCAAGCCTCGTAAAGGACTCTTTTTCGGAAACGAACCGGAATAGGAATAAGAATATAAGGAATGGATAATGGAAACAATCAAAATTAAAACATGAGCTAATGGTAGCTACATGGAATGTGAGGACAATGAGGGCAGCAGGAAAGATGCAGGAAATTGCTGGTGAAATTATGAGATCGACTATTGATATATTGGCTATTCAGGAAATACGCTGGCCTGAAATGGAATCATTGATAAGGCAGATTATAGCGTGATATATAGTGGACTAGAGCAGCGAACAGGATTATTTGAAACAAGATTCACGATAACAAAAAAGTGACCTTATAGGGACGTCGTTATTGACTAAGAAACCATAAACAATAGAATACGTAAAAGAGGCGTGAAAGGAAGATTCAGAAATATAACAATATTATCTGTTTATTCTCCAACTGAGGAGAGAGACGAGATAGAGAAAAGGAGATTTTATGATAAAGTGGATAAGACTTGCAGTTCCACCAGCAGGTATGATATGGTGCTGGTTGTAAGAGACTACAGTACCAAAGTGGAAAAGGACGAAGACCAAAGACAGGCAGCTGGACCATACTGACTACATAGTAGGAACAGCAATAATGTGAACATTCTCGTTTAAATTGCTATGAGGAACAACTTATTTATCAAAAGCACATAGTTTTCTCATAAAAGAATCCATCTGCCCACAAGGAAAGTACCTGGAACTGAGGTCATAGTTCCAATAGTGACCACTACCTGGTAAAAACAAAATCTAGAGAAACGATAGCGGAGATTTTAAGACCGAATTAGATAAGAATAAAAAATTGGGACTAGAAAAACTTAGTCAAAACCCAGGTGTTTGTCCAAAAGTCGAAAGAAAGTTTGAGAAACTGGTTTTCTATCGTCCACGCAGATGGTGAGATAGAGGTTGTGGATTATAGCTGGACGAGGTTTGAAGAAACGATTATAGAGGCTGCAGATGACGTAACTGAAGAAAGACAAAGAACTGGAAATGGAAATTGGTTCGGTGGGGAATGCATGGTAATTATAAAAAAGAAAATGAAGCACGGAAACGTATGAGAGAGAGAAACATACGAAATAATGGTGAAATATGCAATCAAGAGGAGGGACTAATAAATGCTCAAAAAAAATTACAGATAATTAGGAAAGACTTAGAAGATATAGACGAGTTGTGTGAACAAAGTAAAACTAGATAACGCCATGGAGCGGTTAGCATAATGACAAAGGAATTCAAACCAAAGAGTAAGGGATGTATTGGAAAAAACCAGGAAGATTGTGGGGGACGACAGAAGGGATAGAACATTTTAGAAGGATAGGAGGACATTTTAGGGATAGAAGGGGGAGAGGTGGATAGAACATTTTAGGGAGCTGTTAAATAAAACTGTGAATGAAGATAAACAAGAAGAAGAAGTGGGAGCCCAAACAACAAACCGTAGTTATTATGTGGTAGATTACCCCACACTAAACGAATTAGAGTGCTAGTTGGAAAGCCTAAGTGCATCAAAGCCCCAGGACTGGATTATCTGCCAGCAGAATTACTGAAGCTAGGGGGCGAAGCTGATAGGGCCTATTTATATGATCTAATTCTTATGGCCTGGATAAAAGAGATTCCTGAAGAGTGGAACACTGGAATAATATGCGCAGTTTATAAGAAAGGAAATAAAGTGGATTGTAACAATTATAGAGGCGTAATGTTACTCCGCACTGCATACAAAATATTAACCGCTGTAATTAATGAAAGGCTTAAACAGTAGCCAGAATAAGTCTAGAGGATACCAATGTGCTTTCCGACCAAAAAGAGGTAGGCCTACTTCTGATCAGGGTTTTGTTACCAGGCAGATAACAAAAAACGTGCTATAAGCCTGATATAGATCTTCATATTCTGATTGTAGGCTTTAGACAGGCATTTGGTAGTGTACGAAGGATAAAAAGTTATGAATCTATGAAGGATATGGATATTCTTTGAAACTTATAAAGTTAATAAAGGTGGCCATATGAAGTGCTGTAAGTTAATAGTTAGTTAAGTTAATAGTAGTTCTGTAAAAGAAGAAGAAGAAGAAGAAGAAGAAGAAGAAGAAGAAGAAGAAGAAGAAGAAGAAGAAGAAGAAGAAGAAGAAGAAGAAGAAGAAGAAGAAGAAGAAGAAGAAGAAGAAGAAGAAGAAGAAGAAGAAGAAGAAGAAGAATGAGTGTGGGCATATTATCTAACTTCATGGTAATACGTTGCTAATTACTGATTACCAACAAGATCACACGACAATGTGTTATACTGACGAGTAACGAAGTAACCAATAATGATGTTAAAGACGACATCACTCGGTAACCCTTACAGAAGTGTCCCTGGTTTTTCAAGTTAAAGGTTGTACAGTAGGCCAAGTGAAATCACATAAATACTTATGTGAAGATCTCTTACCAACCTCAGAAATAGAATCTTTACGCAAGAAGATTAAAAAAAATAAAGGGATATGGTGCCAAGACTTGAACCACATGCCACATAATCAGTGGCAACCTTGAAATATGAACGTAATGTGAAACGGGATGTTAGTGGGCCAAGGAAACGATGGGCTCCGGAGCAGCTCAACTAGGGCATAATCCGTGGAGGGAAGAAGAAGACGTCGACGACGAAGTTAGAGAAGCCGGCTTGTCAGTTGAGTGCCAGACGCAGTACAGTATCTTAGACAGGGTACCAAAGTTATAGTATATACCTGAGTAATAAGAACAATAATATCGCATGCTGCAGAGACGAGAAGTGACAAAAACAAAACTAACAACAGAATTACCAGTCGTGAAGATATTAAGAAAAATAATCAGAAAGACCATACGAGTCAAGAAGTAAACAGAGATATTAGAGCAAGATGCAAAGTCGAAAACATTTGAACTGGATATTAAAGGAACGGATATATTCGTAGACCGTGGGAGGACCGAATGATAAAAGTCTGCAGCAACAAGAAACCTGAGGTTAGAGAAAGGTAAGATGGAAATGAAGCTTTTGTGTAAAATAATGCAAAGCCTGTAGACAGTTTATCTATAGAAGAAAAAAATGAACTATATGTCTATATAGTTGGATTTGGTACACTTGCTTAGTTGTTAAAAACGACAGCAACCTAACGAGCAACGAAACGAACCTAACCTGAGACGCGAAACAAACCCACGGTACTTAGATATTAGCTCAATGAATAACGAATGTAACAGTCAGTTTTTGTTATCCTGTCAATGTGACTGAAGTGGGCAAAATCGATTATCAAACAGAGTGATTTAACTAAATTTGTGCGATCGGGGAACGTTGTTTGCACAACTATTTCTTAGCTCGGCGCACACACAGACTACACAGTCTCTCATAACAACATTTTTGTTAAGAATAGAAGATGGTTCAGCTTTAGTACGACGTTAAAAAATTAACTGAATTCTCCGTAATAAATCTAGTTTACGGTCAGGTAATTCTATGTCTGTGAACCGTAATTGTACTGAAACGGTAGCACACAACTCTCTGAGCTAACCTAGTTATTTTACGAAATGCATCGTGTAGAGTAATTTTTTTTTTCTTTACAGTTAATATTTCATTTTTGTATTCTAATTTATTTTATTGCTGTTTTTTAATTGAAAATAGTGAAAGAGCTGAAAGGTTATAGTAGTAAACACCAATGTAATACTTCATGGTAAACAGCCTAATTTGTATTAATATATAGGCTATAAAACTTCATATAAAGATATTTTTTATATAAACAATTTTTATAAAGATATTTTGTATCACCTTAAGGAAAAACATCGTTTACTATTTTATGACTAAATACGTTGAAACATTAATAACCAGAGGTATCAGAGGTATTAACAATATTTAGGTCAACATTTAATAGCGATTTCCGACTTCTAGATCAGACTTCTAAGCAACTCACTAAACTAAGTGTATTAAACGGTATAACATTAACTAATATAAGGTGTGTGTTCAAAAAAGCCCGAACTTCTTGAATAACATTCCAACCCGCACAACCAACGCGCCGCGATTATTGAGCGTCCTAGAGACAGATTTTGAAAACAAATTGCTACTTAGCTCAAATTACGGTATCAGCATTAGTCTTTGAGCTATATCCTCTGGGGTAAAGCTGCGCATGTTGTCCGTCAGTTTAATAACAGATTGGCTGAGAAGCACCTCGAAGAAAAACGCGTGCGTGTTCAAGTTTGGGCGAAAACTTGGTTAATTGTACGCAGGAATTCTGGTAGTTTAACTAAACACACAGGAAAGTCTGTATGAGCCGAAGGATTATTTCAAGCATTTTTAAAGAGAGCAAAACATTGGTCGTTGAGATGTTTAACATGCCGAAGAAACTCGTACTGTAATGCTTGGAAATCATCGTCTAACTGCCTAGGCTTGGTGGGGAATTGTGTGTTACTGTAATACTTTACCACTAAAACATGAGTGGATCGTAACATTGAAAAATTCTTACCACATCTGTTGACTGACGATGAGAAAGAGACCCTTCTTGAGGTCTGTCAGCAACTGCATACCAATGAAACTTGTAACAGAAAATATGGAATAAAATAGAAATTTTACTTTGAAGATTTTACGAAGTTAGCAGCAAAATTTCGTAAACTCAAGTTGTGTTAAAATCATCATTCTCACTTCTTTATAAATCCAACCGCCACTACTGCGTGTGTAGCTTAAAGACTAGATCAAGACTGAGTCTGTAATACTCAGCACGGAACTACGTAGGTAACGCCATTCCATTGTCAAAAATTGTCGCTAGCGACACTTAATCGTCACATCACACTCTATGAGAAGGTTGACGCGCATACATACACAAAGGCCCTCCGCGACCAATTGTTTTCCGATCCGTTACCGTAGTAGAGTGGGGTGCCGCACACGACGCGATCGGAAAGAGACCGGTTTGAAATCACTCAAATTTCAGTCGCACGCAACCCAGCTTGTTGATCGAAAAGCAACTTGTGTCGCGCAGTTGCACAACCTTTTCCGTTCTGCGTTTTTTACTGTAAATTCATTTTATAATTTTTTAAAGTTCTTGTACTTTAATTTTTACTAACTTTATATTGTCATCCGTAAAATGAATGATCAGGTGGTGAATAAAAATTCATCCAAGTGGTGGAAAAGCCTATTTTAAAATTTTGAATCTGATTTTTTCAGCTGAGTAGAAGCTACAAACAGCCTGGACTTAATATTTCTTTCGATGTAAGGATGAGTCCAGAACATCCTGCCACCTCTTCGCTCTCTTCGATATTGTTTATAACCAACAACGTCTTCCTCATCGCTACTGTTACAAATAATAATAACATAATTTGAAGAAGAATTTCAACAAAACGTCTCATTACAGTTCTGTTCATATCATTTTCACTAGACCGGTTGCCCGATACTGATTTCATTTTGGTCAAAATTCAGTTGCATCGTCTGCGGACAACAGCAACCCGTTAGCAACTAAAGTTTCAAAACGATCACGTCTCAAACCAGTTGCTCAACTCGTGTTGCAGAAAGTCGCACCGTGTGCGGAGGCCCAAAGAGTTAGGTCTATTTCTGAACACACCTCGTACGTTATAATATGTATTATATAACTATAAATAATTGTTACAAGAATACCATTTATCAGTCAATGTATGATTGTGATCCTCGTGAAATGATGGGCCTACACATATTTCTAAGCGTTGTTGGCAGCTGTCCATTATACGTCTAGATATAGATGCAACTCCGTGTACGTACTTGGTACGCAGAAAAACTCAATTTCGTGGAAGATTTTGTTTTATGGATGATTGTTACTGGCTGGCGAAATAGCGTGGCGTCAAACTACGCTACGAACGCTGCCCGCATCATGTGGGAGGAAGATTACTTTTAGACATGCGTAAATAATGAATAAATTCGGTGAAGCTAATAATGCTACTTGGTAGTTAAAAACGAGTTAATTTTTTTTAACAAAAAACTGATGAGTTAATAGAAGAGATACTGAGGATCTCTTTTCAGCAGGCTGTTTGGGTCTCATATACTATAAACGCATTACAAAACACACGGTTACGAGTGGTGCTTTGTTTTCTGACGTTAATTTCTCAGTGTACTTGAGACTATATTGTTATTCTCTATTTCTTAAATCTTTCCCACAGCTGACGTAACGTTCACTGCATCAGCAGCACCTATCCTCACAGCATCTTTTCCTTCCCACATCGCGGTGTTCTTTTCCTAGTCACTTCTAAACCTTTCTTTCAACATTCTTTTTGGGGGTAGGTGAAAATCCCTATTGACACTAGAGTCCCGTAGTTCCTAGTAGTATGGGACTCTAACCCACTAAAAACACTTCCCTTAATGCTACAACTGAGAAAGCTCATCCAGCAGCTTCTCCTTCATATTTCCTTCACGTGTGATGGGGTGAATCCCAATGGTTAATCGCAAGATTATTCTGTCTTTCTCTCACGTAAAGTTTTATGGATCTATACATATTAATTGCTTTCTATCATGCGGTACCAGATCATGCTTTCTATATTATTGCAGTACCAGATCATGTGGCCTCTGTCTTTTGAGTCGCCTCAGGACGTGTGGATCTTCTTCTACCGCGTGTCGCATTATTGGGTTATAGTGGGTCTGAATCCTCTGATAATGTTTGTCTTCATATTTTGATATTTTCTGGCTGACATATTCTACATTGAGGTCTCTATGTAGGTTGTCGTTCCTTATATACCAATGGGCATTCACTATGCTTCTGAGTACTTTGTTATGAAAGGCTTGTATCTTTTCTAATTTTCTTTTCTTTGTACAGGCCCACAGCTGAATTCCGTAAGTCCACACAGTCTTTAAAACTTGTTTCTATAACAGCAGTTTGTTTTCAACTGTTAGTTGCGAGTTTCTCCCTAACAGCTAGTACATTTTTCTGTATTTTGTGTTGAGCTCCTCCTTCTTTTTTCTACATGCTCTATCCATTTAAACTTTGTATCCAGCGTCATACCTAGATAATTTGCTGTGCTAGCTTATGGTAATTCTAGCCCATTAATATAAACCCTTACTGGATCTACTTTTCTGTTGGTGAAGTTGATATGAACTGATTTGGATTTATTAAGTTTTATTCTCTATCTCTTGGTCCATGAACATACTTCTGCGATAGAGCTCTGCAGCTTGTTTGCTGCTGCTTCAACCTCGTCGCCCACTGTTAGGATCGCAGTTTATTAACTCCTAAAGGCAATGCCTTGTCGCTGTAGCCACGTCACTCTATCCCTTGCGATATTCTTCATTTCTTTATAGGACCCACTATTCACGACACTCATTGTGCTGCGGAAGTATGCAGTTCTTGGTCTTCCTTTGGGCTTCTTCCCCACTACTTTGCCCTCAAAGATGTTAGTTGAAAAAGCGCTATGTCAGATCACATCCCTATCAACTTAATCTTCCTCACCTCTATACTCCTAAGCAGTGTTCTATTCTCATTTATTTCCTCTAAGATCTGTTCATTCGTCTTCCTATCTGTCCAACTAGTTTTTGTCATTCTACGCCAAATCCATATCTCCATTGCCTGAACTCTGTCACTCTCCACCTTCCCTAAGGTCCACGATTCACACCCGTAAGTTAAAACACTCCATACAAATACCTTAACAAACTTTTTCCTTGTTTCAATACTAATATGGTTGCTTGTTAATAAGTTCCTTTTGCTCTGGAATGCTTGTTTTGCCAGAGCTACTCTCCTCTTAATCTCTGCCAGACACTTATTCCCACTTGTAACTATGCTACCCAGGTAACAAAATTCAGTAACGTGCTCCAATATTGTGTTGTTCAACATAATGGTTGATTTAATGTCTTTTCTTTTTTTACTTACAACCATTATTTTAGTTTTCTTAACATTTATCCTCAATCTCCAAGCGTGAAGAATTTTGTTAAACGTACCTAACATTCGGGTCATATCCTTTTCTGAGTCAGCCATCAGTACAATATCATCTGCGAAGCGAATACTGTGTATCTGTTCCCCATTTATTTTAATTCCCCTAGAACTCCTTTTCATCTGAGTTACAACATCTTCTATAAGCAAATTAAACAAGTACGGTGACAGTGGGCAAACTTGTCTTACCCCTCTTTTATTATTGCTTCCTTTTTACATCCATTTATGTCTATTTCAGTACTTTGCAACCTATAAATATTGAAGATTACCCTTCTAACTTTCCAGTCAAGTCCTGACTTCCTCATAGTTTGAAACAACAGCTTCCAATCAACATTGTCGAACGCCTTCTCGAGATCCACAAATACTAATAGGTTTTCCTATTCACTTCAATTCTCCTCTCCAAGATCTGCCGCAGAGCCAAGATTGCTTCTCTGGTTCCTCTACCTGCTCTAAATCCAAACTGATCCTCCTCCAAAGTGTGATCAATCTTTCCTTCCAGTCTGTTCTTCACTATGTTCAGCAAAATCTTAGCAGCATGAGATATTAAGGCTATCGTTCTATAATTAGCACAGTCGTCTACTTTACCTTTCTTTGGTATTGCGATTGTTCTACTTTCAATGAAATCAACTGGCAATACTCCCTCTTCAGAGCACCCAGTAATTATTCGAAATAGCTGGTCTTTCGTTCTCTCCCCTACATTTTTCAAAAGCTCTGCTGGTAGACTGTCAGGCCCTGTCGCTTTTTTCATACTCAGACCTTTAAGGGCATAATCAAATTCCACCCTGCTAATTGGCGGTCCTACCATATCTCTATCTACAGCATTCTTATTTTCTAGAAACTCCTGCGTGACTACCACAGCTTCCCCGTCATATAGTTCCTCTATATACTCCTTCCAACGCTCGCTGACCTTATCATTTTCGAAAAGTATTTTACCATTTTTATCCTTAACAACATTACTTCGAGTCTTTTGCTTCAACTGTAACGATTTTATCGTTAAATATTCCTTATCACATTTTCCTCTACTGAAATCATCTTCTATTTCAAGACTTAGTTGTTTCATCCAATTTTCTTGTTCAATGCGACACATAGAGGTAATCTGATTTTCTATTCTCTTGTACTCCTGATAATCCTTATTTCTCAGCTTATTACGCCTCCTTATTAGACCCAACATTTCCTGTGTCATCCACGGTTTCCGTGGTTCTAACTTTCTCTTCCCTAGAACACGCTGTGCTGTTGCAATTATTCCATCTCTTACTTCCTCCCAACTTGGCCTTCCTTCCATCAACATGTCTATCTCCTCTTCCAATTCTTTTACTATTCTGTCATCGGTCAGTTTTTCTAAGCACCAGTTCTTTTGTTTAGATTTCCTGATTTTCCTAAATTTAATATTGCACTTGGCCATAACGGGAATATGGTCACTATCTATATCCATACCAGGATATGAATGACTAGATTTGACTTGGTTCTTATATCTTTGTCTGACTAGAATATAATCGATCTGATGCCTCCTAACATTTCCCGGTGCTTTCCAAATGTATCGTCGTCTTTTGGGGACTTCAAAACATGTGTTTGTGACGATCATCTCATACTGCTCACAAAACTCAAGTAACCTTTCCCTCGTGCATTGATGTTCCCCAAACCAAACTTCCCGGCACATTTTTGACTACTGTTAGCACCAGTAGATGCATTAAAGTCGCCCATTATAACTACATGATCGTCTTTCTTTATTATCTTGAGCAACTCTTCAATCTGTTCATACATTAATTCTATATCTTCATCGTTACTACTTGCTGTTGGAAAGTACACCATTATTATACACAAATCAACTGGCTCTGCCCTAAGTTTTATCATCAGTAATCTATCACTACTGTGGCATGTATTCCAGACACTACTCTTCCATTCACCTCTTAAGAACAATGCTACTCCATTTCTTCCTGGTTCTTCCTGTCCACTGTAAATAATTCTGAAATCACCTTATACGAAATCACCACATCCTGCCCATTTTGCCTCACAGACACCTAATATATTAAGCTCTGCCTTTATCATAGAATGCTTTACCTCTTCCATTTTACCAGGCTTCAGTAATGTTCTAACATTCCAAGTGCCGATTTTGCATCCATTTTTTCGTTTGTAGACAATAGGATTTACTTCTTCAAAATTGACTCCATCCAACACCTCCCCCCCCCCCCCCGGAGAACCGAATGGGGGAATTGAAACTCTGGAATATTTTGTATTAGACGTAGCCATCATGCTAAAAGCCTGGGGATATCCTCAGATCTTTAATGCAGTAGTTTCCCGTTGCCTTCTGCATCCTATGCCGTTGACCATCTGTGGTTCATCCGCCTTCTGGGGTATTTTCACACCCCAAGGACAAGAGAGTGCCCTAACCTACTGCCCGCTCATCCGCCTTCAAAGAAGCCGTTGGCACTTGGTAGTAGGGGGACCACTTATACCGGCGGTCACTCGATCGTCAGAGCCTCGTTAGTGTGAACAGGGTGCACCATGCAGCGAACTTCCGCTACAACTCGTGAAGGTGAGGCTGACGGTTGTATAGGAGAGGCTATAAGAGACGCATCCTATACCTTACACCCCAGGATCGCAGTATCGTCAGCAAATGTTGCCACGGTAACTTCCTCACGATTAGCCAAATTCCTCGTGTACAACAGATACGAGATTGGTCGCAGCACACTGCCTTTCGGAACACCCGCAGAAATCCTCTTCAATTCTGACTACTCGTTCCCACACTTAACACGAAACGAAAATATCGGTCTGCAATATACAACCCAAGTATGAGATAGAATTCCTCCGGAAGATCTCTGTGTAACTTATATTCAAGTCGGCGGTGCCAGAGATTATCAAATGCCTGCGCTACATCCAGGAATACAGCTGAGCAAATTTTTTCTCGTCCAGCGATTTCTCAGTCCCGTGTTTCTCTCAACATAATTTTGATATTGCTAGTTACTTTTTCCCAGCAAGTTGTTAGGTCTGCACCTTCTGTCGACATTTCCTTTAATCAATTATCCTCCTCAGCTTTCATAGCTGAACAATTGCAACTATTTTATTTAACCTGTTTCCCTAAAGCAACAAATAATGAATAATATGTTTAAATAAAATAAAATATATATCGTATTTTCATAACTCCAACTCGATTATATTTTACTAATATAGTAAATACTAAAAATACTATTCTCTGTTTATACAGAGAATACTGAAAATAGACAGAAAAGAAACATTAAGATGTTATCATAACATGTCTAATACCGACAAAAAAATTGAATGTTGAATAGCAAATCTTTTGTAGTTGGCTTTTGTTAGTTGGCCTACAGCAACCACTGGGCGACAAAATCTAATAATACATTACATTGGGAGACCAATCAACATTATATGTAAGTGAAAAATATTATTACGGAAATTATAATTTTTGTGTTGACTATTACTCCACTGAAATTAATAATTTATAACAGAAAATTATAATAATTTTAATTATTATATTTGTTCGTAATATATTATTATTTGTATATAGTTTTACTATAGTTTATTACGTTCTGTTACGTTTATGTGGATTGTTTAGAAATTAAATATCGACCGGTGTAATGGATATTGTAAAATCTGTAAAAATATAAAAAACATCAAAAATGTTTAATAAAACGTACAATAAAAGAAAATAACATTATCAAAAAAGATATTTCTTGGACAGTAAAACTAAGTTTATTAATACGGTATACTGAAATTCTTACGTGACATTTCTTTTGACCATCTTGGTTATGACAAAGATTTACAAGTTTGATAATAAGAATATTTGGTGACTTTAGTCCTACTAGAAACAGCGACTTGAACACCACTAATAGCCAGATGAACAGAGACATGAAAATATGAATTTAGCATAATAAAAAGAAAGGCACGAATTTGTTACAAATGTTATAATCTACTAGTAGAGAAAATCTTTGGTACGAGAGAAGATGAAATTATAAAGAAAAATGCTTTGTTAGTGTAATATGGGTTAAAGAGTTTTTTAAAGAAATCAGGAACAAGTGCATTGTTTTATTATTTATTTCGTACTTCAGGGATAGGCAAAGTATATTTCAATAGCGTGCTATAAAAGATTTGTAATTTCATTTTAAAATGTGTTTCAAGTAAACTCGAATACGATCTGCCAGAAGTACAACTTTAGGATCTCAAATACTAAGACAAAAGTGATGGCCTTCCTAGAGAAGAATCCTGTAAAAAATTGTAATTGATAATAGTGTTTTGAGACAGTGTCACATTTTAATTATTTTGGATGTAATATCTCATATAGGAAGGATAACAATATCAAGAGAAAGTTAAATACATTTAGTTATACTTGTGGAGGCAATAAGACGACTATTGAAGAATAAAACGCAGAGGGAGACACAGATAAAGTTCTATAGGGTCGTGGCTGTGCCTACTTTAATGTATGGATGCAAAACATGGACTCTCCTGCAAAAAGATATTTTCAAAATGCAGGCCTCAGAAATGAAATTTTTAAGACCAGTTAAAGAATGTAGTTTGAGAGATCGTCTATGAAACGACGACATAAGGAAATACCTGAAGTTACAGTCGGTTCTGGAGAGAATAAAGGAATACAGGCAGAACAGGAACGCATGTGCAGGTCCCATGTGGAACGCATGGTAGACACGCGTATTCCTATACAAGCGTTTGAATAACGAGCGTCCAAAGAGTGGTGACGAGAGATTGTGGAAGACCCTGGAAAGAATGGTCAGAGTCTCTGTAAAATCGGAACGGGCTATACCCCAAGCCATGGAGTGAAGAAGAAGAAGAAGAAGAAGAAGAAGAAGAAGAAGAAGAAGAAGAATAAGAAGAAGAAGAAGAAGAAGAAGAAGGAGGAGGAGGAGGAGGAGGAGGAGGAGGAGGAGCAGAAGAAGAAGAAGAAGAAGAAGAAGAAGAAGAAGAAGAAGAAGAAGAAGAAGAAGAAGAAGAAGAAGAAGAAGAAGAAGAAGAAGAAGAAGAAGAAGAAGAAGAAGAAGATTCAGTTCTCCAATTATTTTTTCATTATTTATGCCAATAAATGTTGTATTACGAACGTTGAAAAACCCTTTCGAAACCCTTTTCTAGTTCTGACAAATACAGTAATAACAATAGATACAGTAAAAGAGATGTGTACAAACAAATGGTAGCCGAGTATGTTAAGAACAAACGATTGTCATATGGATATTCCTCTTTGTAGCTACGCTAGCAGAACAAACACACACACAAATGGTGCCGCTGCTTTCTGTTATATTGTACATGTTCCTACGCCTCTCTCATGTACTCTTCCGCTCAGTCTGTATCCTTTCATAACACAATACTGCACGAAAGCGTATAAACAATACTCCCTCTCTTACTGTCACCGACCTCGTATGACAATTACATTACACAGCATAGGGAATTATGACGCATGGCGTCAGTTCCACGACAGTTTTCCTCAATGAATCCCTATATTCATTGAAGAAAACTGTCGTGAAACTGACGCCAGAAGTGATAGCTTGAGTGTTCAGTGCTGAATGAAATGATTCAACATGTAAAAAGTTTGCTCGTACGTATTTGGAGTAAGAGAGATTTTGCTGTAAAGAGTTAAGATTTAAATAAGATGTAACAAATAATTAAATGAGACGTGGGCATAGCAGTGTTTATATGCATGTCATCATAGGAAATCGATATTTACAATGAACATAACTACAATCATACTACACGTTGTTTGCCTATACGTACATATTTAAACAAGATGTAACAAATAATGTTTTCCAATATTTCAATAAGATTTACGCATTATTCAGTTGAAAATTAGAACACAGTATAATATTATTATAACTGTTATTAATAATATTAGTGCACAGTATAATACCGTAATTCAATATTGTACAAATAGGTAAATTACTAAATCGAATTTTTAAACGTAAAAAATCTTCCAGCTAAACACAATATAAAAACCAGTATCAAACTCACGGATTAACTTTATAACGTAAAATGTAAACTAACATACAAAATTATACTCTTTCTGGATTTCAAACATGTACCCGTTCATCATCATTGTCTATACTACAAATATTATAATAAAAAATAGGTATTAGTAAATACTGTACTTTCACTTGTGAAAACTTACGTTTCTTATTGTCCTCTAACGTTTCGGTGTGGTGTACACCTTCCTCAGCGAGGTTAGAATTTCAGAGTTTTCACAAGTGAAAGTACAGTATTTACTAATATTAAGTGCTGTGAATGAAGAGGATGTACCATCAAAAAAAAAAATAGGTGTCCCTAATTTTAACTTTTTATGCATTAAATAATTGGAAAGCTGTGTAAATACTGGTTGGCAAATAATGAACTAGGCTATGTACAAAAAAAGGTTTTAAAATTATTCAGCTCTATCTTTCAGCATGTGAGTCTGTTTTTTTATCATAAATAATATTAGTTTTAGTATTTACGTTATTCCTCTAATAGTATTTAAACATTTAGAATATGCTGACATTCTTTAAAAAAAATATTACCCTTTCGCTACACTACACTTTGCTCAAAGCATGTATACTTGTGGCAGTCAGGAAATTTTGTGTGTCTATGTAAGGAAAAGACTTTTTATTAACCTGGCAACATGTTTTATCGTTTCATCTATTTCGTTACACCGATACACGTTACATCCGTTTATTTCCCTAGGAGCGCAAGGTGTACGGGAAAGAGTCGAGGACGATAGTATCGTATACGAAGTTCTCACTTCAAAAATATAACATCTCTACACATTTGCAAAGATAATGCTTTATTATTTTAAAAGGCACAACTTTAAGAATATTTCATTGTATATACTTAATAAAACCTGTCAATTCAACACTTTTATCAACAGGATTGCATTCTCCACACTCGACATTATTTATCATTTTGATAGACAGGATCTCGTTGAAAGGACCACGAACACTGAAATACACTGCAGCACAGGAATGCACTAGAAAACGTAAATACACTAAGACATCATCTCCTATCAATAAGAAAACCTGTAGTAGGCTGATAGTATTTTCCTAGTATTTTCAAAACGGCAACGTATTTAATAAATAGCGACTCAACACGGCTCAAAAACTAGCGAAAGATCATTGGACCGTTGGCTTAAGAACAAGTGGCGAAAAGACAGTGCTTATGTAGATCAACTCACCAAGCGAGGTGGCAGTCACTTTATACGACAAACAACTTGAAAATGTGAATAGTGGTGAGTATCTGAAAAGTGTACTAGCATACACGACTGATGAGACGACAAAATATTAATCCGTTTAGAAAGAGCACAAATAGCATTTTACACATAAAACGTGGAAATCAAAAGAACTTAAGTTTGCTCACTAAGAGCAGAATTTTTACAATATCAAGCATACCACTGCGTGATTATCAAACCAGGAGAATAATAGTTAAAAAAAGATACAAGTATTTATTACTAAATATGAGCAAAATTTTATGAATATTCTGGGGCTAAACCAAATTGACCAGGTTTCTGTAACATATGTCAGTACCGACCTGATAAGTTTTTGTAGATTTTGCATTCGTGCTTCTTGAGATGAAGCTAGATGTCAGGTGTTTTTTAATCCATAATATATTCTATTTGCGAGATATATTCCTCTTCTTATTTCATTGTTGATGCCGTTAGTGCTGTTTATCTGGGATCCAAGATATATGAACTCTTTTACTGCCTCTATATTTTTGTGCCTATTCATTAAAACAGTTTACTTTAATAATAATTAATATATATTTGAAACTAAACTATGTTAGGTAAGATGCAACAGTACTAACTCGGAAATATTACAATTGTAAACAAGTTAATCTTCATAAGCTTTGACAGTATTTATTTACACATACAGAGAGATTTTGAAGTAAAATACTTTGTATGCATAAACTACAGTGGCGTACATACATTTGCGCTACGTTGCCAGTAGTGTAAACCTGTTTTTAATTATGCATAAAATTTAGCATGTTTTATTTTACTACTTATTGGTTTTTCATAACCAGCGTGCACAATCATTTAATTGTTACCTATATGTTTCCATAATTCGTTTCCATACATTTAGCATCAGTCTGTGTGCATGTAAATATAAATCCAACCATCAATTTTTGTTTACACAGACTGTTATAGACAGGTCGTAACATTCCAACATTAAATTTGTCAAACATTCATCATCATCAAGTTCACGGTAGAAACCGATACGATACGCATCGCGTTTCATACCAAGTTCCGTGTAACAGAAATTAAAATTATTGTTTTTGTTGTTATCAGACGAAAAATTCTTAAATGTTTGTTCACTACCTCAAAATTATAAACGCATCGTTTTTTAGAAAGTAAAATTACAATTTTCATGTTATACTCCTTTCCGTCTACCTTGAGTTTTACACCACCGAATCATATTATACCGCATGACTATTTGCTTGGTAAAGGTAGGGTTGGAAAAAACCTGAGGGTGCTAGACTTCCAAAATTGGATGATGCTGGATTGGAACGCTGATCCTAGCAAATGACGACGTGTTGTATAGGAGACCAAGACCCATGTAGCGTTGTAGCGTTATAAGGGAAAGAGAGAGAGAGAGACAGACAGATAGAGAGAGAGTGAGTGGGGGGAAGTACGGGGATAATGGTATGTATATATCAAGCTCTCATACACCTGTTATCAGTTTTTCTCAGATCTCTTTCGTTATTTAAATTATCTGTGAATTCAACTTATTTGTTTTTGTTAATAAAATCTACTTTACCTTATATTACCTTATAAGAAAATGTACATTATCTAAAATACTAGAACATATACGATATAGTGTATGGTGGGAGATCCAGCTGTATAAAAGTGTGTTATAAAAGCCTAGTAACACAGATTTTATAGAAAACGCAAGGCAAAAGAATGGAAAGTGAATTAGAACGGAGGTTGCCTGAATAATGTAAAAACGATCCGTTATAATTGTTTCTGATTTCAGCGGTTCAAAATTTAAGCATGCTCAAAAAGCAGTAAATTAAAAACACAAATTGTATCCTTGCCGACTACAACAGGCAGGTTGCGCTTATTAGTTTAACAAATAAACTACAGTATAGGTCTAAATAAAATATAATGTCAATTGAATATAAAAACAGTATAAGCCTGAACAAGCAGCGACTTCAACGCAGATCAGTCTGCAAAAATGTTTTGCTCAAACAATCCACATTCACTGTAGGATTTTTAATTACCACCAACTAAATTTATTAGTGCCTGACATGTTCCGTAAAACTTTTACGACGTACTAACCAACGTTTTTGTCGTATCCAAGTAGTTGAAAGAGGCAACTGCACAAATTGTTATTGTCTAATACAAAAAGTACTGGCGGATACAAAAAACTAAATAAATTTAAGAAAAAAATCTAGATAAAATAAAAACTAAATTAGTCTTTAAAACATTTAATAACACTTTATGTTTTAAATTTATGCTTATGAATGTTTTTAACTTATTTCTTTAAATACATTGAACAATTACAAATAACAATTGAATATTGTATATCTCTGAATATTTCAAACAAAATTATTACTGTTGCACACCACTATAAAAAAATTATTCCGATTAGCGCTTTGAAGCTTCACAGCTCATCGTTAGGTCGGAAAATCGGATTCGTTAGACGATGAGCTGTTAAGCTTGAAAGCGCTAATCGGAATAATTTGTCTATAGTGGTCAGATTTTCCGATCTGACGATGACCAGTGAAGTTAGAAAGCGCTAATCGGAATAATTTTTCTATAGTGGTGTGCAACAGTGATAATTCTGTTTGTGAATATAATCACTAACACAACTTTATTAATTAAATTTCTAAATATTTGTTTGTTAAAAAACTCAAACAGTTTTCATGTCACAAACTGTATAATGAAAGCCTTTTCATTCCTACACCTCCAGGAACTGGACACTTGATGATTTTAAAGGTGGCAACAATTAATAATAATGAACAACCGAAATAATAATCCTGAATTTGCAACTTACGTGTCATCTACGCTTCATCCTATAACTCGAGAATTACACGTTTTTTCAGAGACCTAAACCTCTCAGAAGCTCAGTCAGAGCTCTTGGGATCTCGTTTACAAGGATGGAATCGTTCTACGTAAAAATGTAACAGTGACCTCTTGTCGACAAAGACAAGCAGGTTTTTAAAATCTTTTTGATACAGCGGCAGTATAGTGTGTTGTTAAAATGTGGATGATTTATTTTTAGATTCAGGGCAGACTCACCTTCCATCAGAATGGCTTTTGTTTATAGATTCTTTAAGGTTAGTTTAAAAGCGGTTCTTCTACATAACGGTAACTCTTATCCTTCAGTGCCTTTGGCCCATTCTGTACACTTGAAGGAGTCGTATGAAAATACGTACCAGGTGTTAAGTTTACTGAACTACAAAAATCGCAAATGCTATATAGGTGGAGATTTAAAACTGATAGAGCTTAATACTAGGATTGCAGCCTGGCTACACCATGGTTTTTTATGTGACTGGAAAGTCGCGACAGAGCCAACCACTGCGTTTGTAAAGACTGGAATCAAAGGAACGATTGTATTTCAGGTCTAATAAATATTTTCTATAAACTATTATTGAAAGTCAAAGGTTTACCTTTCGTAACTACACATCAAACTCGGGTTGGTAAAAGTATTTGTCAAAGCCCTAAGTGTACAAGGAATAGCGGTAATGTTCTTGAGAAACATGTTCCCACGATTGACCAAAAATTAAGGAGGGTATTTTCAAAGGACCGCAAAGTACTAAAAGATATATATATATATATATATATATATATATATATATATATATAACGGATCTTTACAGCTGTCGCCGTTTCTCCGTCCCCAACTTCTATTGTAACCTATCGTAGCATGTAAGTTCTTCTAAATTTCTTGCAACCATTGCTTCCGCTACGTCATCTCGCCAACTCCTCCGTGGACGTCCTCTTTTCCTCCTCACCGGTGGTATCCATTGCAGTATTTTGCGAGGCCATCTGTCATCTTCCAATCTCTTCACATGCCCAAACCAAGTCAATTGTCACCTTTATATTTCATCTATTATTGTCCTGTCAATATTCATCTCGGCTCTAATAGTCTCATTTCTAACCCTGTCTAATTTTGATCTTCTACAACTCCTCCTGAAGAAGTCCATTTCCGCTACCATCAGTTTTTTCTCATTTACGTTTGAAACTTCTGCTCCATAAAGGATGACACTTTGCACCATGCTATTATATATATATATATATATATATTTCTTTGTATTTCTGGTTATACTTCTTTCCCATACTTCTTTCTTGAATTTCATCTTTTCTGCTTCCCTGTTTGTTGAAAATAACGCCTAAGTATTTACTTTTTTCAACACCTCTTATCCTGTCTACATCCAATTTTAAGTCCTTAACTTCTTCGTTGCCCACTTTCAGGTACTCACATTTTGCCATGTTCATCGTCAAACCAGCTGCGTCATATTCCTCTTTTAACTTTCTGACCATATACTCAAGGTCTTCGCCATCCTCCGCTACCACAATCTGGTCATCGGCAAAATGTAGAGTGAACAGATTGTCATTAAAGATATAGAATTCTAAAAGATATAGAATTTAAAAATAAATTATATAATTTATAGAAAAGGGCTTTGGTTTCATTTAAGAATATTTGATAAACTTTGTTGAAAATAGGAAATCAGAAGACAGACGAGAAACCGTAAGCAAACTAATCAAAACATTCACAAAAAATTAATTACAATAAGCCATTAAAATTGCATTTCTTCACTTACATCTAAAATTTTTGCTTCTTTAAGCGCAGTAAGTGATAAAGATGGGAAAATGTTTTACCAAGACGTCACCATCGTGGAGAAGAGATACGAAGGGAAGTCGGACGTCACAACGCTCGGGGAATATTGTTCGAACATGGTAACAGGCACTCCAGAAGATGTCTACAAAATGAAACGACCAAAAGTCATTTTTCTTTTTAGGTTATTATTCTTCAGCTATCTCTCTTCCAGAAGCTTCCTCTTTGCTCTTTTCTTTTTCCTATCTTCTTCAGTCATTTCTCTAGATTTCAACTTTTCTTAACCTTAATAACATTGAAACATCATAGAGGATCCAAAGATCGTTTACACAGCTTTGGACCTAATTGCTGTAGATTACTTCCTTACTTGAGTACTCATCATTAAAATTTGAAATGGTGTCGTCAACACTGAGTTTTAGGTTGATAAGCCTGACAAACGCAAGTTTTCGGACACTGAACCAAAGACGTAATTAAAACTTTCGTTCGGATTTTGAGTCCGTGCAAACATTTCTTCAAAAGTTCTGAATTGGCTAAATCCATTAAAATTTTCTTTATTGCCAACATAATTGGTTCTGGTAGGCTGTTTTTGTAGCTTTTGTAGACTGTTATAGAGGAAGTTTTAAGTGCTGAGCCTCATTATAACTACATTACGAGTTGCTCTTTTTGGGGCATAACATGCTGTGGGTCTGCATCCGTAAATAATTTGTGAAAATAAGTTACTCAAATATTTTTGTTAATTTTGTTTACACTAGACAATCTTCACCTAATAATTATTTCAAATATAATATAATATAATTTTGTGTATTATCTACTCCAGCATCTGTCAACCTATTTATCCCTCCCTCAGGCCCCTTCCATCTTCTCACTTCTTTTCTTTAACATCTTTTTAATGTTATTACCCTTGTTCCCTTTCTCTGTTACATATGGCTAGTGCACTTTAATCGTTCTACTGTTATGACATTACCATAAGGCTTATCATCAATTACTTTCTGAAACTCTTTGCTATCACCTTCGCCCAAATACATAACGTATTGAATACAGCGATTCACTGAGTCACTGAACACAGCGGCAACGTCCATCGCACCGTTTGATCTTTGTAAGGTTTCTACAGATGTCTTCTTAATTTCATATAAAATAACACATACCCTGCAGTATTTTGCTAGAACGTTTCCAGTATCTACTCTTGTGACACTGACCACACCATTCAGCAGCGAGGTATGTCTGCTGTTTTGCCATGTATTATCTATTGCGACTGCCAGATCCCTTCTTATTTTCTGAAATGACTTCAGAAGTAGCTCTTACCATCCTGTCTTGAGTACACGTTTCCACTGTTTAAGATAACTCTTTACTGTAGGCCTCATATTTCTGTACCGAAGAAGGCAACTTATATAGAGAGCACGTACATTACCAACTGTAAGACATGTCTATCGTTGGCATTGCATATTTATATCAAACTTTTGTATTAAGTATAAACTAAACTAGTATTAATAAATTTTTTTTTTGACAAAGAGGACATTTCATTTTATCATTCACAGTTACATCATGTGTGTGTGTGTGTGTGTGTGTGTGTGTGTGTGTGTGTGTGTGTGTGTGTGTGTGTGTGTGTGTGTGTGTGTGTGTGTGTCAGAAATTTCAAATTTGATACCCTTTTTCTCCCCTACAAAATTTACAGTTAACGATACTAATTATTGCTTCAATAGCAAGTCTACAGCGAGTCTACATTTAAAATATAGTTACCACTACCTGCAGTAATTATAGGCTCTTATAAAAATGTTTTTGAAGGTGAATTTTCTACTTTACGTGAGGGCTTTTCTTTAGATGTAGGCCTAAGATGTACTTCAGCAGGAGGACTAAGAGGTCATCTTTTACAAAAACGTTTGGCTTTGTGTATCTGTTACCCCTAAGACTTCCTTATAACTTTATATGACACTTCCGGCCGTAGTATTTTTATAATCTGGAATAATTTTACACTATCATAAACAAACTGAAATTGATCACTTAACTTCACACAACAAAACTTTACTCTAATTTAAACACTAAAAACGAACAGTAATATTACCAGCTAAACAATTGTGTAATAGTATTTCCTGCGCTTCTTCCAAAACAAGAAAATGAAATTTCCCTACAATATATTACAAATTATACTGTGTAAAGTGACTGAATGCGTAACACCTCTTATGTCACTCAGTACTCGTTTCAAACCTCAAACAATGTTCAACTAACATTTTATTTGAAGAACGTATACTTAAAATTCCCCCTCTAAACTTACTTATATTCTAATAAAAAAGACTGCAATAATTCAGAAAAATATTTTTTTAATATTTTTTTACCGTACGCTTTCCTTACACTGGTTGTCGATTTACTCATTCACTGGTACTGAACGAGGCCAATGTCTACGTAAAACACCTAATACTTTAAGTGGTTAATTAGATGTCAGCAAATTACCCAATTTCTACCAATTCAAACAATATAATATATAATCCGTTGTGTAAGGTTTGAATGATTTAGGAGAAGCATGAAAGGCTTCTCGTGTAAGCCGTACAACCTACAAGGACGGCATAATAGTCAGCGCTACACATCGCCTATTGTCGTATTAAGTTTTACCTTAGTTACTTATTTTCGTACACTTAGTCCATGTAGGGCTGGAAACGTATGCTGTATGATGGTGCACCGGGATACTATATCAATACATCTAATGTAGTAGACAAGTATCATATCCTGAGGTTTATTAAAACTTTAACTACCAAAAGAGGCGTAGCTAAGGTGGGGCCAAGGGGGCAGCCGCCCCGGGCGGCATAGCCAGGAGGGCGGCAATGTGAGCATAGACTTCCAAAATGTTTTCAGTTTATAAAACTACAAACAACTTGTTTCTTTGATACGAGGAAAGATGCGGCATTAATAATAAAATTCAATAGAAAACTTTAATTTTGTGACCTTGCTGTTTTTCTGGACAGATTTCTTCTAAAGACAAATCCAGAATATTTTACAGACCAAAGGAATAAGCTTTATTCAAGGATTGACATTTCTGGAGACGCTAAAGACAAATTAAAAGTTTGGAGGAATGAGCTGTGATATTATGTCATTACTAAGACAGAGCAGGTATGTATGAAAGTATCACAAACAGGATAAGAAGGAAGCGCACGATGCCAGAGGATTGTGCAGACGATTCTGCATTAACCGTTCGGCAAGAAATTTGACGTTCTCTAATAAAAGTTTTTGACAAACTGTCAGTTGAAATTTCAAGCCATTTCTCTAACATAAAAGAGTTAGAAAACGCTTTGGGTTCCTCTGTAAATTTGAGGCGTACGTAAATGACGGGGAAATAGATTTCAAGGAACAGCTTTCCCAAATCAATATTAAGTCACAGTGTTTAAAAAACTGTATCCACATGACCTCAACAGTGAACTTAAAAGACTTAAAAGACGTCATAGTTTTATTAAAAATGGCAAAAGTTAACGGAGAAAACTGGACTTAACACCTCAGCGACTCCTACAATACATTTCTTCAATGGTACTAGACGCCTACAAAACACTAGCACTTAAATTCTTCTACCTACAATCAACAGTATCTCAAGACAGGGTATCAAATCTAGCGATATTTTCAACTGAAAACGACGTTACTTCGTCTTTAGAATATAGTGATTAGTAACCAACTTTGCAAGAATTAGGACCAAGAAAGTTAAGTGTTTATTAATAGAATACGGAACCATTAACCTGTAATGGTAAAAGATTTATTTTGTTTTTTTAATGTAGTTCTCTGTTTAACTTTATGTTGCTTTAGGATATTGTTTTGACGCTGCGCTAGCCCTACAATAAATTTACATGTTTATTACAATATATTTAAGTTAAAAATGTTTTATATTACTACATTTTTTATAGTCTACATTTGTTATTAATAAATGTATACAAACATAATACCGGTAATATAATATGTAATTTCTTAAGTTTGACTTAACACAGAGTCTTAAGACGTTTGCTCGACGTGCTTTCATATAAAAAATCTGCACATTTATTAAGTACTTTGTTCACTGGATGAGCCTTCATTTTTGCTCTTTTATCCCTTTTAATTGTGAAGGCGAGACGGCCGACTATCTCCTTGCACCGGGCGCCAAAAAGCCTAGCTACGCCACTGACTACCAGTACTTGAAATATTTATAAAATATTTACTTAATTTTAAAATATTACAACGCTGAGGAAATAAGTAGTATCGCATCGCTTAGTGCCTACGTAATTCTTGGCACGCTGCTGCGCGTGAGACTGTTCCAGACGTTTACAGATCATTCTACGCGGTAGAATTACATAACGCTGTAGACTGTTCTACGTGACGCGAGATGCCGATGCCTCTTCCACCGTTTACTCGACTACTCTACCAGCATGCAGGTTATCCAAGCATCCAGGATATAATCTGACTATAGTGCAAGGCGGTATAAATACTGGATTTTGAAGCGACTCAGTCAAGTTGCAGCTGGCTAATTATTGAAGTACGGATCGAAGTGTTTGGTGCGGTTTAGTGAATCGTGATTAGCGTGCTAAATGAAACTGTAAGAAGGTGACACTTATTGTTGGACAAATTTAATTTTAACAATTGTGTAAGAGTGCTTTGTTGATTTATAACTGTCGTTTGTGACTAATTAAAGTTTATAATTAATGACTCCATTGGTGTCACTTATTCTGTTTCCACTGTATCGACGACGACCGCATATGACCGTCGTCAAAATATATTTCACTCATTATTTCTCGTACGCATTTCGTGTTAAATAACGTTAAATATCCATGATAAAAATGGCCTTTTCAACGTAATTATTTTCAGTATTACGATGAACAAATATTTGATAAGTGTTTCATAAAAATTTTATCAAAAAGTGGCTTTTCAACGTAATTATTTTCAGTATTACGATGAATAAATATTTGATAAGTGTTTCATAAAAATGTTATTTTATAAAACTATGACAATTATTTTGATCGTTTAGATCATCACCGAAGAGTAGACAATCTTACACTGAAGTGACATTCTATCAACTGCCGCGGAGGACAGAACATTTAAGTCTAATTATTTTTACGACTTTAAAGCAAGTATATAATATGTTCACACGATTACTCAGCTAGAAAGTGTAATTCAATTTACGGGACTGTTGTAGGAGTCTAATAAGAAAGCGTCAGTGATACATACTGACAAAGCAACATTAAATGTTGGTAACAAATATTACTACAACAAGGTAAGTATTTCATTGCGTTTTAATTATCATTTGGAAGTGTTTCAACATATAATTTAAGAAACTGCAATCAACAATGTCAATAATTTTGAAATATTCTCATTAAAATTCAACAGTTGTCTTTCTAAATTACAATAATCCATTATGCACACAATTCACGGTAGTAATAACAATTTCTAGAGACATGAAATTGCAGTTAGAAACAAATAATAACGTGATACATTTCAAATCGATTACTAAATTGCTGTAGAACAACAGCTAATTTTGCTCTCACTTTACGATTATGTATTTCAAAGCAAAAGTTACTACAATGTAAATATCTATTCTTCATGACACTGACAAAAATATACGTTACTACAAAGAATCCTGAGTAGAATTTTTAAAAATGTGCTTCCATAAGTAAAAATCCCTCGAGGATTGAAGAGAGAAACGGTGACGTTGAGTGAGAGAAACGGTGAGTGCAATAGCTGTAATAAAAACTGACTCGAAATATTTCGTCCCGCGTAAACATTTGTATGGCTTAATACAAAACAGGTAAACATGTCCCACCGACCCTTTCTGACCACCCAATCGCATGCAGATACTTTGAAAATTTCAGTACCAAGCGTTCAAATACATCGAAACAAATTGATTGTAATATCTACATATTTATTTAATTTTATATGAGTTACTATTTAATATCTGTAATCAGGAAATGTGAATATACTTTTAAAAAAAACATTTCCGAACTTTATTTTAAAACCTAAACATAACATAACACACTAGCTGTATTAAAAGATTATATTTTACTTTTAGATAAAATATATTTTAATTTTAATAATTAAATTGCACATTTACATACAATTTTAATAAATTACACTTTGTTAATTTTTGTTATACATTGACACAAAACTGTAATAGTACTTCGGAAGCGGAAGATAATGAGTTTTATACTAATTCTGTAACAGTTTTAACCGTATTTGTTCTCTGGGAAAGAAGTAATTACGTTTCATGTTCTTTAGCTCTTATAAGTTTGTTTATAACACACTTACAGAGATGTTAGGATTGATAATATTTAAATCTTATTTAATAATAAATCTTAATAAATTAATAATTTAAATTAATTATGCCTTCAGTGACAGTAAGAATAATTTGACAATTAGGCGATTTCCTACATCTTCATGTACGTCTTTTCTATTGGTTCTATAAGGTTTTATGTATTGTACTGTTACGACGGTCACTTGATCGTCGTAGGTACAGTGGAAAACAAAACACAAGACACCAATTAAGTCACAAATCACCAGCTTTAATCATCACAGTCAAACAGTTCGTAATTAACAACACAGTCTCTTACAACAAATCAAGTAAAAATTGTTCACACGCAGTAAAACTCAACTAATATAAAACACAATTAAATTACAATTATACCGTCCGATTATAAAACACAACACTTCGCCACAATGACCACTTGAACGAACAGAGTAATCACTTGTAATCGCCCGACAATACTTGAACCGCACTGTAATATATCTCAACTATAACTAAAACTGAACGTCGTTGAGGACTGGTATTTATACCCCCCCGAAATACTAGATTATTCCGTACTGCGCATTAACAATAAAGGAAAACATTAGAGCGTAATTCATTGCGGCCTTGACTCAGTTCGCGCGGCTTCTGTCACAGTCTAGCTAATGCGTCGAGAATCACGTACGCCACGCAGATTCACCTGGATTCATCTGTAACATTCGATAAACAGGAAGATTGTTCAGTAATGACAGTAACACTGTCCCCTCCTTAAGCCTGTTCGTCCCAAACTGGCAAACCGTCTCTGAAGTAATATTTAGTCAGGCCATCTAGGTGGACGACATTGAACTTTCACTATCCTTCCTGTTGAATGCAATAAACAATATCGTTGATTCTTTTTTTTTTACAGTATAGGGTCCTTCCCAGTTCGTTTGCAACTTACGTGAGTGACCACGAAAGCGCTGTGGGTTGAACAACCAGACCTGACCTCCTTCTTGGAAACCCACATTATTTCTGCCAATGTCATACCGAGTTTGCATTTTATCACTGGCAATATTGTAGCATGACAGATATTCCACCAATAATTAATTCATTTAAGATCATAAAAAATAATTAAATTACATATACTCAAAGAGTATCAAATGAAATTCAATTAAACTTCAAAGGAAAACACCACAATAAAAGAAAAACCATAATTAAATAATAAAAAATACAACCATAAAAGTCAAAGAAAGAATTAAAGAAAACTCATATTAAAAAATCAGGAGATTACCCAGGAGCTTAGGAGCAGGAAATAAACAAGATACCCCAAAATCAAGAAAAAAGAAAAAGATTAGGAGTAGGTGATAAACAAAATACCCCAAACACAAGAAGAAAGAAGAGTAAGGTTTAATATCAGGTAATAAACCAGATACCCTGAAACCAAGAAGGAAGAGTAAAGTCAGTATCAGATAATAAAGAAGATACTCCGAACCAACCATCAGACAAGATAACACTGAGTACCTTGGTTTACCCAAGAGTGAACACAAGAAGGAAGACGAGAAGAAAGGAAGAAATAGGATGGAAGAAACACCATAAAAAACCTATTATTAACTACCATTGACCCCAAACCAATAGATACAATTAAAGAAAGTATAACATCCCGAAACCCTATAAAATAGTAATTATTTATAAACAAAAGTGTTGTGTAGTATGATAAGAAGTGCACCAACTAAAGTTATTATGTGATGAAAAATAAACAAATCTTCACTGTCCATTATGACTAAAGGTCTGGTCTGAGAATAATAAAACACACATATAAGTCAGAACCAACAGTGAAAGTGTACTAGTGTAAGTGTTTTGAAATGTAATAAACTTCAAGTTGTAGTGTTACTATAACTTAAACTATATGCTATAAAACAACTTTTATATTTGATAACTAACAAATAATGAAATATTAAAATGGAAGGTATTTTTAATATTTCATTAAATAAGGTCACTTTGTTATCTCAAGACATTCATAGGAATGACAATAACAAAGAAAGTGTGGGTGGAAATGTTTTCTGTATAAGGGGATGTTAGATAATAGTAGTAAAATCAGAAAGGACTGGTAATAGTTTAAGTGTTAATAGAATTAAGACGTTTAAATGGCTAATATTGTTCAAAGCCATGAACTCCATATTTTAAAAGAGTTCTTATACAATAAGGTTTATATGTTTAGAATAAGTTGTATTAGGTATATCACTGCATACATCCAAGTTAAAATGTTTCATTATGGATGCTGTATTAATTTACAAAGGAGTTAAATATATGTTCAAAACAGTTTCAGCAAACATGTCCAAATTTAAAGACTGCTGATTAATGTTAATTATTATTTTAAAACAGTAGCATGAATTAGATGCTACACATCTCAATAAGTATGTAAACAATTTTCTTTTATATCATGTTAACTATTAAGAGTCAGATGAGGAATAGAATTAAATTTATTTAAAAAAACCATACATGTAAAATACTAAACTCTAGGCCAAATAATGAATTCACAGAAGGTCATATAAACCACATTAATTCACCAATGAACCATGTAAACTGACAAGATTTAGGTAAGGTAGGTCAATTAACAACTACTGTAAATGAACCTATGATTTAAAAGAGTAATATAGAAAAATACCTTAAATTATTGAAAATTTTTGAAATGTATAAATTAACTATTTTTAAAGAGGAAAGTTAAATTCAGAAATTATCACTAAAAAACAGTTAAAATGTTAAATGTATAAGTAATTAAGGAAAGTAAAGGATTTATGACCATTTGAAATTTATTATAATTATATTAATAACACTTAAAATGGCAGTAAAAGTGTGAAGGAACGGAAACAGTTTTTTGGGCCTAGATTTCCAAAAAGACAGAAATTTGGTAATTTTAACAAAAATCTCAACAAATATGGACTATGACATATCAAATTAAACAGAATGAGGTAAATAAACCAATTATATGGTTAATAGTTCATGAAAGCGAACAATAAACTAAAATTATTCCATATATAATGTACTTTGTAATTATGTACATGGGAAGTGAACTTTATTTTAACAATACTTTTCCAATATTAACTTCGCAAGATTCTTACTAAGGTGAAGGAAGTTAGTTAGTTCTTTGTTAACGTTCAAACTGAACAGTCGATGCGGAATTGCGTTCTTTAAAACCGTATAATGAAGTGCTAAGGTTAAAGCCGAAAATCAGTGAGAAACGAGAGTTACATAAATGAACACTTTTCAAGTCAAAACTTATAAAAAACTCCACGACAACAGTGAAAACGAACACCACACTACATGATACAAGTGTTTTAAAACATCAAAACTATATAATATTAATAATTCCATCTACCACAGAATAACACTGAACACTCATCCAGACTACCCCAAACAACATACTAGACAGTTTACACAATTTCGGGGATCTTTAAAACAATTATAAAGGTGATTTTATTGTGAGATTTTCTCGCGACGAATATTACAAATAACCTCTTCAATTCTGCTAGCGGCCATGATGGAAACACGATGCACTGCCACCAACGTTGACTGACTTCATAGCCTACAACATTGGTCTGAACCTCAAATATATTAAACATTTTATATATTATTCGCAATTGTTAGATATTAATTATTTAAAATTATTTCTTGTAAATGTTATACTTTCTCGTCCTGCCCTTCTCTGACTATTATAAAATAACTGCTTCAAGAACCTTATTTAATAATTATATGAATTTTTAACCTGTATTCAAATATCGATCTATCCCTGGGACGGAGTCGAACAATTGTTCTAAATCGATTTAATATCGATTATTGTTAATATTTGTTAATAAATCCATTTGTTTTAACTGTGTGCATTAGAAAATTATTTCACACTTTACTGTAAGGTTTTAATTAAGCACGAGACTTCCTGGAAGACGAAGAATATTAACGAAAGGTGAGATACTGGAGCAGCACGGAAAATCATTAATCGATTGCTGAAAGGAGACAATCTGATTAACTCCGGATTTTGTTAATCTCTACCAGAAGTGCAAATTAAACAGAAAATACCTTTCAGAATTCTAGAAACTTGAATAAAACAATAAACCAGGATTAATTCTAAATTATATACAACAAACAAACATAATTATTTTTTCAGAAAATTTTGTTTTAATACAATTTTTTTTTCCTTTCTTTTATTCGGAACTACAGCTTACAGGTCTTGTTACAAATTGGCGTCCAACGTGGGGCCCAATTAATTTAAGCCTGGCAGCGGTTATATAATAGAAAAAGAGGAAAAATGCAAAGACGAGCTACTTCTAAGAAGAGGGCGGCAGAGGCCGAAAAGGAAGTTGACATGGGGGATAAGGAGGCAACACCCGTGGAGGATGTGGAAGAGTTATTAAACGCGGTGAAACCTAAACAACCTGTCCACCAGAGGAACAACCTGAGAAACCATCACAAACCGAGAACACGACACTACAAGAGATGTTCAGGTTGATGATGGAAATGAGTAAGCAAATGGAAGAAAATAGTAAGAAATTGGATTCTACAAAGGAAGATTTGAAGGAAGAAATCAAATCCACAAAGGAAGATTTGAGTAAGGAAAGGGAGGAAGACAACCACTCCTTAAATGAGAAATTAGAAGATTTGAAGGAAAACAACCACTCCTTAAAAGAAAAATTAGAAGATTTGAAGGAAGACAACCGATCCACAAAGGAAGAATTGGGCCGTAAGATAGAAAATACCAGCAAGGAGATGAAAGAGGATAATAGATCTTTGAGTCAGAAAATTGACGAAACTAACCAGAAAATGGAGAACAACAACCAACAGTTAAAGGAAAAGTTTGAGGAAAATAATCAGAAAATGGAGGAGAAAATGGACGAGAATAATCAACGATTAAGAGAAGAACTAAGGGAAGTCAACCAGGAGAGCATGAAAAAGGTAGACGAGAGAATCGAGTTAGCGAAGGAAGAGCTGAATAGAAAAATAACAGACACTAAGAAATCCATCGTCAAAAAGTTGGAAAAGGAAGTAGTTGTGGTAAATCAACATATTAGGGAAGTGGACGAAAGATGCCGTCAGACGGAAGGTGAAGTACTGGAAGTCAGGGAGGTAATAAATAAAGAAATTACCCAGGTCAAGGAATACCAAAAAAATAAACTGGAGGAAAACCGAAAGTTAGCACAGGAAGAAATAAATGAGGTGCGAACCCAGGTCACCGAAAGATGCGACGGTATGGAAGCAGCTATGACTTACATCACGGGACAAGTGCGACAGAGTCAGGAAGAAATAGAGATAATCAGAAACCGGCCAACTGGATACAATAATTTCCCCATGTCTGAAAATCGAGAATAGCTAAACTTCAGGCAATATAAGCGAAAGCCAATGGAGTTCTTGGCCCGTATTGAAGAATACATGGACAAGCATAGAGGGAACCGATGGGTCCAGAACCGAAAACTTCTAGACGAGTCTTTTCGGGAGGTGAACGACCATTGGTGGATGGCCAACCGAAGCGACATCGAGAACTACCAACAATTTAAAAGCCTCTTCAAGGCAAAGTATTGGTCGGAAACGACCCAAAACCTAATACGTGACAACATATGCCACGGCCATTATAAACAGCAAGTAGGTAGCTCCATGACGGCGTATTTCCTCGGCAAGGTATGAATGGCCAAACATTTAGAACCAGCCATACCTGAGGAATGCCTGATCAACAAACTCTCGTACCATTATGACGAGGAAGTGATTCGAGCGAGGAGAGGCAGCCAAATTAAAACAATTCAGGCCATGACCGAACTCCTCGAGAATTTCGGAAACTAAGAGTACTACCGACAAAGCCGGAGAAGAAACGATCGGCCCGAACCTAGGACGTATCCAAATAACAACCAGGGTACGACCAACACCAACACGGGATACCAAGGAAGCCGAGCATACCCACAGAACAACAACTGTAATAACAGTACTAATAGTAATAATAATAACAATACGGATCAAAATAATACGAACCCGAATCGACCCAATAATGGTTATCAGGGTAACCGAAACCAATACCCTCCAAACCCTAATAGTCAGAGAAGCCCCAATTATGGTAACGATCGTTACTATAATAATAACAATCGTGGTAGTCCACCTAATGGTAACCCCAATAATAATAGATTTTCTCGACCACGAGTAAACTTCATTCGAGCGGAAGATGGTCGCCAACGGAGATACTACAACCAGAGAAGAAACAGCTATCATGAGTATGAAGATAGGCGGAGGAGCCGAGAACGAGATCAACCAAGGTACTATCCTACGAGACGGAGTACCAGTTTGGATAATACTGAACGGCTGACCAACAGCGAACGACCGGTAGATCACAGAATAGAGCGGCAGGGGCCCACTCTAGGCATCCCAAATGATGCATTAACAAATACGACACAACATAACAATGATGTCGAACCTTTAAACGGGAGGAGGCAGTAATAAATCGCCAGAACCCGTTACTGTTCTTAAACACTGGGTATGATAATAATGAGTTGACTAAAAAATATAAAAATAATCGAATCACTATAATAGGTTGTAACTACCTTAAGAACATCCGACATGAATTATTGGAAGAGGACGATAATAGTCCCACCAATAACACTAATAATGAAATCAGATGGACACACTTGGACGGCTAACTTGGATGGTAGTGACCAAGTAATTCCTAATAATATCCACCAACAGATTCGTAAGATCAATTATATACATCCCACTTCTATTATTGAACAGAAAATAGACGATAACGCAAATGAAGACTTATGGTCCCAAAAAATCCAGTGATCAGGGATTTCCGGAGCGGTATAACTCGAGAAAAATTACAACAATACCAAGCAAATAAATTAATTAAAATATACGAACAATATAAATCAGTCTTTTCTGACGAGCCCGGTAAAGTAAAAAAATTCCAGTGTACTCTACAGTTCCGAGACACAGTGGACTTTAACCGGAAGTCTTACCCCATCGCGCAATCACGAAAGGAAGCAGTAAGAGCTGAAATAACAAAGATGATTAACCGTGACATTATAGAGAGTAGCCAATCCCCATACACAAGTCCTATCGTGGCTATTCCTAAGAAAAACGGACAAGTCCGTTTGTGCCTAGATGCGCGGGAGATTAATAAGATGATTAAGATGACAGGATTTCACCCGGTGAGATTGAAGAGATTTTGAAACGGTTCCACGGTACCAAGTACTTTAGTACCTAGGACACGGTGTGCGGCTACTGGCAGGTGGAATTACATCCACAGAGTCGCCAGTATCTGCCCTTTATATTCGAAGGGCGGAACTACCAGTTTAAGAGGTTGCCCTTCGGACTGGTGAATTCAGTCGCAGTCTTTGTACACTGCATGGACCAGATACTTGGCCAAGAAGCACTACAGTTCACCACCGTGTACGTTGATGACTTGCTAGTGTCCTCAGAAACTTGGGAGGAACACTACTACCGTGTAGAACACGTATTAAGAAAATTAGCTACGAATAACATCACGCTAAAGCTAGAAAAATCTCACTTCATCGCCAAGGAAATTAAATTCTTGGGATTTATATTGAACGACCAGGGAATCTCAACGTCGGCTGAAAAGGAAGAAGCGATTCAAAACTTTCCCACACCTAAGAATCGAAGGCAATTACAGTCATTCCTGGGACTCTAATTACTACCGCAAGTTCCAGGAAAAGTATTCTGAATTGTTACCGCCAGATTTCAGCCGCAACTGTCATCCAAGAATAAATGGATATGGGGTACAGAACAGAATAAGACCTTAACACTGATTAAACAGAAATTTCTGGAACCAATAATACTTCGCCATCCGGATTTCAGCAAACCATTCTATCTGAATTGCGATGCCAGCGACATCAGCCTCGGCACAACGTTGTATCAAGTAGTTGAGGAGGGCGAACATCTCGTGATCTGCTTTGCCAGTAGAGCATTAAATCAGTGCGAGAAGAATTATCACGTCACTGAAAAGGAGTTGTTAAGTGTAGTGTACGCGTGTGGAAAATCCCGCACATACATCCTTGGTTACTCCGTTACCGTCCGGACAGACCATAAGTCCATATTGTTCTTAAGGAGGTGTAAACTAAGTCACGGAAGGTTGACACGGTGGATACTGTTGCTACAAGAATATGATCTTAAGTGGGAATATATCCCCGGAAAGAAGAATGTCGTTGCGGACGTGTTGTCTCGAATAGACATTAATAAACAAACGTTCGAGGGGGAAAAGGAAAGTATACTTAAGGTATACCACATTCTGAGTAACAGCGCCGATCTACAATCAATATTGGAAAACCTGAGCACACACCAACAAGCAGACCCGAAGTTACAATCCATTAAAACAAGATTGGAAGCAGGGGACGAGACTATCGCCCAATATTATAAAATACATAACGGTATACTATTTATACAACCATCTTTAATGAAGGAAGAATGGAAAGTTGTTATTCCAACCCATATCGAAAAGGAGATAGTGAATAACTATCATGTTTGATATGGGCATATGGGCGCCTTAAAGGTGATCAAGGCCCTGGAAGAGAGTTGCCACATTAAGGATATTAATCGGAAGGTCCGAAAGTACATAAAGAGTTGCCGCATTTGCCAACTCGTGAAGTCCAATAACGAGAAAAAGGAAGGGCAAATGATTCCGATAACATCTCAAGCGAAGCTAGAAAAAGTATTTCTGGACATCTGCGGGTCATTTCCCCGAAGTGGGGGTCGTCACAGATACAAGTATCTAGTCATCGTGATGGACCATTTCACGAAGTTCATAAAGCTATACCCAGCGAATCGGGCGACTACAGATAAAATTCTCGACATCTTAAACAACCAGTACTTCCCAAACGTCGGAAAACCAGTTTCGATCATCACCGACCACGAAACCCAGTTTAAGGGGAAAAAATGGCGGGATACACTACTGTCGATGGGGGTTCATACCTATAAAACCTCGGTATACCACCCGAGCAGTAACCCGGCAGAAAGAGTATTGCGAGAGGTGGGGCGGATATTACGTACGTATTGCCACGACCAACAGAGGAGGTGGCAAGAATACCTAGAGGCCACAGAAGAATTCCTCAACCTGGCATACCACCCAGCAATAGGAATTACCCCATACCCCGCCATGTACGAAAGACAACCCCCAAGGGGGATCGAAGAAATATTGGAGTTCCCGAGGGAAAATGAATATATTTTTAATAAAATTAAATTTTATAATAAGGTGGCTGAAGACCAGGAGAAACGGCGGATTAAATATAATAAAGGGATGGGTAAGATAATTACCTATACCATTGGTGAGAAGGTTTTATTAAAAAATAGGGAGTTACCCAGTTCACTAGAAGGGATAACTAAGAAATTATTACTTTTATACACTCGACCATATTAGTCTCCAAAAACAATAATAATAACACCTATGAAATTAAGGAGATGGGTTCTAGTAAAATTAAGGGTGTCTATAACCAGGCATCCATGAAGAAATATCATGATTGAATCGTAAAAATTCTGAAATAATGTAACATCAAATTACAAACCAATTATTAGAAAAAACTATGGTGAAATAAAAAGAAGAGAATTCATACCATATTTATGGTATCGATACAATATATTTACCATACTTATATAAAATCTTTAGGAGATAAATAAAGGAAACAGAATTTAGAATTAAACCAAGTAATTCTGAAAGAAATGATGATGTCTAATATCAATAAATAAAGTGTAAAAAACCTTCAATAAAATGATACGAAAGGGAATAAAAATCAGTGATACGATTTGATTGATTAAATATGATAAAATACAGAAACTTATGTGGAAATATAAAATAATAAACTTTGAAGTGGTATAAGGAGAAACGATGACCTCATTATCAAACTAATTAAAACATTCATTCGAAAGAATAAAAACCAAGAGAGGAGTAATTTGAGAATAAAATCGAAGATATGATGTAATTAAACAAATTAATATTGAAATGATCATGAATTAAATGTCAATTGTAATAACGACAATTATAAGAAAGTTCTAGAACATGGAACAAGTGGAACGAATAAAAACAGAGAAACAAACCAAAAATGTCATAAAATATGTGCTACTATAAACCAAAGCAGATTGTAATAAAAAACCAGAAAGGAATAAAGCATTAATAACCAAAAACTTTATATGATAAGAAAATTTGAAAATTATACTAATAGAAGAGCTTCCTACCATGATATCAAATAAAATAACCATCAAGTTAAAGGGTCAGAAGAACAACTGAGATAGGAATATTAAAATCTCTGAGCAATATAAGAAGTAAAGTATCCAAAAATATTTTTTAAATAGTAACAAAGGTGTACTATAATGATGTAATTTTTTAATCTGTCTGTAGATAATTCCAGCAGTATTAATATGTTTTTTGAGCAGAGATGATTTGCCTCTGTACTCAAATAAGAAGTGAAGTATTGGACAGCAGAGGAAGTAGCGTACAGTGCCTCTCTGAACTGAACCAGCTCACAAATTAGGGAAAGATAGGGAGGAAATATCCCAAGGAGAAAATACTAAGAAGAAATATGAAAATAAAATAATAAATATGAAACTCAGATGACTATTACTATCAAGGAAGATCAAGTAAGAATGAGAAGGATATAAGCTCAAATATATATATAAGAAAATTTTTAGAAATGGAAGGAAGTCAAGAATAAAAAAAACTATAATAATTATCATAAGCAATTGTTTCAGACAAAGCAAGTATAGTCTGAAAAAATCACTTCTGGAGAAGGGCATTCTGTAACATGACAGATATTCCACCAATAAATAATTCATTTAAGATCATAAAAAATAATTAAATTACATACACTCAAAGAATATCAAACGAAATTCAATTAAACTTCAAAGGAAAACACCACAATAAAAGAAAAACCATAATTAAATAATAAAAAATACAACCATAAAAGTCAAAGAAAGAATTAAAGAAAACTTATATTAAAAAATCAGGAGATTACCCAGGAGCTTAGGAGCAGGAAATAAACAAGATACCCCAAAATCAAGAAAAAAGAAAAAGATTAGGAGTAGGTGATAAACAAAATACCCCAAACACAAGAAGAAAGAAGAGTAAGGTTTAATATCAGGTAATAAACCAGATACCCTGAAACCAAGAAGGAAGAGTAAAGTCAGTATCAGATAATAAAGAAGATACTCCGAACCAACCATCAGACAAGATAACACTGAGTACCTTGGTTTACCCAAGAGTGAACACAAGAAGGAAGACGAGAAGAAAGGAAGAAATAGGATGGAAGAAACACCATAAAAAACCTATTATTAACTACCATTGACCCCAAACCAATAGATACAATTAAAGAAAGTATAACATCCCGAAACCCTATAAAATAGTAATTATTTATAAACAAAAGTGTTGTGTAGTATGATAAGAAGTGCACCAACTAAAGTTATTATGTGATGAAAAATAAACAAATCTTCACAGTCCATTATGACTAAAGGTCTGGTCTGAGAATAATAAAACTCACATATAAGTCAGAACCAACAGTGAAAGTGTACTAGTGTAAGTGTTTTGAAATGTAATAAACTTCAAGTTGTAGTGTTACTATAACTTAAACTATATGCTATAAAACAACTTTTATATTTGATAATTAACAAATAATGAAATATTAAAACGGAAGGTATTTCTAATATTTCATTAAATAAGGTCACGTTGTTATCTCAAGACATTCATAGGAATGACAATAACAAAGAAAGTGTGGGTGGAAATGTTTTCTGTATAAGGGGATGTTAGATAGTAGTAGTAAAATCAGAAAGGACTGGTAATAGTTTAAGTGTTAATAGAATTAAGACGTTTAAATGGCTAATATTGTTCAAAGCCATGAACTCCATATTTTAAAAGAGTTCTTATACAATAAGGTTTATATGTTTAGAATAAGTTGTATTAGTTGTATCACTGCATACATCCAAGTTAAAATGTTTCATTATGGATGCTGTATTAATTTACAAAGGAGTTAAATGTATGTTCAAAACAGTTTCAGCAAACATGTCCAAATTTAAAGACTGCTGATTAATGTTAATTATTATTTTATAACAGTAGCATGTATTAGATGCTACACATCTCAATAAGTGTGTAAACAATTTTCTTTTATATCATGTTAACTATTAAGAGTCAGAGGAGGAGTAGAATTAAATTTATTTGAAAAAACCATACATGTAAAATACTAAACTCTAGGCCAAATAATGAATTCACAGAAGGTCATATAAACCAGTTAATTCACCAATGAACCATGTAAACTGACAAGATTTAGGTAAGGTAGGTCAATTAACAACTACTGTAAATGAACCTATAATTTAAAAGAGTAATATAGAAAAATACCTTAAATTATTGAAAATTTTTGAAATGTATAAATTAACTACATATTTTTAAAGAGCAATGTTAAATTCAGAAATTATCACTAAAAAACAGTTCAAATGTTAAATGTATAAGTAATTAAGGAAAGCAAAGGATTTATGACCATTTGAAATTTATTATAATTATTATAATAACACTTAAAATGGCAGTAAAAATGTGAAGGAACGGAAACAGTTTTTTTGGGCCTAGATTTCCAAAAAGACAGAAATTTGGTAATTTTAACAAAAATCTCAACAAATATGGACTATGACATATCAAATTAAACAGAATGAGGTAAATAAACCAATTATATGGTTAATAGTTCATGAAAGCGAACAATAAACTAAAATTATTCCATATATAATGTACTTTGTAATTATGTACATGGGAAGTGAGAATTATTTTAACAATACTTTTCCAATATTAACTTGGCAAGATTCTTACTAAGGTGAAGGAAGTTAGCTAGTTCATTGTTAACGTTCAAACTGAACAGTCGATGCGGAATTGCGTTCTTTAAAACCGTATAATGAAGTGCTAAGGATAAAGCCGAAAATCTGTGAGAAACGAGAGTTACATAAATGAACACTTTTCAAGTCAAAACATATAAAAACTCCACTACAACAGTGAAAACGAACACCACACTACATGATACAAGTGTTTTAAAACATCAAAACTATATAATATTAATAATTCCATCTACCACAGAATAACACTGAACACTCATCCAGACTACCCCAAACAACATACTAGACAGTTTACACAATTTCGGGGATCTTTAAAACAATTATAAAGGTGATTTTATTGTGAGATTTTCTCGCGACGAATATTACAAATAACCTCTTCAATTCTGCTAGCGGCCATGATGGAAACACGATGCACTGCCACCAACGTTGACTGACTTCATAGCCTACAACATTGGTCTGAACCTCAAATATATTAAACATTTTATATATTATTCGCAATTGTTAGATATTAATTATTTAAATTTATTTCTTGTAAATGTTATACTTTCTCGTCCTGCCCTTCTCTGACTATTATAAAGTAACCGCTTCAAGAACCTTTTTTAATAAATATATGAATTTTTAACCTGTATTCAAATATCGATCTATACCTGGAACGGAGTCGAACAATTGTTCTAAATCGATTTAATATCGATTATTGTTAATATTTGTTAATAAATCCATTTGTTTTAACTGTGTGCATTAGAAAATTATTTCACACTTTACTGTAAGGTTTTAATTAAGCACGAGACTTCCTGGAAGACGAAGAATATTAACGAAAGGTGAGATACTGGAGCAGCACGGAAAATCATTAATCGATTGCTGAAAGGAGACAATCTGATTAACTCCGGATTTTGTTAATCTCTACCAGAAGTGCAAATTAAACAGAAAATACCTTTCAGAATTCTAGAAACTTGAATAAAACAATAAACCAGGATTAATTCTAAATTATATACAACAAACAAACATAATTTTTTTTTTCAGAAAAATTTTGTTTTAATAAAATTTTTTTTTCTTTCTTTTATTTGTAACTACAGCTTACAGGTCTTGTTACAAATTGGCGTCCAACGTGGGGCCCGATTAATTTAAGCCTGGCAGCGGTTATATAATAGAAAAAGAGGAAAATGCAAAGACGAGCTACTTCTAAGAAGAGGGCGGCAGAGGCCGAAAAGGAAGTTGACATGGGGGATAAGGAGGCAACACCCGTGGAGGATGTGGAAGAGTTATTAAACCCGGTGAAACCTAAACAACCTGTACCACCAGAGGAACAACCTGAGAAACCATCACAAACTGAGAACACGACACTACAAGAGATGTTCAGGTTGATGATGGAAATGAGTAAGCAAATGGAAGAAAATAGTGAGAAATTGGATTCTACAAAGGAAGATTTGAAGGAAGAAATCAAATCCACAAAGGAAGATTTGAGTAAGGAAAGGGAGGAAGACAACCACTCCTTAAATGAGAAATTAGAAGATTTGAAGGAAAACAACCACTCCTTAAAAGAAAAATTAGAAGATTTGAAGGAAGACAACCGATCCACAAAGGAAGAATTGGGCCGTAAGATAGAAAATACCAGCAAGGAGATGAAAGAGGACAATAGATCTTTGAGTCAGAAAATTGACGAAACTAACCAGAAAATGGAGAACAACAACCAACAGTTAAAGGAAAAGTTTGAGGAAAATAATCAGAAAATGGAGGAGAAAATGGACGAGAATAATCAACGATTAAGAGAAGAACTAAGGGAAGTCAACCAGGAGAGCATGAAAAAAGTAGACGAGAGAATCGAGTTAGCGAAGGAAGAGCTGAATAGAAAAATAACAGACACTAAGAAATCCATCGTCAAAAAGTTGGAACAGGAAGTAGTTGTGGTAAATCAACAGATTAGGGAAGTGGACGAAAGATGTCGTCAGACGGAGGGTGAAGTACTGGAAGTCAGGGAGGTAATAAATAAAGAAATTACCCAGGTCAAGGAACACCAAAAAAATAAACTGGAGGAAAACCGAAAGTTAGCACAGGAAGAAATAAATGAGGTGCGAACCCAGGTCACCGAAAGATGCGACGGTATGGAAGCAGCTATGACTTACATCACGGGACAAGTGCGACAGAGTCAGGAAGAAATAGAGATAATCAGAAACCGGCCAACTGGATACAATAATTTCCCCATGTCTGAAAATCGAGAATGGCTAAACTTCAGGCAATATAAGCGAAAGTCAATGGAGTTCTTGGCCCGTATTGAAGAATACATGGACAAGCATAGAGGGAACCGATGGGTCCAGAACCGAAAACTTCTAGACGAGTCTTTTCGGGAGGTGAACGACCATTGGTGGATGGCCAACCGAAGCGACATCGAGAACTACCAACAATTTAAAAGCCTCTTCAAGGCAAAGCATTGGTCGGAAACAACCCAAAACCTAATACGTGACAACATATGCCACGGCCATTATAAACAGCAAGTAGGTAGCTCCATGACGGCGTATTTCCTCGGCAAGGTATGAATGGCCAAACATTTAGAACCAGCCATACCTGAGGAATGCCTGATCAACAAACTCTCGTACTATTATGACGAGGAAGTGATTCGAGCGAGGAGAGGCTGCCAAATTAAAACAATTCAGGCCATGACCGAACTCCTCGAGAATTTCGAAAACTAAGAGTACTACCGACAAAGCCGGAGAAGAAACGATCGGCCCGAACCTAGGACGTATCCAAATAACAACCAGGGTACGACCAACACCAACACGGGATACCAAGGAAGCCGAGCATACCCACAGAACAACAACTGTAATAACAGTACTAATAGTAATAATAATAACAATACGGATCAAAATAATACGAACCCGAATCGACCCAATAATGGTTATCAGGGTAACCGAAACCAATACCCTCCAAACCCTAATAGTCAGAGAAGCCCCAATTATGGTAACGATCGTTACTATAATAATAACAATCGTGGTAGTCCACCTAATGGTAACCCCAATAATAATAGGTTTTCTCAACCACGAGTAAACTTCATTCGAGCGGAAGATGGTCGCCAACGGAGATACTACAACCAGAGAAGAAACAGCTATTATGAGTATGAAGATAGGAAGAGGAGCCGAGAACGAGATCAACCAAGGTACTATCCTACGAGACGGAGTATCAGTTTGGATAATACTGAACGGCTGACCAACAGCGAACGACCGGTAGATCACAGAATACAGCGGCAGGGGCCCACTCTAGGCATCCCAAATGATGCATCCACAAATACGACACAACATAACAATGATGTCGAACCTTTAAACGGGAGGAGGCAGTAATAAATCGCCAGAACCCGTTACTGTTCCTAAGCACTGGGTATTATAATAATGAGTTGACTAAAAAATATAAAAATAATCGTATCACTATAATAGGTTGTAACTACCTTAAGAACATCCGACATGAATTATTGGAAGAGGACGATAATAGTCCCACCAATAACACTAATAATGAAATCATACCTGTAAATGCGGAGGTAGAAGAAATCCCCGCTAATTTGATGATCGATACTGGTTCCAACGTATCCATTATGAGTACAACTGAGTTGGAGAGAATGCGGAAGAACATTACCGACGTTGCCATTAAACAATATTATTTTGTTAGGTGCAACCGGCCGACAAAATAAAACAATACGAAGGCAAGTCTCCGCCAGTGTGATGAGCTGCGGTATAGCTATAGAAATGGAATTCTTGGTGGCGAGCGGGCTGCCGTTTAATATATTGTTCGGGTGTGATGTGCTCAGGCGGAATTCCGCCATAATAGATTTGCGAACCGAGAAATTGTCACTATTTACAGATGGACACACTTGGACGGCTAACTTGGTTGGTAGTGACCAAGTAATTCCTAATAATATCCACCAACAGATTCGTAAGATCAATTATATACATCCCACTTCTATTATTGAACAGAAAGTAGACGATAACGCAAATGAAGACTTATGGTCCCAAAAATCCAGAGATCAGGGATTTCCGGAGCGGTATAACTCGAGAAAAATTACAACAATACCAAGCAAATAAATTAATTAAAATATACGAACAATATAAATCAGTCTTTTCTGACGAGCCCGGTAAAGTAAAAAACTTCCAGTGTACTCTACAGTTCCGAGACACAGTGGACTTTAACCGGAAGTCTTACCCCATCGCGCAATCACGAAAGGAAGCAGTAAGAGCTGAAATAACAAAGATGATTAACCGTGACATTATAGAGAGTAGCCAATCCCCATACACAAGTCCTATCGTGGCTATTCCTAAGAAAAACGGACAAGTCCGTTTGTGCCTAGATGCGCGGGAGATTAATAAGATGATTATTAATGACAGGACTTCACCCGGTGAGATTGAAGAGATTTTGAAACGGTTCCACGGTACCAAGTACTTTAGTACCTGGGACACGGTGTGCGGCTACTGGCAGGTGGAATTACATCCACAGAGTCGCCAGTATCTGGCCTTTATATTCGAAGGGCGGAACTACCAGTTTAAGAGGTTGCCCTTCGGACTGGTGAATTCAGTCGCAGTCTTTGTACACTGCATGGACCAGATACTTGGCCAAGAAGCACTACAGTTCACCACCGTGTACGTTGATGACTTGCTAGTGTCCTCAGAAACTTGGGAGGAACACTGCTACCGTGTGGAACACGTATTAAGAAAATTAGCTGCGAATAACATCACGCTAAAGCTAGAAAAATCTCACTTCATCGCCAAGGAAATTAAATTCTTGGGATTTATATTGAATGACCAGGGAATCTCAACGTCGGCTGAAAAGGAAGAAGCGATTCAAAACTTTCCCACACCTAAGAATCGAAGGCAATTACAGTCATTCCTGGGACTCTGTAATTACTACCGCAAGTTCCAGGAAAAGTATTCTGAATTGACCGCCAGATTTCAGCCGCAACTGTCATCCAAGAATAAATGGATATGGGGTACAGAACAGAGTAAGACGTTAACACTGATTAAACAGAAATTTCTGGAACCAATAATACTTCGCCATCCGGATTTCAGCAAACCATTCTATCTGAATTGCGATGCCAGCGACATCAGCCTCGGCACAACGTTGTATCAAAAAGTTGAGGAGGGCGAACATCTCGTGATCTGCTTTGCCAGTAGAGCATTAAATCAGTGCGAGAAGAATTATCACGTCACTGAAAAGGAGTTGTTAAGTGTAGTGTACGCGTGTGGAAAATCCCGCACATACATCCTTGGTTACTCCGTTACGGTCCGGACAGACCATAAGTCCATATTGTTCTTAAGGAGGTGTAAACTAAGTCACGGAAGGTTGACACGGTGGTTACTGTTGCTACAAGAGTATGATCTTAAGTGGGAATACTTCCCCGGAAAGAAGAATGTCGTTGCGGACGTGTTGTCTCGAATAGACATTAATAAACAAACGTTCGAGGGGGAAAAGGAAAGTATACTTAAGATATACCACATTCTGAGTAACAGCGCCGATCTACAATCAATATTGGAAAACCTGAGCACACACCAACAAGCAGACCCGAAGTTACAATCCATTAAAACAGGATTGGAAGCAGGGGACGAGACTATCGCCCAATATTATAAAATACATAACGGTATACTATTTATACAACCATCTTTAATGAAGGAAGAATGGAAAGTTGTTATTCCAACCCATATCGAAAAGGAGATAGTGAATAACTATCATGTTTGATATGGGCATATGGGCGCCTTAAAGGTGATCAAGGCCCTGGAAGAGAGCTGCCACATTAAGGATATTAATCGGAAGGTCCGAAAGTACATAAAGAGTTGCCGCATTTGCCAACTCGTGAAGTCCAATAACGAGAAAAAGGAAGGGCAAATGATTCCGATAACATCTCAAGCGAAGCTAGAAAAAGTATTTCTGGACATCTGCGGGCCATTTCCCCGCAGTGGGGGTCGTCACAGATACAAGTATCTAGTCATCGTGATGGACCATTTCACGAAGTTCATAAAGCTATACCCAGCGAATCGGTGACTACAGATAAAATTCTCGACATCTTAACCAACCAGTACTTCCCAAACGTCGGAAAACCAGTTTCGATCATCATCGACCACGGAACCCAGTTCAAGGGGAAAAAATGGCGGGATACACTACTGTCGATGGGGGTTCATACCTATAAAACCTCGGTATACCACCCGAGCAGTAACCCGGCAGAAAGAGTATTGCGAGAGGTGGAGCGGATATTACGTACGTATTGCCACGACCAACAGAGGAGGTGGCAAGAATACCTAGAGGCCACAGAAGAATTCCTCAACCTGGCATACCACCCAGCAATAGGAATTACCCCATACCCCGCCATGTACGAAAGACAACCCCCAAGGGGGACCGAAGAAATATTGGAGTTCCCGAGGGAAAATAAATATATTTTTAATAAAATTAAATTTTATAATAAGGTGGCCGAAGACCAGGAGAAACGGCGGATTAAATATAATAAAGGGATGGGTAAGATAATTACCTATACCATTGGTGAGAAGGTTTTATTAAAAAATAGGGAGTTACCCAGTTCACTAGAAGGGATAACTAAGAAATTATTACTTTTATACACTCGACCATATTAGTCTCCAAAAACAATAATAATAACACCTATGAAATTAAGGAGATGGGTTCTAGTAAAATTAAGGGTGTCTATAACCAGGCATCCATGAAGAAATATCATGATTGAATCGTAAAAATTCTAAAATAATGTAACATCAAATTACAAACCAATTATTAGAAAAAACTATGGTGAAATAAAAAGAAGAGAATTCATACCATATTTATGGTATCGATACAATATATTTACCATACTTATATAAAATCTTTAGGAGATAAATAAAGGAAACAGAATTTAGAATTAAACCAAGTAATTCTGAAAGAAATGATGATGTCTAATATCTAATAAAATAAAGTGTAAAAAACCTTCAATAAAATGATACGAAAGGGAATAAAAATCAGTGATACGATTTGATTGATTAAATATGATAAAATACAGAAACTTATGTGGAAATATAAAATAATAAACTTTGAAGTGGTATAAGGAGAAACGATGACCTCATTATCAAACTAATTAAAACATTCATTCGAAAGAATAAAAACCAAGAGAGGAGTAATTTGAGAATAAAATCGAAGATATGATGTAATTAAACAAATTAATATTGAAATGATCATGAATTAAATGTCAATTGTAATAACGACAATTATAAGAAAGTTCTAGAACATGGAACAAGTGGAACGAATAAAAACAGAGAAACAAACCAAAAATGTCATAAAATATGTGCTACTATAAACCAAAGCAGATTGTAATAAAAAACCAGAAAGGAATAAAGCATTAATAACCAAAAACTTTATATGATAAGAAAATTTGAAAATTATACTAATAGAAGAGCTTCCTACCATGATATCAAATAAAATAACCATCAAGTTAAAGGGTCAGAAGAACAACTGAGATAGGAATATTAAAATCTCTGAGCAATATAAGAAGTAAAGTATCCAAAAATATTTTTTAAATAGTAACAAAGGTGTATTATAATGATGTAATTTTTTAATCTGTCTGTAGATAATTCCAGCAGTATTAATATGTTTTTTGAGCAGAGATGATTTGCCTCTGTACTCACATAAGAAGTGAAGTATTGGATAGCAGAGGAAGTAGCGTACAGTGCCTCTCTGAACTGAACCAGCTCACAAATTAGGGAAAGATAGGGAGGAAATATCCCAAGGAGAAAATACTAAGAAGAAATATGAAAATAAAATAATAAATATGAAACTCAGATGACTATTACTATCAAGGAAGATCAAGTAAGAATGAGAAGGATATAAGCTCAGATATATATATAAGAAAATTTTTAGAAATGGAAGGAAGTCAAGAATAAAAAAAAACTATAATAATTATCATAAGCAATTGTTTCAGACAAAGCAAGTATAGTCTGAAAAAATCACTTCTGGAGAAGGTCATTCTGTAGCATGACAGATATTCCACCAATAATTAATTCATTTAAGATCATAAAAAATAATTAAATTACATATACTCAAAGAATATCAAATGAAATTCAATTAAACTTCAAAGTAAAACACCACAATAAAAGAAAAACCATAATTAAATAATAAAAAATACAACCATAAAAGTCAAAGAAAGAATTAAAGAAAACTCATATTAAAAGTTCAGGAGATTACCCAGGAGCTTAGGAGCAGGAAATAAACAAGATACCCCAAAATCAAGAAAAAAGAAAAAGATTAGGAGTAGGTGATAAACAAAATACACCAAACACAAGAAGAAAGAAGAGTAAGGTTTAATATCAGGTAATAAACCAGATACCCTGAAACCAAGAAGGAAGAGTAAAGTCAGTATCAGATAATAAAGAAGATACTCCGAACCAACCATCAGACAAGATAACACTGAGTACCTTGGTTTACCCAAGAGTGAACACAAGAAGGAAGACGAGAAGAAAGGAAGAAATATGATGGAAGAAACACCATAAAAAACCTATTATTAACTACCATTGACCCCAAACCAATAGATACAATTAAAGAAAGTATAACATCCCGAAACCCTATAAAATTGTAATTATTTATAAACAAAAGTGTTGTGTAGTATGATAAGAAGTGCACCAACTAAAGTTATTATGTGATGAAAAATAAACAAATCTTCACAGTCCATTATGACTAAAGGTCTGGTCTGAGAATAATAAAACTCACATATAAGTCAGAACCAACAGTGAAAGTGTACTAGTGTAAGTGTTTTGAAATGTAATAAACTTCAAGTTGTAGTGTTACTATAACTTAAACTATATGCTATAAAACAACTTTTATATTTGATAATTAACAAATAATGAAATATTAAAACGGAAGGTATTTCTAATATTTCATTAAATAAGGTCACTTTGTTATCTCAAGACATTCATAGGAATGACAATAACAAAGAAAGTGTGGGTGGAAATGTTTACTGTATAAGGGGATGTTAGATAATAGTAGTAAAATCAGAAAGGACTGGTAATAGTTTAAGTGTTAATAGAATTAAGACGTTTAAATGGCTAATATTGTTCAAAGCCATGAACTCCATATTTTAAAAGAGTTCTTATACAATAAGGTTTATATGTTTAGAATAAGTTGTATTAGTTATATCACTGCATACATCCAAGTTAAAATGTTTCATTATGGATGCTGTATTAATTTACAAAGGAGTTAAATATATGTTCAAAACAGTTTCAGCAAACATGTCCAAATTTAAAGACTGCTGATTAATGTTAATTATTATTTTATAACAGTAGCATTAATTAGATGCTACACATCTCAATAAGTATGTAAACAATTTTCTTTTATATCATGTTAACTATTAAGAGTCAGAGGAGGAGTAGAATTAAATTTATTTGAAAAAACCATACATGTAAAATACTAAACTCTAGGCCAAATAATGTATTCACAGAAGGTCATATAAACCAGTTAATTCACCAATGAACCATGTAAACTGACAAGATTTAGGTAAGGTAGGTCAATTAACAACTACTGTAAATGAACCTATAATTTAAAAGAGTAATATAGAAAAATACCTTAAATTATTGAAAATTTTTGAAATGTATAAATTAACTACGTATTTTTAAAGAGCAATGTTAAATTCAGAAATTATCACTAAAAAACAGTTCAAATGGTAATGAATAAGTAATTAAGGAAAGGACAGGATTTATGACCATTTGAAATTTATTATAATTATTATAATAACACTTAAAATGGCAGTAAAAGTGTGAAGGAACGGAAACAGTTTTTTTGGGCCTAGATTTCCAAAAAGACAGAAATTTGGTAATTTTAACAAAAATCTCAACAAGTATGGACTATGACATATCAAATTAAACAGAATGAGGAAAATAAACCAATTATATGGTTAATAGTTCACGAAAGCGAACAATAAACTAAAATTATTCCATATATAATGTACTTTGTAATTATGTACATGGGAAGTGAGAATTATTTTAACAATACTTTTCCAATATTAACTTGGCAAGATTCTTACTAAGGTGAAGGAAGTTAGTTAGTTCTTTGTTAACGTTCAAACTGAACAGTCGATGCGGAATTGCGTTCTTTAAAACCGTATAATTAAGTGCTAAGGTTAAAGCCGAAAATCTGTGACAAACGAGAGTTACATAAATTGTGACGATTTCATTAATAAAAATATGTTAATTAATTAAGTTGATAATATATAGGCGGAGAAATTTTAAATTCTTAATAAAATCTCACATTGTAAACTAAATCTTATGGCATTCATTTAATAATAATAATATTTAATATAAGTCTAATAATAAAATTAAAAGGGAATGGAATTGTACAGAAAGGGTAAAGCTTATTAATTTATTCCTGCATAAACAAGAACTGACCAGAATTAACTTGTTTTCTGACCCCTAAATAAACTAAGTATTATTGTAAATTTGTTATTAGTTAAATAATTAATTAAGACCATTGTTACGTACTTTGATAACTTCTCCAACTAAGAATATCACGATTTAATTATTTAATCAACCGTAGTCCTTTAATTAAAATTAGAAAAACGGAACTACTTTTATGTTGCCTAGTAATTGTCTTGAGATTACTACGCTCCCCTTAACTATTTTCTTCCACTTGTAATGGAGCGCTCATGCCGTAAGCAGCGTAAAGCGTTGTTTCGCTACGTGTATATATAAAAATGTGAAAGGGTTGATACAATGACTATTTAAATAAGTAATTTGTGTGGTGATGACATCTCTCTATATTATAAACTAACGGACTATGTAAATAATACAGTATTACAACCTAGAAGGTGATAGTCAACTAATCTATCATCATGTGAAGTGTATAACAGTGAAACAAAATTTCTATCTATGTATTCTAACTACAAGAATTACTAAGAGTAACTACAGTCGCCTGAGAGGAATGTACCACACCAGGAATGATTTCACATACTTCTAGAACTTCACCATCACAGTATGATAAGGTAACGACTGAACTTCAAGAAACATCAGGAGGACCGAAGGACGAATTCTGCAGCAACTTCAGGAAACACACAGGTGACATGGAGGCTTGTCTTCCATGGTTAAGAGTTACAAAATTATAAACCCAAAAAGACAATTTAAATTATCATATTAAAGACTTGAAAACTTATGTTTAAATGTAATAACATTAAAGACTTTAGAAACCTGACATTTTAGGTAACATGTAGTATAAAATCTAATAACGCTAGTTATAGCAAAAAGGTAAAGTTTAAACTAATAGTTTTGTTGTTTTAGAAGATTAGTAAAAACAAAAAACCATTCTTCAAATGGTTAGAGTTTCAATATTGTACATGGCAAGGTGACCATAATTCATTTAATATATTTAATCCCGGATCCGTGGAATTAATCTATAAGATGTACATCATATTTTGAGGCCCCTTTGTAAAGTAGTAATTTATATATTTAATCATATAGTAAACTATATTGTTTGAGAACTTTCAATAGAGAACATAATCACCAAATGTAATAAAGAGATTTCATCTAAGTACCGAGTAAAATGAGTGCATAAATCAACAGTCTTCCCTTCCTAATATCCTGCTATATAAATTGTTTATTTGTTGTGATTATTTTCAGTGCTTCACAACGAAGGCAGCCGGTATAATTGGCACATCCAATTATTACTGGTTCCCTAGGTTATAACTCAAGAGAAGAGGTTATAATTTGCGAATTTGCTACTTTGCGTAAGAGAAAAGAAAGAAGTAATTGCGTCCCGATATCCCACGCACAAAAGCTGTTGATCTATACACTCATGTATTTCAATATGTGTCAGAGTTTGAAATAAGATAAAAAATAATAATTAATATTATAGTAAAATAGTATAAATAACTTTATTAGTAAATATAATATGTGTAACGTAATATTAGCATATAATCCAATGTAAACAAACCATGTCGGTACTTGTTAAAAGTCCCATTCATATACGTGCCACATTCTCGACAATCTCGGACGGGTAGTTTCCTGCTGCCGTTTGTTTAAAATTGTCATTGTTTAGTTGAGTTGAAAATAAGTCACCCTCCTTGTGTGGTCTATTGTTATAAGAAGCGTGTCTGTTCATGTGTTAGTAACCGAAGGGGGAATCTTTTGTCGTACGCATATTCATGCATGTGTGAAATTTCTCTCTCTCTCTCAAAGTAAAACGATAAAGGTTGTCATAACATTTTATGTGTTTATTTGTAAAAAAAAAAAAAGAAAAAGGAGTAAGAACACGATTGATTTAAAGTTTTATATTTTTGTGTAAAAAAAAAGGAAGCGTTGTATAACAATTAATGCAAATAGTAGAATAATTAGTTATAGCCGCTCACGTTACAAAAATGGCTGAATTTAATCCTGATCTGTTATTAAAAGATGAGCTATGCTACGAGGCACTTTTACGAGGTCTAAAACACGTAAATGTAACCGTGTCGGAGTTACGAAAATCATTACGCCAAACCGGATCAGATACACCCTCGCAGTTAGATAGATTGCGTGAACTCGATTATGACGGCGAACGAGAAACCTGTTATGCGAAATATAGGGAATTGATAGTATTATCTCAAAACCTTGAGGACAAGAAATCACCTACGGAATTTTTGCGCGTTACGCAACGTATAGAACATTTAACCCGCCGGTTAAATAATTTATTAAGCTGGCCCGACGTCACCGTAACCCCCCCCCGATGTGCAGAAATTTTCGGAGGAGGCATTAAGCCAATTACCCATAATTATCAACGACTTACGACGAAAATCAGACTCATCGAGAATGGAGGAAATTGAGCACTACTTACAAAAATTATATATCTCCCCAGTTCAATCTCCTACTTTAGAACACCCTCTCCCCACCTCGAACCCCGAATCACCCACCGTATCGAAGATACCACTGAGTCATGAACAATTACCTAGTAGAGAATTAAATACCCACACTATGTCAGAACCCCCACCGCCAAATGTTCAGCATAATCGCACTAGTAAATATGCGATTACAAATCATAATGCAAACACCAATCTTTCGAAAAGTATACCTAACGTATATTTTAATGTAGACCTCTACGGAAAGATTTCCCACCCAGTAGAGAAAATAATTAATGATATTCCTTACACCGATGGCTTAAGCATTACGACTCTATTGACTTTTATCAGATATCTACTGCAAATAAAAGATCTACAACAATTGAGCGATTGGCAAATACTGCAGGTCATCTTACCCAAATGTAAACCACCTTTACGAGATCGCGTGCTCGAATCATTAAACTCGAATCTTCCGGTAGAAGAACTTCATACAAATATAATCAAATATTTTATTCTCACTGGAATATATGAGGAGATAAAAAGGAATACCGTACTTCGAGTACAAAGAGCTCAAGAAAGACTGGCCCACTATATCGCAGACATCAGAGAATCTTCACGTCTACTGCAAGTCGACTGGACTGAAAAACAATTAGTCGATACTATATTGGTAGGCTTATCTCCTGAAGAACGCTCCCGTTTAGCTCTAATAAGTAGACCCCTTACTTTCGCTGACCTTGAACAATGTAGTGTGCACTCTTCAAATGTGTGGTATGGAGATCAGCATCGACATGCACCTGTATCCACAACACCACATAGAAAGGAAACGCAAGCCCTATCCTCAGATACAAGAAGTCTACGAGAACGACGCCCATTTCGGCGACCAACCTATGTTCATGGCCACGGTAAGTCCAAAGAGCCACCACCTAGACACGAAACCAGTGAGACCCCGCGTAAAGAATATATATGCTATAACTGCGGAAAACCTGGACACCTCAGTAGAAACTGTAAACGGAAACAGTATCACCAGAAAACTCATTATCCAAAAAACATGTAAGGCAGGGAGATCCGAAACCCTGTGTCTTCCGCAGCATCGTGAAAACAGGTAAACCCCTGAGAAACCACAAGTTTAAACAAAATACTAATAATAATAACAAAAGAAAATTAGACCCCTATGTTAGGAAATTTATCGATAAATGTAACTCTATTAGTAAGTGTGATTACAATAGGTGTGAATTACCGTATATACAAGTTGATATTGGTGTTACATCCACCCTCGGATTAATTGATTCCGGATCCACGCGAAGTTTAATTAGTCAAGAGCTAGCCGATCAATTATTTAAACACAATTTAGTTAAACGCAGTCAATCAGTAAATATTAGATGCGCTACAGCTAATAAGCAAAACTTAATGATAAAACTTATCATCACGTTTAAAGTAAAAATTAAAAATCTAACGTGGTATTTTCCAATGTTGGTATGCGACGAATTAGGACCCGAATTAATATTGGGAGCTGATTTTATCAGTAAAACAGGAATAATTTTAGACATTCACGAGAAGATATTTTACTTTGGATTCGACCGTTCACGGAAATATAACTTGCATGATAATGCAAATAACAGAGAAAGTACTAGCACCACTTCTACACATATAAAGCATCACGAATCTGAATTAAGTCATCTGAAAAGTAAAGATAGACGGAACATACAGACTTTAATAAAACAATTCTCCAACGTCCTCACCCCAAAATTAGGACTGACGGATCTGATAGAGTACAAAATAAATTTGAGCGACAACAAAGTAATTCGTTTAGCCCCATACAAATTATCACCACCGAAAATGGAAGTGATGAGGAACCAAATTAATAAATTGTTAGAACAAGGAGTCATCGAACCCTCTACGTCATCTTATTCATCACCTGCGTTTTTAGTACCCAAAAGTAACGACAAACATAGATTAGTGGTGGACTACAGACAACTAAATAAACGGATAGAATTTGAATCTATACCCCTTCCCGACATCCACAGTGCATTTCATTATTTTACTAAAGCAAAAATCTTTACCATTATGGATTTAAATCAGGCATTTCATCAGATACCTCTTTCGGAAGAATCAAAACGTCTTACCGCCTTTGCCGTCCCTTTCAACCTGTACCAATTTACAAGGGTACCTTTTGGTATATCCCAAGGTAGTTCTGTATGTAGCAGATTATTAGAAAAATTATTTCATGACATAAAGTTTAAATATGTGTACCACTACCTAGATGACATTGTTATCTACAGTGAGTCAATTGAGCAACATCTTAATCATCTACGTGAAGTACTAACCCGATTGGAGAAAGCTGGATTAACCGTAAATCCCAGTAAAGTAAATTTTGCTGTGACACAATTCTCATTTTTAGGTCACATCGTAAAAGCAAACGGAAAGGTAAGCATAGACCCAGAGCGAACCCGTGCCATCAGAGAATTTTTACCGCCGCGGGATGCGAAAGGAATAGCCCGATTTTTAGGAATGATAAATTATTTCCATAAGTACATCCCACATCTAGCCGAAATTGCAGCACCGCTAAATACCTTAAGAAAGAAGGGAATTAAATTTGAATGGAAGGAGCAACACCAAACCGCATTCGAGAAATTAAAAGAAAGCATAATATCACCCCCCGTACTACAATTAGCCGACTTTACAAAACCATTTGTAGTGCAGACAGACAGTTCTAGTGTCGCCCTAGGTGCAGTAATATATCAGGAAGTAGATAACTCAAGGTTACCTATTAGTTACGCTTCTCGTACCCTAACTGAGCAAGAAAAGAAATACTCCGCATACGAATTAGAATGTTTAGCTATAGTTTTCGCTTTTGAGAAGTTCAAACCATTTTTAGAACATAAGGAGTTTTTATTAGAAACAGATAATCAAGCGTTATCTTGGCTACTAAATCACCCAAAACAATTAGGCCGTATCGGAAGATGGGTATTAAGATTAAATTGTTTTAAATTCAAAGTACAACATATTAGAGGCACCCAAAACGTAGTTGCCGATACACTATCACGTATGTTCCAGCCTAGTAGTAATAATTACGAAAACAAGAGTAGAGAAACGCCGATTATTAATACTTTAATTACCGAATTTCCTCTTGCATTTACGGATTTAGCCCAGTATCAAATACAAGACCCACGTTTGAGTCCAATTATTGAACAACTTGAAAAAGGAAATAAATCAGAGAAATACATATTAAGTAGCAGAGTATTATGTTGTAAAATAGCGAACGGAAAATATCTACGAATAATTGCCCCTGATATTATTAAACCTATGCTGATGGAATATTATCACTCTTCCACCATTGGAGCACATATGGGAATAAATAAAACTATACACCGAATTCGTAAAGAATATCACTGGGAAAATATGAACAGTGAGATCGCCAATTTTGTAAAAAAGTGTAAGTTGTGTGCACTCAGCAAACCCGCTAGAAACAGCCAAATAAGTCAGTTAATCTCAGAGATTCCTGCTACCCCGTTCTCCAAAATTTATTTAGACTTTTCAGAACCCTATCCGCGTTCCAAATCAGGAAATACAATGTTACTAATTTGTGTAGACTCTTTTAGCAAATTCGTCTGGATGTACCCCATGCGGCGAGCCTTAGCTACAACCACAGTAAATATTTTACAGCATAGATTATTTAAAGAATTCGGTATTCCTGTCCATCTAGTGTCGGATAACGGACCACAGTTTAAGTCCAAGGAATTCAGGAACATGTGTTTCAAACTAGGTATAAACCATATTACCACTACAGAGTATCGTCCGCAAGGTAATATAGCTGAGAGGTATTTGCGAAACCTAAAATCTGCTTTAATTGCCTACCATGCTAACGACCATACTTCTTGGGACCAGAACCTGTCCTGGATACAATTCGCTTTTAATTCAGCATATCATGAAGGACATAAGTCTACCCCATTCGAATTATTGTTCAAGTATAAACCCAACCACCCATTATCCACTAAGTGGAAAATACATGAATTGTTACCCCTTGAAATTAGGGATAAAAATATTAGGAAAATATGGAATGAAGCGCGCGCTAATTTACGAACAAACTTAGCGAAATCAAGGAAATATCACGAGCGAAATAAAAATAATGAAGTAAAGTACCAAATCGGTAACTTAGTAATGTGTAAAACACATCCTACGAGTAGTGCAATCGATAAGACCACTTCCAAGCTATCATACCGATGGTGCGGTCCTTATCAAATTCACAAATATTTAACTCCAGTAACCGTAGCACTGTATGAACCCTCTACTCAAAAATATGTACGAAGGACACATATTTCTCAGATAAAACATTATCACGAAGAAGGTAATGGTAGAGTGCAAGTTAAATAAATGTAAAGAAAAAAGAAAGGTATATGTTTTGTACTCAACTGCAAAGGAGTACTAGAGTAACATTTAGCTAGCTAATGGTATAGATAGGTACGAGGCCTGATCACCCTTGAATCCTATTCTTCGAAAGTAGAGCAAAGTAAGAAGTCAGCTGACAGCAAATATGAGAAATAATTAAGTAACAAATTACTTAATGAGTAATTCTATCACTAGAATAACTCCCAAATAAAGAAAAACCCGGTAGTAGTCATAAGTAGAAGTGTTAAGAAAATTTAGAATGTTAACTATATGTTTTATAATGTGTGAATTTTATGTACTATTAGAATTAGTCTGTAAAGTATGATATGTAGATAGTAAGAATGAACAATTCGAGACTGACGTGTGTAACTCATAATTACATACAGAGAGAAAAGGATGAGAGAAATTACACACGGAAATCCATAAACATACTCTCGGTATATTCAAAAAAAATTATACCGGCGTCTCTGGCTTAAGCGGCGGAGTATGTGACGATTTCATTAATAAAAATATGTTAATTAATTAAGTTGATAATATATAGGCGGAGAAATTTTAAATTCTTAATAAAATCTCACATTGTAAACTAAATCTTATGGCAATCATTTAATAATAATAATATTTAATATAAGTCTAATAATAAAATTAAAAGGGAATGGAATTGTACAGAAAGGGTAAAGCTTATTAATTTATTCCTGCATAAACAAGAACTGACCAGAATTAACTTGTTTTCTGACCCCTAAATAAACTAAGTATTATTGTAAATTTGTTATTAGTTAAATAATTAATTAAGACCATTGTTACGTACTTTGATAACTTCTCCAACTAAGAATATCACGATTTAATTATTTAATCAACCGTAGTCCTTTAATTAAAATTAGAAAAACGGAACTACTTTTATGTTGCCTAGTAATTGTCTTGAGATTACTACGCTCCCCTTAACTATTTTCTTCCACTTGTAATGGAGCGCTCATGCCGTAAGCAGCGTAAAGCGTTGTTTCGCTACGTGTATATATAAAAATGTGAAAGGGTTGATACAATGACTATTTAAATAAGTAATTTGTGTGGTGATGACATCTCTCTATATTATAAACTAACGGACTATGTAAATAATACAGTATTACAACCTAGAAGGTGATAGTCAACTAATCTATCATCATGTGAAGTGTATAACAGTGAAACAAAATTTCTATCTATGTATTCTAACTACAAGAATTACTAAGAGTAACTACAGTCGCCTGAGAGGAATGTACCACACCAGGAATGATTTCACATACTTCTAGAACTTCACCATCACAGTATGATAAGGTAACGACTGAACTTCAAGAAACATCAGGAGGACCGAAGGACGAATTCTGCAGCAACTTCAGGAAACACACAGGTGACATGGAGGCTTGTCTTCCATGGTTAAGAGTTACAAAATTATAAACCCAAAAAGACAATTTAAATTATCATATTAAAGACTTGAAAACTTATGTTTAAATGTAATAACATTAAAGACTTTAGAAACCTGACATTTTAGGTAACATGTAGTATAAAATCTAATAACGCTAGTTATAGCAAAAAGGTAAAGTTTAAACTAATAGTTTTGTTGTTTTAGAAGATTAGTAAAAACAAAAAACCATTCTTCAAATGGTTAGAGTTTCAATATTGTACATGGCAAGGTGACCATAATTCATTTAATATATTTAATCCCGGATCCGTGGAATTAATCTATAAGATGTACATCATATTTTGAGGCCCCTTTGTAAAGTAGTAATTTATATATTTAATCATATAGTAAACTATATTGTTTGAGAACTTTCAATAGAGAACATAATCACCAAATGTAATAAAGAGATGTCATCTAAGTACCGAGTAAAATGAGTGCATAAATCAACAGTCTTCCCTTCCTAATATCCTGCTATATAAATTGTTTATTTGTTGTGATTATTTTCAGTGCTTCACAACGAAGGCAGCCGGTATAATTGGCACATCCAATTATTACTGGTTCCCTAGGTTATAACTCAAGAGAAGAGGTTATAAAATGAACACTTTTCAAGTCAAAACTTATAAAAAAACTCCACGACAACAGTGAAAACGAACACCACACTACATGATACAAGTGTTTTAAAACATCAAAACTATATAATATTAATAATTCCATCTACCACAGAATAACAATTTTTCGTCACGAACAGACATAAGTGCATACCTCTAATAGAAAATAATTAACACCAGTGGACACTGAACACTCATCCAGACTACCCCAAACAACATACTAGACAGATTATACAATTTCGGGGATGTTTAAAACAATTATAAAGGTGATTTTATCGTGAGATTTTCTCGCGACGAATATTACAAATAACCTCTTCAATTCTGCTAGCGGCCATGATGGAAACACGATGCACTGCCACCAACGTTGACTGACTTCATAGCCTACAACATTGGTCTGAACCTCAAATATATTAAACATTTTATATATTATTCACAATTGTTAGATATTAATTAATTAAAATTATTTCTTGTAAATGTTATACTTTCTCGTCCTGCCCTTCTCTGACTATTATAAAATAACCGCTTCAAGAACCTTTTTTAATAATTATATGAATTTTTAACCTGTATTCAAATATCGATCTATCCCTGGGACGGAGTCGAACAATTGTTCTAAATCGATTTAATATCGATTATTGTTAATATTTGTTAATAAATCCATTTGTTTTAACTGTGTGGATTGGAAAATTATTTCACACTTTACTGTAAGGTTTTAATTAAGCACGAGACTTCCTGGAAGACGAAGAATATTAACGAAATGTGAGATACTGGAGCAGCACGGAAAATCATTAATCGATTGCTGAAAGGAGACAATCTGATTGACTCCGGATTTTGTTAATCTCTACCAGAAGTGCAAATTAAACAGAAAATACCTTTCAGAATTCTAGAAACTTGAATAAAACAATAAACCAGGATTAATTCTAAATTATATACAACAAACAAACATACATTTTTTTTTTCAGAAAAATTTTTTTTTTATAAATTTTTTTTTTCTTTCTTTTATTTGTAACTACAGCTTACAGGTCTTGTTACAATATTCAGCCGTCATCTTATCAAACGATTCATTTCTCGCAGTTGGTTTTCTAATTTCGAGGAATAGTTCTGTGGTTCTTGGGACTGAGTCTCACGTGATGCGAACATCAAGTACCCAGGAAGACGAATCTCCCGCCCAAACACCAATTTTGCTGGAATCATTCCCGTTACTGATGGCCTAAACACCACTGGCTGATCCAAGTATGTTTGGTTCTCGTCAACAACCTCTTGCGTAAACTCATCTTCAGCAACTTTCCCCCGGGCCCTTCTATCAGCTCATGAACAAGCAAGAGTTTTGTCTCGACACCCATAGTTGGCTTTCCAATCACTTCTTTTGTCGTTACACGTATTTGTATTTCCTCTGCTAGTTCTTCCTCCATTTCCGCTTCCAATAGGGAGGGTTCCTCTTGACCAAACCTGTTGACTTTTTCTTCAGCCAATGCCACTTGCTTAATCAAATGGTTGGTAGGCCCTGTCATTTTAGCCATGCAAAACTTTATCTTCTCTTGGCCGACCCTCAGGACATTCTATCTTAGGTCCACAACGAATCCGTAGGCATATGTCCGTGCCAAGAATCACTTCATCGACAATGTCTGCAACGAGCATTTGGTGGTTAAACTCGAGAAGACCAGGAGTACACGTACGTCTACATTTCCTAGCATTTTGACGGGGCTTACAGTCACAGTCTGCATTTTACAAGAGCTAATTAGAGGCTGGCGGTTGTTGACTAAGTCAGGACGCAAAATGGACACTGTTGCCCTCGTGTCAACTGTAAATGATGTTGGTTTACCTTTCGCAAATCCATTAAAAATCAGGTCTCCACTGGTCTTATGTAGCGTGGAAACTGTGTGCTGTTCTGGGGCTTTACTTCTCCAATAGGTGCAATCACTCTCTTATCTCGGTATCTTCTCCCAGCAGTCTACCTGTAGATGTCAACGTTTTCCACAGTTGTAACACTTCGGTCTTCTGTTTTTTCCATCGTTCAAATCGTTGCGGCGCTCTTGAACTTGTGAAGTGTTTGTCCGGCAACATCGTTTTTCTGCACCCATCGTAACGGCAATGTGATACAGGGATCTACTGACTGCAATGTGATGGCACAAACCCATTAATATAGCGGGACGCTGACTTGGCAGCTTTAAACTCTAGGCCGTGAACAAGAGCTTCTGAGATATTTCGGTGTCTTGCCATTCGTAACACTTGCTGTAGTTCGTTATCTCGGACACCGGTAGTAAATGTCTGTATCTCAAAACTCGTTCAAAAATCGTCTGGCGCTTCAGGATAGACCAGTCTAATTAGTCTGTCGATACTTGCTTCAAACTCTTGAAGCAAATCCGGAATGCTGTCGCATTGCTCTCAACTGGGTGCAGTACACATCTCGCAAATGTTTATCACCATACCGTAATTCCAGAGCTTTTATCAACTCGACATAGATGTTCTGTCTGTCAGGTGGCACTTTCTGTAGTAGTTCTGCCGCGGGTCCTTTTAATGAGAGAACGAAAGAGACTGCCTTGTCTTTCTCTGTTCAATTATTTGCGCAGCAGCAGCTTCAAATTGGCGGAGGTACGTTGCCCAGTAACTGCTTTTGTCAAAGGTTGGAGCTTTGACATGAACTGTCCCTACTGCAGGCAAAGTTATTTCTCTGTTGACTTATTTTCTATGTTTTTCTGTCTTTATCATTGGTACAGTCTGTTCAGAAATTTGTTTTTGTTGTATCTTTATGAATTGCTCAATTTCATTTTTAATTTGTTTTCTTATGTTTGCCATTGAGTTTTCTACTGCAGATATTTTTGTTGACATAGCTTCTTCCACAGTAAAGACAGATTTTTCTACTTCATATATTTTATTTGACATGGATTCTTCTACGTCAGATATTCTGGTAATCTGGTTATTAGGCTCACCTCACCTCTTAATTCACCTACGTCACCACGTAGGAGACCTAATTCTGCGGTAGTATGTTCTTGCATCTGCTTTTGCTCATGAATTAACGCTTTGATGTCACCTGCTTCACGTTTACGTTCCTCTGCTTTCTGCTTACTTCGTTCCTCTGTTTCTTCTGTTTCTTGTCTTCGTTCTTCTTCTTGTCGTCTTTCTGCTTCTAGCAGGTAAGTTTTCTGTCGCTCTTCCGCTTTGTCTGCATCCTGTCGTCGTCGTTCCTCTGTCTGCAACAACAGGGCCTGGTCTCCTGATCGTCGTAGATACAGAAAACAAGACACAAAACAAAATACAAGACACAAATTAAGTCACTAATCACCAGCTTTAATCATCACAGTGAAACTGTTCGTAATTAACAACACAGTCTCTTACAACAAATAAAATAAAAATTGTTCACACGCAATAAAATGTCAACTAATATAAAACACAATTGAATTACAATTATACCGCCCGATTATAAAACACAACACTTCGCTACATTAACCACTTGAACGCACAGAGTAATCACTTGTAATCGCCCGACAATACTTGAACCGCACTGTAATATATCTCAACTATAACTGAAACTGAACGTCGTTGAGTAATGGTATTTATAACCCCCCCCAAATACTAGATTATTCCATACTGCGCACTAACAATAAAGGAAAACATTAGAGCGTAATTCATTGCGGCCTTGACACAGTTCGCGCGGCTTCTGATACAGTCTACCTAATGCGTCGAGAATCACATACGCCACACAGATTCACCTGGATTCATCTGGAACATTCGATAAACACGTAGATTGTACTGCAATGTCGTAACAATACCTTTCTATCTATTTTTAATAATACAAGTTGCATATTTTTTTCTTTAAGAAACGCAATTGGTTAAAGTCTTTAATTAGTATTTACACATGTGTAAATTAATTTTAGACCATGTCTGCGAAAACGCGTGTAATCCCGCGAATATCATAACATAATTACCTACAGCGTCACAGCATTTCGTTTGTTGTTACTGAATAGAACACTAATCAGTGTTCAGTGACATTCTAAGCACGTAATAATCAGGTAGACTACATTGGCTACTGCTCGTGTACCAAGAATCTGAATGTTGTTAATGAGCACCAACAATGTACTGTATTGCACTGTATTATCTGTGTTACAAGCTATTTAACGTACTGCAAATTACTCTCTAACCAGCGTTAAAAAACATTACTCAGACTTCAAGAAGTATGACCATTAAAACGAATGAACTTGCACCGAACCAGCGTAACGTTTTGAAAAAAGTTCGTGAATCGCAATGTACAAAATTAAAGATCTTTTTCGTAATCCAGTAATTTATACATACGTACGAATGATTTAAAAGAAGGTTAACAATAGGTACAAGAACAACAATAAAACAGAAATATGGATAAATCGGACGATTTTTCGAACAGCAAACTAATGCTTCCTTAAACCCTTGAAAATTACCCGTTTCAGTAAAACAGGTTAATAAGTTATGTTTTAAATAGCCAGAAGAGTAGACGAGAAAGAAAATAATGTTATTGAAGATAAAGAAGAATTTAAATTAGATAAACAAATTTCAGAAACAGTAATTAAATAGATCAAAATACAAGACGATGGTTCGTTAATACATTTTATAATGTCTGATGACCCATTTTGAATCACTGTGTGAATATACATTCGTTATAATAAGTACGATTATAGAACAATTACTATTATAACAATAATAATTCGTAACTAGAAGGAACATTAAAAATAAGTTATTACTGTAACTTATTACTGTAACTGGAATTACTGTAATTGCCAAATGAAGCAATTACTGTAATTATATAAAATATTACGGAATATATATTGTAACGATACTCTTAACAACTCACTTTTGCACATATGCTATTACCCATTTGTGCGCACTTACCCACGTCTCGAAGGTATACTCTTCTTCTGCAGTACCGTATTTACCTTGATGTTTCCCAGCTAGGTCGCAGGCTTTGGTAGTTAATTGAGGGTGGATAAGCACGTGAATATCGTTACAAGTAAAGAGTACAAAGGATTTATTACTGGTTGTGAAATTAGTACGACTTTGTTACTGAAATTATATTCATTTTGTTTATTAATTAAAACTGAAAATTGTCATGTTATTAATTAGTGTGTGGGTTAACTAATATTGAAACCCTTATATTCACTTATACGAATATCATATACTTATAACGTGGCAAAATCTTATCTCTTAAAGTCTAAGACACATTATACACAAAAATAAGACATATATGACCTGGAATATTTACACAGACATATAATACATAACACATATATTATTACAATGCGTGATTAACACGTACGAAATTGAATATTAATATTGACTTAGCAAGGGTGGTTTTTTATTATGTACCATGTACCACTTAATTAAAAAAAAAATAATTAAACATTTATAAAAATTCTAATAGAGACCATTCTATTACTTTATTTAACTATACTCCTAATGTCTCAATTAATGAGGGAGCTCCGGTACGACACAGCAGATGGGCCACGCAGCAGAGAGATAACAGGAGGCGTAGCTCAAGGCTTGGGCCCCGACCTGTGGAATGCCTTCTATGATGGAATCCTCCGGATGGAGATGCCAGATGATACCTTTCTGGTAGCATATGCTGATGACGTGGCTGCCGTGATCACCGCGAGAGACGCAGAGGAGGCGCAGCGCATGCTGAACCAGGTCATGCGCAGGGTCCGCATCTGGATGGACGAACACGATCTGAGCCTTGCGACGGAGAAGACAGAGATTGTGCTGCTCACTCGACGACGTATACCCACAATCACACAGTTCGTGGTGGGGGAAAAGGCGATAATATCAAAGCCAGCGGTGAAGTATCTAGGGGTGCACCTGGATACTAAGCTTTCCTACTGGGAGCAAATTCGATGTTCCTCGGAGAAAGCCGCTAAGGTCGTTGCTGTGCTAAGCAGACTAATGGCAAATGTCGGAGGCCCAGCTGCAGGAAGACGGCGACTGCTGATGTCGGTGACCAACTCGATTCTCCTCTACGGATGTGAGGTCTGGGCCGACACACTGAAGCAAGAAAAATACCGCAAGCAGATGGCCGCGGTACAACGAAGAGGAGCACTTCGGATTGCAAGCTCCTACAGAACGGTGTGGGAACCAGCAGTGTTGGTCGTCGCTGGAGTAATGCCAATAGATCTGATGGCTGAGGAGAGAAGGAGGGTATACACAACCAAGGAAGACTTGTGGTTTGTAGAAGCAAGAGCAGTGGCCAGGGCACACTCCATGCGGAGCTGGCAACTACGATGGGAGCAGGAGAGTCGAGCTAGGTGGACGGCGAGGCTGATTGGGAACCTCCCTGAATGGGTGGACAGAACGCACGGCGAGGTAGATTATTACCTTACTCAATTCCTGACAGGGCATGGTTATTTCTGTGCATACCTGCGAAGGATGGGTAACATGGAGGATCCGTCGTGCGTGTATGGCGACTCAGACTCTGATGACGCTCATCATACTTTTTTCGAGTGTCAACGGTGGGTGCTGGAGAGGCGAGGACTCGAATCGGAGATTGGCACCATGACGCCTGATAACATCATAGACGTCATGCTCAACAGCAAAGAGAACTGGGACATGGTTGTGACCTTCGTGAGGATGGTCCTGCGGCAAAAGAAGCCTGAACTGGACCGTCTCACAGGTCGCTGATATAGATAAAGCTGTAGAAGCCTAGTAGGCGCAATACGAGGTGCCACCCTGAAGCCATACGAATAGTTGTTCCAGGGGGGGGTTCCCTGCCTGTAAAGTGGAGGTTTTTTAGTGGGTGCGAGTCCCACACACCGGGAGACCAGTCGGGTGTCTCCTGATGGTGCATAATGCATTTTTCCTCCCCCGAAAAAAAAAAAAATGTCTCAATTAATTAAAATCTACAATTGAAGTAAACTTTCGTACTTGATTTTACGTTACAGTTGCTTGATTTTAATTATATAATAAAAATATAATAAAATATGATTTCTCTAATTACCATTTATTTATGAGATCAATAAGTTTTATGTTCTTTGTTGTAAATTATTATTCTCTGAACTTTTATTAATTATTCATTATGCATATAAAAATAATAAAATTTATGTAAACTTGGATATGGAATCTAGAGCCTTCTGTTGATAGGGTCATTTATAAGATTGAATAAATGTCTGACTTCACCTGCATATTTATGCAACCATTTAACTGTGTTGTTACCGTCACCTGGGCTCTCGAGTTTTGGGATCCCCTTCCGGTATCACCTTCTCTGTCTCTGCGTCGTTTGGAATTACTCTCTCCGTCTAAAGGATGCTGAGTTGTGACATGGACCTCTGGTCGTGATGATGTACGGCTGGCTGTAGCTGCGCGTGGCTGTCCCTGCGTCCTCTAGTATATTGCTCTGTTTCCTCTCCTCTCCTCGTCTTTTCCCTCGTGGATGTCTCAAAGTTCTACGTGGACTTCTTGAAGTTCATCGACGACGTTTCGACTCCTCGTAGTTTACGGTATTATTGTCTTTTACATCACTCGTGTATATCACTAATTACTTTCACCGACGTACTGCCTGCTCCATTGCACTTTAGTTTGCGTAATACGATTTCAAACATTACTTAAACTTTGTAAAATTTGCGGTGGTGAGATGCGTGGACTTCACATGCTGTCTGTTGATGATCTGAGCAAGAGTGTGTCGCTCGCTGGGGTTTTATACTCCTGCGGGCGTTCAACTCCTGTTGGAAACTGTTCGGACAGAGTTGAACAAGTCAGCGCGTCGGTTTATTAACTAATTACAACCTACGAGTCTTTCTATGAAGCGCACACTTTTTATAAATATTATTTGACAAATCGTTAGGCACATTAATAAACTTAACCTATGCAAATTATGAACATTAAGGTGTGTAAACTATGGAAGTTATGGCAAAATTTCACACGGTAGCTGAACGTTTCCCACGATCAAAGACCTCTTAGTATCGAATTGTAGCGCCGGGCGCCAGCTGTGTTTCTACATATGTCTCTGATTCGTGTGACTTCTGGTTTTCGTTCAGCACTTAAAAAACTGTGTAAAATTTTCCATAATCGTATATATAATTCAACTTGTTCTTCATTTACATACTAACACACACACACACACACACACACACACACACACACACACACACACACACACACACACACACACACACACACACAACTGATACCAAACGGTTGCCTGCACCAATGACGTCACAGCTGCCGGTCGAGGCGTGTTTCGTCTTCCTTCGCTGCGTTAAAAACCAACAAGGCTTGGCAATTCCATATGCATGTTCACTTACAATTATTTCCTTATTTAAAATTAATTAATAAGTTTGTTTCTTTTATTTATGACTTATACCTAACGCTTAATTATTACATTATTTTCATTATTTACATCTTTCACACGACTCATACGAGCGTTCGTATGTTCTCATACCGCAGTCAGGAGTTGATACGGAGACTTATGCTAAACGTATCGTTGCAATATATTATATAAAGTTGCTCGTCATTAGATAAGAATTGCAAAGGACCTTCTCGTACAGTAGTCACTGCATAAAATTGCACTTTGATATTCAGATATTGTGAATATTATATTCATATATGTTGCATTTTACTGTTTTAATTGGAATGTACTGAGCTATACTGATCATTTCAACCTTCAAACAACCATTCTAGCCTTGTCATAGGGCTGCAAAGAACACTTTATCACTGATATGCAGAATATATTAAATATAATCTAATCAGCTTTAACGCTCCTGAGGTGGGCACAAAAGTCTTCTTCTTCTTCGTCTTCTTCTTCTTCTTCTTCTTCTTCTTCTTCTTCTTCTTCTTCTTCTTCTTCTTCTTCTTCTTCTTCTTCTTCTTCTTCTTCTTCTTCTTCACACTGTGGACCTTACGATCCCTTGCGCACTCTTTGGTTTGACCATCTTTTCTTTGATCTTCCAATATTCCGCCGTCCTTTCGGATTATAAACCAAAACTTTTTTTGGTATCCTATTTTTACGCGACCTTTCAACATGGCCTGTCGAATCCTCTGTGTAGTGATTTTTGTTTACGTTGTATATTCCAAGGTGTTCCTTATATCATCATTTCTTAGCCGGTCCCTCCGTGATACTCCTAGTACTGATCGTAAAAATCTTATTTCAGTACCCTGTATCTGTCTTTGGGTGTTTGCATTCAGCGTGCAAGTCTCACTGTCATAAAGGCCGCATGGCACTCCCATCACTTCAAACCGTAAACTATAACGCGTACATAAGGTTACGCGCCTATATTTAACATGATGTCTTTAAAATTTTGCTTTATTCATCACGAATAAAGGCGTATGTTTTGGTGCGGTGCAGCTCACATCGTCCAATTTAAAAAGAAAGTACTATAATTTATGTGTTCCTAATGTTGCAAATACCTACATATAATTTAGTTTAGTTACATGCAGGGCATAATTACAGCCATCTAAAACGAACTCACGGCATAAAACGACATAGGTTCTAACGGATCAGATGCACTGTTTAAAAGCGTTGCCCGAGGTTACGGCTTTACCTGTATCGTTAATCAGTTCGAAACTAGTGATAAGTTAGCAGTTTTGACAGGGCGCAATATTCTAACAGACAATTCTACCTCCTAAAACTATTGAAACATGTGAATTTATGTTAAATGGCAAGCCCTAACACAAACAAATAATTTTTTTACTTGAACACTGTTACTTCTTGTAAACTTTGTATTGTAATTATAGTAAATTTCTAACCCTTACTTTTTACCTAATTTAAATTATATTATATTTAAAATGTAAGTGTATACAAAAATAAAAAAAATCCGTGCTATAAAATATATAATTTCATGTTGGTCTTAATATAGTATATTTTTGATGAATTTAATGCATTTCGTATATATGAAAACACTTTTCAGTTAAAGTTGCAGTATGATTCTTAGTATCTTAAGACACACTAAACCTCAGTCTGGATGTTCTCGTCTACATAGTGAAGGAATGTTGATATCGTCTCGTGATCAGAATTGTAATATCGTCTTGGACTTTAAAAATCAACTACAGAGATATGGGAGAAAAAGTATTGGAAAATATTACAAGTAAAGTTATTCCAAAACGTTTGAAAAGACATTAGTTCACATTTATACTTGGTTTGTAGAGTCTACATAACAAAACCGTAAATGAAATTTTATGTTTGCTTACACTCCTATATTCCTATACTCCTATACGCACGCGCGTATCTATGTCTGTGTGTTTGTGTCTGGGCTGTGTAGTATTTATAAAAAATATGTCGTGTACCTTTCACACTCACAAGAATGGCTCATGATGAAAAGGATTGATTACACCAAAGGTGTAAACCATTACACCATTAATAAATATTAGTATATGATTATTAGAAACAATTTTACATAGAAAACAAAACTAAACCATTTGAGTTTTTATATTTAATTGAAGCGGAAAGTATATTATTATCGCTTTTTATAAATGTACCATATAATAATGGACTGCTTTTTGAACAAGGAAATTGGCTTTGCAGAACCAAGACAGGGTCCCTGCTTGAGTCGTAGGGTTTATATTGGTCAGCATTTTGCTTCAGCCGCTTATTTTTGCCCTAGATACTCATTTTCACAGACCGAGTTTACTTGCTTGCTGAGGAAACAATACCTCAATTTGATGGTGCTGACAGGCGCCTAATCTTTCACCTGCACCGTACCTACAAGTCTACTTAGTTTGCATAAATATCATATACTTTATATAAAATTCATTCCAATAAACGTTTTAAAAAAAACCCTTTGGATACAAATTTCTAGCTAGTGTGGTAGTCCACTGTTTCCGACTTTTCACTTTTGCATTTTATTGTTTACTTGGAATGTGCCCAGCTATACATACTGAACTTGTATTTATACTGAACTTGTGTTTATACTGAACTTGTGTTTATATTGAATTGTGTATCAATTCACAGAGTCGTTCCTCCTTTGTGACACTGATTCGTGTAATTCTTCAACACCATTTTCTTTTGCCTCGTCGCACGTAAGCTATGGAACCCTTGGTTGCAGCTTAAATTCCATTTTGAGTTGTGTAAACATTGCTTACTTCAAAATAGATATTTGTCTTGTTCATATAAAATTAGAGTTACCAAAAAGTTGTTTGGATTTTATAATTACAATTTAAGTATTTAAATTTTTATAATGCGCGTATTTATTTTTCATTATTATATTAGGGAAGCTTTCATAATTTTATCAATATTTGTTTTTTTTTCAGAAGAGTTAAGCCTGAAGAATACAGTACTTAACTATCATCACTAGATAATCTTAGAAAAAGCTTGCAACCACAGTGGCTTACAAAGAATTAAATTACCTTACAGAATAAACCACTAATATTTAACATTAGTGATAAGAACAACTTATTCTTTTTCTTCCCTGGTGAGTAGACAAATACTCACTGGTTACTCTTGATTGTTTTATGTACGTGAGCAGAAAAAGAAATTATGAATCTAGAAAATGCTTGGTAAGACAAACTGATATGGCAATTCTTTGTGGTTTTTACAAAACAGCCCAATGTTTCGTTTATTGCTGAAAGGAAATGTTTGGTACTCTGATTACATGTGTAATTGTACATTAACGAATTTACACTACTTTACAAGAGATGTGTTTAGAAACTAGTTGAAAACTGAGGACGGCATTTTTGTCTAATAATTTGTCCTTTTCTCTTTCTCTCTCTCTTTCTCTCTTTTTCTAGTATTTTATTTCGACATTTAATAATTTAGACGCGGGGTAGGAAAAGTGGACAAAATGTTGTAAAAATCGTATAAATCCGTGCTTAGTATCAATTTCCAGACATTTTTAACCAAACCCTGAATATAATGCTTAGTTTTCAAAATGTTCTAATTTTAAGGCATCAAAGAATAAAAAATGAATCAACATTTACAAAAAAAAAAATATAAAACTGCATGCCGGGTATCAAACCAAAGGGAATTTAAATCCAAGCTGGATGTCGTTTTTACTTTAGGGACACCACACTCCAAAGTAAGTAAAACTTTTTAAAAATTGGAAAATTGCATGCAATAGCCTAAATCAAATTACGAGGAATTTTATTTAAATTATAAATACCATATCTTTAATAATTTGACAAAATTATTGCCTATCAACTCCCCTTCCAAATTCTGAACCGCCTTTCAAACGTTAATAAACTATGTTTGCAAAAAACTATATATTTTAAAGATATATATATATATTTTAAACTATTACATACAGGCTTATAAACACTTATGGAAACGTACTTCATCGTGTTCGGTGACCTTTCCATGGTATTCCTACGATACCGTTAACAACCACGAATAATATCTTAATTTTATTAATTTCATTATTTAATTAATTTAATAATTTAGATTTCATGTAATAGTAAGTGAAACTTGTTAATCTTGGAGCTTACTAATTATTCTTATTTAAACTAAAATATTCTGAGTAACTAAAGTATTAACGAATATTTTAATATTAATTAGAATATTAACCACATTTTCGGAGTTATTTTTCTTATTATGCTTCGGCCACGTAGCATAATACACTTAGTGAATAAATTCATAATTAATGTCATGAATTTATGAACTTTACAGAGTCTTTTTATGAAATTTAATAATTTGCATATCGCATAACACTGAATGTAAACATTATTTTTCACAGTTAGAATTTTTTATAACCGAATTTCAGATGAGTTAAAATACTTTGTCATTTTGAAGTTGATTTAATTTTTTTTCATAACGTATTGTGACATTTAATGTTTTTTGTAACGAATGCAATTAAAATCGTTCTTCGCCATCTTATAACTAATTAAATAACATTTTACTACCGAAAACAGTGGTATTTTGAACTCCACGTGTCTACTATCGCTTTGCTTTTAATCCATATATACTACTGTATAAAATACAGTACAATAGATACTGTCTGAATTATATAATTGTAAGTGTTTCTGCAATTAGAGATATGAGTACTCTTTTGATTTCCTATGTATATTCTTTCTTGTTTCAAGTTAGCGTACTAACCTTATTGCACTGAGTAATTCTGTTGACTATTGTTTCACTTCTTGCTACGTTTCAATTACTTTTCCTATTGCTGAATCCTTCTAATTTTGTTCCACTTATTCTCCAGGCGAGTCTGTCAACTGGCATTTTATATATGTAGTGTAACCATCCAAATTTACTTTATTGTCTTTGATTTTCAATTGTGCTTTGAAAACTGACCTTCTACTTATATCTCTTCTTGGGTTTTATTGAAGTCTATTGAAGATCTTATTTTGCCTACAAAGTAAAGCCTCAATATACAAAAATTTCATAAATAACATTTCTCTTTCAAAATATTCATGTTCAATTTTACTTAACTTTACACGTTTATGAGTCCAAACACAAACACACACACACACACACACACACACACACACACACACACACACACACACAGATATCATTTAAACAAATTAATCATTTTTATTAGTTTCTTAAATTTACTTTATTTATTTAAGAAACAGGTTTTCCATAAAATGCCAACTTTCAACAAGACTAGAATGTAACTGAGAAGTAAACGTTCTCCTCCGTTATTTCCTTACAAATTAATAGCTTGAAGCAGTTTTAGCGACAAACAGACGGTACACGGACAACTTGACAAGAGGTGACTAAAAAACTCTGCTATCATCAATCTTAAATTAGATAGAAAAACTGTATTTTGCTATTCATTATTCACTGACTACATTAATAGCAGAAAAAATATAAAATTACGAAATTAGAGATGTCAGTTTAGAGTAATGAGACCCTAAGTGCCCCAACAAAATACACTACCTTGTTTCCACCTTAAAGCTTGCTTGTTGTCATTACCTTGCTTTAATTTAAAGCACATACGTGTACCATACACGAGGTCTGTGTAAAAAGTAAAGAGACCAACTTGTTTTTCTCCCAGAGTGGTAACACTGGAAACTAGAAAATTAAGTATTATCACTTTCTTAACTTTATCACATGTAACTGTGCTATTGTATTTGTGTTTGTTTTGTCTCAATGTACATAAATGGAGCAAAATAATACAATGGAACTGCTGTATACAGTCGGTGTTTATCTCAAACTTTAATACAGCAGAATGGAAACGTTTAGCAAGTTAAAACAACCTTAACAAAGATCGTAGGCTTTCACGGTCGGTATTTCACTAGAATACAACTGCCGAGCTATTAAGCCGTGGTCCAACATTACTACAGTTATGGTAGCTATTGAAAAGCTGGTCCACGGTAGCAATCCCGTCGACATGAACTATACAACAGCTTAACAAAATTCGCAACAAGAACCAAAACAAACGTTTCGGCCGTACTCACGACCGCCTTCTTCAGTGTGGCGGTAAAGAGGTAGTAAGCCGCTCAAGAGACTGAGATTGTAAACGAAAAATCTTCATCTCACAATCTCAATCTCTCGCGGGACTTACTACCTCTTTACCGCCACACTGAAGAAGGCCGTCGTGAGCACAGTAGAAACGTCTGTTTTGGTTGAATTTTTATATATTTCATGTTGTTGGGGTTGCTACCATGGACCAGCTTTTTGATAGCAACCATACTTTTAATAATTTTGGACCACGGCCTGGCAGTCCGGCAGTTAGTTTCCACTTAAAACGACCTGTTGTACACGACCAAGCACCCTACAAACTGATGCAAAATCACCAAAAGCTAGAGATTCATCTAGCCTGCTTGTCGTCTCATGCAAACAGTTCTTGAGTATGAAGTAAAATTAAATCAGCACACTATTCATGAAATGTGTGAGAATGATACGAGTCCAGCTAGAGATTGTCAACTCCTGAATGCTTGAACACGTAAAGCTCAATGTCACATTACACTTAATGTTAACAAGTATTAAGTCAAAAGTTGAAACTAACTAAGCAACGGCCCTTATACTGCCTTGGTGTTAGTTCACATAAATATTTTCCTTTTCAAGAAATAGAAAACCAACGCCGATGCCGTTATTTTGAAAGTTTGGAGAGCATATAAAAGATTATTGTTTCAATTAGCAGGATCGGCGTTTCCCTCAGCGCATAGTTTCCCAAGCAAATTACTTTGAAGGAAGATAAAGTTGATTTGTATTTAATGTGACAATAATTAGTTTTATACAATTAGTCACATTATTTTTTTGCACGAACCACGTATATACACGATACCATACACCATATGTGTTATAACTTATGATGTCTGGTCCACATACCATATACGATTAATTTAAACATATCGTAAAATGAATATTGTTACGACATGACAGAACAATCTACGTATTTGTCGAATGTGCAAACAGAATAATCTCGATGTAACGCGTGTGGCGTACGTGCTTGTCGACGCATGTTCGAGAGGTTTCTCGAAGGAGCCAGCCGCGCGAATTGTGTCAAGGCCGCAGTTAATTACGTAGTTCACACGAGCGCTAAGACGCAATTAGGAACATTCTGGTATGTGATCGCAGGTATAAATACATGGCGGCAGCGGCCTTAAGTTTCAGTATTAGTGCGATATATTGACAGCGCGGTTCGAGAGTTATTGTCGGGCGAAATTACTGTGCGCGTTCAAGTAGTTATTAGTTAACTGTTGTGTTTTATAATCGGACGGTAATTGTAATACAATTGTGTTTAATTTTAGTGGACATTTTATTGCGTGTGACCAATTTTTATTTGATTTGTTGTCGAGACTGTGTTGTTAATTACGAACTGTTAACTGTGGAAATTAAAGCTGGTAATTAGTGATTTAATTGGTGTCTTGTACTTATTTTGTTTCCACTCTACCTACGACGATCGAGTAGACCGTCGTAACAATATTACTAAATTCTAGGAATTATATCAGCGACAACTGGTGCAATAGGGCCGACTCCCGGTAGGGTTTTATGGTATGGTCTACTAGTGAGCTTAATCATCCGCAACTCTATTCCATCAGCTGGTTGCACTCAGACCTACAATCTCGGTACACAATGATTCTTTGCAAGAAAACAACCTCTATAGCAAACTGGTATTAGCGTTAAATGATAGACGTATTTAGAGAAAGTCATTTAAGTCATAACGTGTTAGCTTATACAGTACATGTTGTTGGATATTCCTTCACACGAAAGTCACGCTGGGCTCATTATTGGTGTGTAATAAGTTTATATATGTTTTAATTTCCGTCCAGGTGTGTTCTTTGAAAGTTGCGAATAAATTAAATTAATTCCCCATTATTGGGTAACAGCCTACAGACGGGTAAGCCATGTGTAAGAGCTCCCTCCTTACGGGCCATGACTCCCGGTAAGTTTTATTCAGGTAGTAATTATTTAATTTTTTGAAGGCGGAACAGGCAGCGCTTTGCCTATTCTGTGTTGTGAAGATGATGATGATGATGATGATTTTTTTAATTTTATGTTACTTCACTACGTTTTGTTTTAACACGATCACATACACACGTATAATAATTTTGTATGTACACCTAAAGACATTCTGACCAGCCAAAACATTGTGATATAACGTGCAAGTAGCAAGCCGTCTAATTATGTTTACTAATAACCAGAAACGTCTCCTACAAATAAGAAAATTGTTTCCTCTGTGTGTACCAAACTTGAAATTGGTTTGTTATTTCTCAAGAAATTGAATGTTAAATTTAAAAAAGTTGAGTTAACTAATGCCCAAGCTAGAAGTACTTTTGTTTACCCTCATCGTTTTATTCTTATTCCTAGAACAATTTCTTTCTTTTTGCGTTACTTTACTGCACCATTAATGACGTAAACCAAGGCCTATATTACGGGTTGAATAAACAATGAAAAGCCGCCCTGTCTTCTTGTATACTTAAGTCTTACTCGCATAACCTTAAAAAATAGTATAAGTATTTGAACCATTCAAAACTTTGAGACAAATAGCAATGTTTACAAGAAGCGATTTCGTACTCATAACATGGCTGTAGCGTACCAGAATACAAAATCCACTTAATTGCACATAGCTAATTAGTCTATTTATTTAATTCAACTTAGTTTACTACATTTCTTAATTTCAAACATTTCCTTTTTAATCCCTTGGGGGGGTGGGTGATTACAAAACTCCCTTTCTCTCGGCCACTGTTTATACAATAATTGTTTACACTTTTATAACGTTTAACTTTTTAGACAAGTAATGAATTTACTTTTCAGTCATTCTGTTTTGACTAGTAGTGTGAAAATCGATCAGGATAAATATTGTAGCGTGACAGAGAATCCACTACATTTTAAGTCATGTGAAATCATAAAGTTTAATTACACCAACAAATGTTATAATAATATTGAATGACATTTAAATAAATCAAAGGAATGAACCACGATAAAATAAAAATCATCATTACATTATATATATAAAAACCACTGTTTTAAAAAACCAAAGAAAGTATCGAAGCAACTCATAATATCATATCAGTACTTTACCCAGGAAGCTCAGAGCAGTAAACCAATTATATAAGACCATATCAAGAAAAAAGAGACTCAATTAAAGAGTGGTGAATACCAAAATACCCCAAAAACAAGAAGAGGGAAGAATAAAGTTTGTGATCAGGAAGAAAACAATACCCTGAAACCTGTAGAGAAGAATAAAGTCAGTATCAGTGAATAAATTAAATACTCCAAACTAAACCTCAGTCGAGATAACACCAAGTACCTTGGTTTGCCCAAGAATGAGGAAGGAAGACCAGAAGAGTGAAGACTAGACGAGGGACAAGAATGAAGACTAGAAGAGGGACAAGAATGAATACCAGAAGGAAGATACGAAGAAGGACAAGAAAGAAGACAGGAGAAGAGGAAGAAATCGTATGAAAGAAACACCGTAGTAAAACCTATTATTATATAAACTACTATCAACCCCAAACCCACAAAGACTATGCAAAAGAAAGTATAACATACCCAAAATCCTATAAAAATGTAATTATTGAGAAAACTAAAGTGCTGTATAGCGTTATAAGAAGTGAACCGACTAAAGCTATTGTGTAATAAAGAAAATAAACTAGTCTTAACAGTCCATGATTACTAAAGGTCTGGTCTGAGATAATAAGACTCAAAATATCAGAACCAACAGTGAAAGTGAATTTGTGTGTTTTTTAAAAAATGCAATAAACTTAAAGTTGGTGATACTATAACTTATCAGTATGCTATATCACAACTTTGATATCTAATAATAAACAGCATAATAAAATAATAAAATGGAAGATTTCCAGTATTTTATTATTTTAATGTAAATCTTTATTTACAAGACATTTGTAAAAAATGATAATAAATAGAGTATGGGAGTTAATGTTTACTGATGTAGGGGATCACAATAATAATGGTTTAAACCAGAAAGGACTGGTATTAATATAGTATTAATAAGTGTAAAATGTTTAAATAGACTGTTATTTCACAGTCCTAAAATCAATGTGTTAATAAAATGTATTTGTAAGAGTTATTAGCCAATAAGATTTATGTTATGTGTTTTAAAAAGAATTATGTTTGATAAATAATAACCTACATACCATTAATAATGTTCTAATAGGTATGCTATGCTAGCTCAAAAATAGTTAAAAGATATATGTTCAAACCATATCTGCAATATGTTCAATTGTGCAGATTGCTAAACAATGTTCATAATTATTTATTTTAATAACAGTAGTGTTAATTAACTACTACACCACACAATAAGTTACAAACCATGTTATTTTCATATAATTGTAATTATGTAAAGTCAGAGGAGGAATTAAGTTTAAGTTATTTGAGAAAGAAAGAAATATAAAATTCTAAAATCTAGGCCATTTGGTGAAATCACAGAACCAATATAAACTAGTATAATTCACTTATAAATCCTGTAAACTACCAAGATTTATATAAGATAACTCAATTGACCACTACTAGGAATGATCCTATGAGTTAAAATGATAAGAAGGAAATATACCTTAAAACATTGTAAATTTTCAAAATATAGAAAGTAATTAATTTTAAAGAGCAATGTCAAATTTACAGATTAACACAAAAAACCAGTTCAAAGGTGTAATTTATATGTATTTAAGGAAAGGAAGAGGAATATGACTAATTAAAATTTATTATAATAGTATTAATAATATTTAAAATGGAGGAATTTTATATAAAAACGGAAATCCAATTTTGAGCCTATATTTCCAAAATGTGAACAAAATTTGTTAATTTCCACAAAATATCTACAGATATGGACTATAATACATCAATTTAAAGGGAATGAGATGATTAAACCAATAATAAGGTTAATAATTCATAAAAGTGAGGAATAATATAGATAAATTTTATATATAATGTAATATTTTCTAATGTGTACAGGTAATCGAAATATGTTAACAATACTTTTTCAAAGATTAACTGGGCCAGATTGATGACCAAGTTAATTAGTCTTTTGTTGAATATCAAGCTGGACAGTTGTGTAAAGAACGTTTCTTTAAATCGAGTTGAAATTGGTGCTAGCGTTTAGCCATTGAAATAAGTGAACGAGAGTTAGACGGATTAGACACTTTTTAAAGCTAAAGCTGTTAATACATTCACGACAATAGTGAAAACAAACACTTAACTCTATAATACGAGTGATAAAAACAAATAAAACATTATAATTAAACTGATTCATTCTGCAATTCCTAACCATAACTTGAGGACTTAACCGCAGAAGTTGAACACATAGAAAATAAACTAACTAACACAAGTTTCCACAGAACACTTCACCAGAATACACCAAATAGATTAACAGACATATTACACCAGTGCGGGGACATTTTAAACCTTAATAAAGGTAATTTTATTGTGATTTTCTGACACGACGCATATGCTGTAACTTAGTCCAACTCGAGTAGCGGCCATCTTGAAAACGGAGTCTGCTTACCACATCGCAGTGACGTCAGTCTTCATTGGTTTGACAAAACATTTATTACAATATTATATACTGGAATTATTTAAATACTATTGAATAGTAATTATTGTATTTATTTTTTAATTGTTAATGTTATACTTTCTCGTCACCCTTCTCTGACTATTAATTCTAATCGCTCAAAGAACCTGTCTTTTAATATAATATATCATAAATTTTGTTCTGTATGACACAATCGATAATTCCCGAGACAGAGTCGATAATTGCTCTCCATCGATAAAATATCGATTATTTATTTAAAATTGTCAATAAATCTTTATATTTCCATTATTTCGTATCTGTTACTTATTTCACAGGGTAATTTAAGGGTATTTATAAGGCTGAAGGACTTAAGTAAGAAGAATATATTCTATTTTGAACAAGATATTGGACCAGTCAGAAAAGTCACCAATCGATTATTACCTGGAGTTAATCTATTTAACTCCAGACTTGGTTCAAATCTTCAAGAAGTGCTCGACGGTCAATAAATACCTACCTGTTATTAAAATTTTACAGAACCTTTTTAAAACAGATGTATTTTTCATTTAAACACATTTATTAACATAACAAAATTATTTTATTATTTGAAAATTCTATTTTTATTGAATTTTCCATATACATTTTATTCTTTTGTAACGACCGGCATACAGGGTCTTCTTACAATATTTAGACTACGAAGTGACAATTAGGAGACACAATCAAGTCCACGAATTTTAAAAGAGAATTCCTCTTTCATAAATTCCTACGGATTTCTGGAAATAAAGCACACCGCTGAAACAGGGCTCAGTGAAAAAGTAAAAAAGAAAACTTTACCATATATTTAAACTTTTTATATTTATTCAGTGATATTCAGGATGTATTCAGTGATGTATATATGTATCCAGTTTATGAATAATTTTATGGTGACCAGTAAACTTTAATTGGGCAAAAGATCTTCACTAAACAAAATCTTGTTCCAGTTATTCGGCCAAACAGCGAACACCGTCTGAAAATGGGTATGTAAGAAGGCAGGTGCTATTAGGTACACTATTGCGTATAACTAAAAATTATCCTGATTTCCATTAAGCTCGCGAGGTGAGAGCGCTTAATAGTAGCATGCTGCTTCACTGATACACCATTCATTTCTTTACAGTTCACTTATATAAAAACATGCACACAACATTCATGCTGACAGATTTCTTGCCTGTTCCAAAAGCATGAATTGTTAGTAAATTCATAAACATAAAACATAAATTTGTAGTTAGAATATACAGTATATAAGCACTGCAGTAAATGTAGTTTTAGAGGAGACACCAAACCTTGGTTAGGCAGGACGACTAACGAAATGTTTTGATTGGAACTAAGAAGAAAAGGACCTTGCAATTCGCTATAGTCATAGGAAGAGGAAAGCTTCTGGGAGATATGATCCGTCATAACACCTTTATTCAAAACAAAATGTTGTGGAAGAACTGTTGAACAGAACAGCCTGGTTTTTCGTATCTAGGAGAGTGTTATAGGTGAGATGCAATATGGCTCTTATGAAAAGATGAAAACGACTTCAGCAGGCCTCAAGAATATGTGGTGACATAAAGGTTTGCTTTTATGGATATAAGTAGTCTTTTTATCTTGTTCTTGTTTTGTTCTTGTTTGTGTCTTGTTTTTGTTCTTGTTCTTGTTGCTGTTGTTGTTGTAGTAGAAATAGTAGTAGTAGTAGTAGTAGTAGTAGTAGTAGTAGTAGTAGTAGTAGTAGTAGTAGTAGTAGTAGTAGTTGTTGTTGTTGTTCTTCTTCTTCTTCTTCTTCTTCTTCTTCTTCTTCTTCTTCTTCTTCTTCTTCCTCTTCTTCTTCTTCTTCTTCTTCTTCTTTTTCTTCTTCTTATTCTTTTATGAAGATACAGGCGAATCACCTGTTTCTGTCTTAAAGGAATATACCCACTTCACCAAAGCTTCCTAGATGTACTATACTTATCAGTATTGCCAAACTGCCTTACGCAACCTTCTATCAGCCATCCTATTCGGATGAACAATCCATCTTTGTTTTCCGCAATACGATCTTAGATACTACAAATGTTCAACTCTTTGCGATTGTCTTTATTGTAGAGTTTATCTCTTCACGTGCAGCCTTTGACAGATTGCAAGAATCTCACCTCCGATGACTGTGTCCTACTCAGACTCAGGTTTTATGACTGAAACTCAGATTTCAGAGCCATACAACAACACTGGAACAGCTACTACTTATAAAATTTTAGTCGAGTCTCTTTGCTTGTTTTCCTCGATAACGCTTAACGAATTGTGCCACCAAATTAATTGAAATTTAGCCAACTTATGATCAATATTATAATCCACGCCTTAAATGATGTCACACTCAAGGTAGAGGAAATGTAACAGCTGCTCTATACTCTTAATGTCCATCACAATCTTAGTTCGTAAGAGGTATTTGGCCATAAACGCCATAGTTATTGTCAAATGAATAGGGACAAGACGTAGTAATTTGAAAATTTTTTGTTTCAAAGTAATACTTTACACTAAATTTTATAAAAACATTTTAGGAGATATAGTGGTATACAACCAATCACACCATATGTCAGTTGTAATCTCTACGAAAATGTTTAAATATACTTCGTCGGGAACAACCAGTCACTTTAAATTAAAATGTACGTATTTTAAAGGATTAATTGTACCAACGCCTAAAAATTCTATTTTTAACTTTTTAGTAAAATTAAATAAGCTCTCTCAAATAAATAAACAGCTGCAATTCTCCTTTCCATTACTTCCTACACATTCTCTAACCACTGTGTAACATTTGTGCATTTATTTGAAATTGAATTGAAAATACTTGTCCATTTATACTTGAATTGAAAATATTCAGATTGAGTTTGATACTATTGTTACGACAACATTACAGTACAATATACGTGTTTATCAAATGTTCCAGAGGAATCCGGCTGCAATGTGTGTGGCGTAAGTGATTCCCGACGCATTAGCTAGACTGTACCAGAAGCCGCGCGAACTGTGTCTAGGCCGCAATGAATTACGCTCTGTTTTCCTTTATTGTTAATGCGCAGTATGGAATATTCTGGTATCTCAGCGGGGTATAAATACAAGTACTCAGAGACACTCAGTCAGTTATTTGTCGGGCGATTACTCTGTGCGTTCAAGTGGTTATTAGTGCGGTTCGTAATATTGTGGCGAAGTACTACGTGTTTTAAAATTGTGCGAGACTATTGTAATACAACTGTGTTTTGTATCAGTTAACTTTTTTATTCCGTGTGAACAATTTTTATTTGATTTGTTGTAAGAGACTGTCTTGTTAATTACAAACCGTGTAATTGTGATAATTAAAGCTGGTGATTAGTGACGTAATTGGTGTCTTGTATTTTGTTTTCCACTGTACCATACGATGATCAGTAGACCGTCGTAACACTATTTAAGTAGGTATCATTAGGTTGGTAGTTGCTTGTAACCCTCTCACTTTGAAACTTTTTGCTATCTATGTGTCTGGTTTCTGCCTTTCGTTTTTGTACGTCTTCATTAAAATTTTTGTTAATATAATGTGATTAACAATAAGTCAATAAACAGACCAAAATACTCTACCTAAAAATGGTACAAAAAAGTCTATACACCAAGTTAAGAATTTTAGCGCATAGAGTCATAGAAACTATAGTTATAGTTATAGAGTCACCTTTACCCAGGAGGACAAGTTAGTAACTGGCGTGTTGTGATTTACCTAAAATGACAACTCATCGGGTATCTGTATGACCGTAAACAGACATACATAAAACACTGTATTACAGAACACTGAAATGAACAAACATGTACCATAGTGTTGGAAACGCCTAGAACTGTTTGGATTGATGTTAGAGCAATGAACTCAGCTGGCTTTGTAGAATATACATAGGTGGCTGCCGTTAGTGAGTTGGCAAAGTGTTTCAAATCCGCCATCAGTTAGTTGGCAATTAGGAAGGCATACTGAGTGCGATTGTTATCAAATATTTTAATTGTCAACATAAGTGTTAACAAAACTTTATTTGTCATACCAATTACGGTATGACACATTTCGGAACGTTCTGGCGGTTTCTGCGTCTTCGAGATGTTGCGCGATTGTTCTACCGGTCACTGGGAACAGTATTCTTCAGTGCCTAATATACAGTAGCCCTATTATTAAGCCACAGGGGCTACCTGACCTCTAAGGAACACCACCGCAACGTAGTCAGCTGAGCTTTGAGTTCGGTGCAATATAACAGCTGTACGAGAGCAAGTAATTCAGTGTTTAACCGTACGACATTAGACTGCGGTATGTAGTGAAAGTGATAAGCGTTAATTGTTAATTTGTGTGCGGACTATTGCAAATTCTTACCTAGATGACGTTTCTTATTTGTTGACATAGTTTGAACTGGGTAACTATGTAACTGAAACTATTACAACAAGAATGTTTTTGATTATCAAAGTATTATGAAAGGTTGTGAGAATTAATTTCTCTGGTCTCCAGTAATTTACTTTACTGCTGTAAAGTCACGATCCATGCAACCAGTGAAATTGGTGCGAACAGTACATGTAAAACTTACTGAATAACAAATTCAATTTTTGATACAAATAAAACATTTAAAATTATGACTGTTCTTTTCCTGGTATTTAATTTATCCATGGTCTCAACATCCATGTAATATGCAAAAAGTGAAAAGTGAGTCACAAGCAAATATAACACTTACTCTAAAAATTGCGTTTTAATATAATTCCATCGAGGTTGAATATAGTGTAACGAAAACCCTATCGAACAGCCGAGAGTATCCTCCATCCCCCCCCCTAATCGAACAGGTATAGACCTCAGTCAAGAAAGCACTAAAGTACGTTCTGAAGTGTTCAAGAACACTTGAGATAGGCATTAAGCTGACGTGCAGTAAGGACGGAAGATTATTCTAAAACACCTGTGGTACCTATGAAGCGGTCAGAGGCTGGCTTTGTCAGTTACGTTGACCGATTTTCCTTAGTGGGAATCGAGTGGTAGTTGAAGATTAGTGGAAAGTGTTTACTGTATTATAATTAGTGTGGGAACTCTATTAGTTGACATTATTATTGCGTGTGGAGAAATTTAACTTGAATTATTGTACGAGTTGATTGCAAGTTGTTATTTATTTGTGATTAATTAAAGCTCGTGATTAGTGACTTCATTGGTGTCTGTATTTTGTTTTCCACTGTACCATACGACGATCAGTTAGACCGTCGTAACAATATATTGATTTTTCATAGCTCATATCTAAACTAAATGCCTTTTAGATTAATTAAACGTTAAGACAATAAGCAGACAACATTATGACACGCACTTAGCCTATGATGCATTACAGCAGTTTCAGAGTTGGCACTCTGAGTCTAGGCAGTATGACGTATGACGTCACAGATAGAGGATTCTGTTGTACAAACGTGCATCTGCATGCACTCGGTGATAATGTGCTAATGAAGAGATCACTGGGTGGCACTGACATATGTATTACCTTATTCAGTAAGGAGCAGACGTACTGCTCCTTATATACAATATGCAACATGTTTATACAGATGTCACACATGATTTCTACATTCATCATTCACTCTTAATCTTATAATCGGATCTCGGCTTTGGCAATGCCTAAATGTTTCCAAATCTATCAAGTATAAATTTCATTCTTCAGAAGTTTACTTACTAGTCATAATACTTTTAATAAGCATTATGTTCGTAAATATTAAATAATTTATTTAGAACATGAAAATTGCAAGTGTCATATTGATAAAACTTAGCTGAGTAAATTTTCGAAGATAATAGAATACTAAAAACAACCAAGAGGCTTATCTTACAGAGTATATTAAATGTATAGGCCTAGGTATTCTTACGTGTTTTCGACTGTGTTCACAATAATTTGTTTTTTATTATATTCTCAATGATAATCTACGATTTTGGTATGCACTGTTATTTATAAGAAGTATAGATTCCAGATTTTAAGTCCTGAGTCCAGATTTTATTATTTACTCCTAAGAGAAGGAGCGTAGGTAAGCCAGTGAGGAGACGACGGTAGTATCGTATGACGACAAAGAGAAAGCTTATATGAAGAATAAGACAAAGGAAAAGATGAAGAAGGAGAAGTACGCGTATTCTATATTGAATCTAAATGACAAAAACATCATGAAACCTTATCCTCTATGGAGCTAATGTTTTTTGTTTTTCAAAAATACCTTAAAAAGTCAGTTTTATTAAATGTTATTACATACTTTAATGTTATTTTTTCATGTTTTTTTTTATTTTTAAACATAACAACATTTAGATACTACTCTCAAGATTAAAATAAAAAACAAATTTAATCAACTGGTACTTTAAAAATTATAAAATGGTATGCTTGTGTTTTAGTTTGTTTAAAGAACGTAAAAAACCAAATATTTGTTCACCGAGTAATGAAGTCAATCGGCGGTATAATGAATAGTGTTTTGTCATTACAACTGCGAATCGTCCATAAAATTTGGTTTCAATCGTCCAATAAATTCATGAAATGGTTTCAATGTACACATACTCTAAAACTGCAACAAGCAAAACTAGTTAATACTTGCAACACGTGTTTGTAGCAAGAAATGAAGGATAACTCATTTAAAAAAAAATTAATTCAGTAATGCACGATGAAAATGACTTTGGAACAATTTAAGTTTTCTACATTTTGAGTATGGTTATGCTACTGTATATGATGTTTATATGTAACACCAATTGAACGGCTTTCCTTATATTGTACAAAATCTATGGAGACACTGGTTCGATGGAAAACTCATATTCCAACACTTTTTCATGACTCCCGAATTTCTTGTGTCCGGTACAAGTTAAAAGAACTAATAACATGTGTTAAAGATAACAATATTTTTCAACATTCGGCGTTAGAAATCTTCTTTGTATTTGCAGATTCCTTTATGCAATTGAAATCAAGAAGACGTTTATGTACACATGCAGCAAACGAAAACCACAAAACTGAAAAATCATTTCAGTTTCGTATAACCACGGCTGGGCGACAAATTATTTGATTTTGTTGAAGGAAAAACAGGTTACAGCAAGGATTTATTTCTCTGTATTATTCAAACAGTAGGTAGTCTAGATATTATTAAGAATCCAAAACATTCAACGAAATTGCAACAATACTACGATTGTTTATATAAAAACTATTGTTTGTTTATCATTATTAACTTTTATAATTAATATTAATCTTGTTTTAATATTTATTATTATTATTTTTAATATTAATTATATTATTAAAACGGCAGTGCACCGAAATAACATGTATAATCTATGTAGAGGCTGTCACATATTTGATGGGTCAGCAAAGTGAAAAAACGTTCTAGGTACATCTAACTGACTCCTGCAAATTCTATACGTTGCCCGAATAACTTGGAGTCACCTGGAATTTTCTCGAAAACTTAGACTACACCACGCAGATAACCTTCAATGTCTATAAAAACCACATAAAGGGCAAAGGTTTTTAGCAATTCAGTTCCGTGAACGGCTTTTTTGTTCAAGCGATAAAAGATTGAAAACGGAGAAATATTAGTAAAAGTCGTAGTGAGAGTAGTACTTGTTTATATCATTGTGATTTCATTAAATTCATACTAGGTACGATACTAGAACAATAAGAATACTAGGAAATATATTGTAACACTGCGAGTCCTAACAAAAACTTGTAAGTTTCGTTCAGAGTAACTTGTTTCATTTATTTATTTTCCCGTTTTAAGATCACAAACCATGAGAAACTCTTGACATCATCATGATTATTATTATTATTATTATTGTTATTATTGTTCCTATTGTTTTTATCATTACTTATGTTTATGCTTTGGGACTTGTCATATAAGGCCTTTAGGCCCAACGACGTCGACCAGGAATGTTGCTCGAGTATATGATTGGTTTTTACCTATATTCTAGCTTACTAATAACAATGGGAATTCCTACACATTTAGATGCAAAACAAACTTGTCAGAGCTGGTAACACAGTAATCTTGCTGATTTTAGAAAAGATAAGACTATCGCTAACAGTTTACTCCCAACCTCCTCTTTTAGGTTACTCTTTACTTTGTCTGAGGTCGACTGTTCACAGTCTTCATTTATGTGTTTCACCATACTTGGTCGGCAAGTGGAAACGTGTTTTACTTTGTAGAACGTACGAACATGTCAAGTTCGAGTGCCCAATTCGGGGCCTCTGATGACAGAAACGTGTTCACAACGACTGCGATCACCTGGTATTTGCCACTTTCAGGCAACCTGTGTAACAGCAAAAGGTTTGCGGTGCTGTGAATTCCACATTTACGGCCACACGTTAATAACAAAAGTTGTGACAGCTACCTTTGCGACGTCAGGTTGTATGGGAATTGCATCGACTTTAGGCATGTTGGCCGCTTTTTCATTACCTTCAAAATCTACGTACCCCGGATAACAAACAAAAGTAAAAGATCGAGCACGATGGTATAACGCATGGCATAACGGACCCACTGTGGCGGGATTGCCAGAGGCAGTTCGAAAACTTAGTTAGTCCGTACAGATAACACACTTTCTGCCATCTCGGTGTTCACAAAATCGAAGAGGTTGCCCACGCCGCATACAGTTCGGCGGTTTATACACTCGCCGTCATAACCAACGATATTTGCATAAAACACCAACCGCTTTTAAGTCCCAGCTGTACCATGGAGATTGCCACATAATGCAAGGACCGAAACGCTTGGTGTTAATGTCAATAACGCTTGTTTGACAATAGGAAAAAGTGTTGTTATTAAAAGCATATTTGATGTAGTATGTGAATCTATCAATGAACGTATTACAAAATATTCGTTTGTAACTTCAATTTTTATACCCTTCCTTAACAAGACACGGGATTACTGCCATCTTGTGTGAAATCATAATTAAAGCGCGCATGACATTATTTCAAGGTCGCGAGCCTCGGAAGCATTGTTATTATTCGTGAGCCATAAACGCCATACGTCTCCTTGCAGTTATACATGTTTACGACTGTCCTACACTTGCAATGTACCGGGCTCAGACGCCTCTGGGATTCCTGTGTAACTGTGTTCATTTCCACTTAAATGCCATAAGTTCGCACACAAAACGTTCTAAACGAGAGCTTACAAACCTGTAAGCCTTGATCAAATCAAAACAAACCCTGTAAAGCCGAAGTCATGAATAAAATGATTCCAAAATTAACTTCCCTCCCATGTGTAAGAACATCACGTGTGTGTGTTCACGGTTTTTACTGCTAAAAGTGATCGTAATATAAGGTCATCTAAGAACAAAAGACGCCCAGTAAATGATTGTGAAAAAGCAATTGGTCTCTAGCGTGCCTAGGCTATCCATTAAGCATAGATTTGAAATTAGAAAAACTCCTGTGGTAGGGAAAAAGAAAAATTCAAAGCGATATTACCAAGCAATTGTCATTAATACGTTGTCTCATTACTTTAGATTTCAGTTTCAGTAAATACATTTTTTAGTTTGCCTGATATATATCGTTGGTCTCACTGCTGCTCTCCTTTTTCTTCATTCCACAACGCTTATAAAAGTATAATTAAAAACATCGTTCGCTACTTCATTTTATAATTATAAAATCGCCAGTAAAAGCGGTCGGTGATAATTCTTAATTTTTGCAGGTTTTGATGTGTACTACATTGGGTATCCAGCCCGCGAAGATCTACTGCTGCCATCTTCAGGGTATCGATTTTACCTTGATGTTCTTACACTGGAAGGAATTTTGGCCAGTATCAGACACACGTGTAATAATAAGCCAATCAGATACCATCAGTAACTCGAGGTCACTGCTTACGATATAAGAAATGGGCGGCGACTCAATAATACCACTCATTCCACTTCTGTGGCCGTATAATTGTCGTCGAACAACTACAGCCAACATCGGTCCTCGGAGAGCTGTTGCTCCGCCGACGGCGAACGAAACACTGACCCAAGTCGGTGTCGTGTCGCTCGTAGTAAAGGGGTGGTAGTGGTGGGGGGGAGAGTGGAGGAGAGGGAGGGAGAGTAAAGGAACGAGGAGGGGGAAAATAATAACGCCTATAATGTTATTCAATACATGTATTGCCAGAGAAAACATACTAATTAAAAAATGAGTTACATAAATACATACAAACCATATTTTACAATCTTGAAATAGTAATGTCCGCTACACGATCTCTTTGTCCGTTGTACAGTAGGTAGAGCGTGTCCGCCTGTACGCCTTGCAGTTCCTCGTCCGTAAACAGCTTCGCGTATCGTTTCGGCAGGTAGACTTTCAGTAATCCCTCGCTGTCCTTTCCTCTAGTTATAACGGCTGCCAGAGAAGGTCCGTACCGCGTTGTCTCGTTCAGCAGCAGGCGAATCGGATACTTCGTCCCCGTTTGTAGGTCCTGACATCGTACGTATCCATAAACGGTGACGCTCTCAAATTTCTGTATAAAATATTCCATCTTGCTTGCTTGCTTAGTAGGTCCGCTGGTTGCGATGTGTTTGCTTGCGACTGTCGACACAAGAGTGAGCGGTATAGCAAACGAGTCCTGTTTATATAGACGCACGATCCCCCCATCCCACCTTACCCTACCACCTCAAAGTTTTACTATTGCATGTAACCACTGCACAACATCCTGTCAACACGAATAGCACCATACTGTTTCACAATGATCTGATGCAACATTCTTTAACAATACTGTGAAATAGATATGAGGCAAAGTTTTTGAACATAATCATGATACAAAATTGACGAATAAATAATTTTATGAAAACGCTGTGACGTAAGCGCGAATCCTGGTCCTACATAATGGGCATTTTCTTAGACGTACTGTACACAACGTGCAGGTGACGAAATGACGACACGGCAGAACCACTACTTCGATGGGTTCCGCGTAACAGAGCTTACACCGGATTCGTTCTTCGTTGACTTGTGTCTCAGACGTCCTCGTACATTCTTCTTCTTCATCTTCTTCTTCTTCTTCTTCTTCTTCACGCTTCTGCTTATGAATCTCCGCGTTTCTTACGGAATCGACGAACTCCTTTCCTTTCCTCAATAAAAGGTAATGGCATTCGGGCAGATGGCGAGCGTGTTGCGTCCACGCATCGTCGTTGGCTTCCCACATGTGTAGGCCTCCACCGCAGGCAAAGCAAACGGTGCTATCGCTGCGTCCTGTGTAAAACAAACCCGCTTCGACCAGCGTTTCGGCTCGTACGCGCATCGCGATCGGCCACTCTTTTTCAACGAACGTTTTCATTCTTCTCTCGTACGTGAGGAACCGCGGGAAAGCGTGAGCGGTCGCGGATACCGTACACTAGCGGACAACGCTCTCGAACCGACACAATGCAACGAGACTGTTTGCGAACCCGACACTGTTCGACGCATCGTGAATTCCGCGTACGCGGAAGACATGTTCCGGTTGGTGTATCGGTTGCGATTGCTGCTGCTGTTGTTTAAATTCATCAATTGTCGACTCCATGTTGTTGGGTAATAACACACAGTCACGACGTTCACAGTAACTACAACTACAACAACGTTCCCAGTCAACTGCAGTCTCTCAACTGACACATGGTGATGCAATACTCGATAATATAAATCTCGACTTCCTGTTGGTGGTGGTGGTGGTGGGGGAGACAATTACCCGGGTGGTGGTGGTAGTAGTAGTGGAGGACGAAATCAAGAGCGATACTTTCAATTGGCAACGACTTTGGTTCAATTTTGGATTTCAATTATTTAATAACCGACTTTGCAATGCAGAATTTCGACTGTGCTGAAAAGTCTGATCTTTAGTTAAAATACATTGAATTACGTGCTGCAGTTAGCGTAGTGGAAATATTATATGCGCCGCGGGAAAGGAAACTCGCAGGCATTTTGTCTGTTCAAAATTCCAAAAACTGTTGCTAGCACCACATTATCATATATTACATTTCAGTATTACCTTTTTGCTGAAGTTTATTTAACAATTTGCAACTGTATTTGATGGAGTAGTGCACAACTGACATTAACTTGTTTTAGCATAAATGAATAGACCAGACGTTAAGGTATGTTCATTGTGGTTGAAACTGAGTCACCACCACGTAAAGAAGATGTCATTATGACTAACTAATACAAAACATTGCATTTTGGATCTTAATAGTATGTTTAGTACTGTGTCATTAGGCAGATAACAATTATTATTCATGTAAAAAATCACTAATATTACGGTTTTTGTTAATAGACACGGCACAATGAAGATTCCTCAAGGCAGCCGATTGTTCATAAATTCAATACGTTTCCAATTATCGGTTTTGTACACACTTTACTTTGCAAGACATTAAATAATGTTTCAACATCTGTTCATATTATTTCCAATCCTCACATACACACACACATTAGACATGTATAGCTAACGTCACGCTCTCAGTTTACGTCTGTGTAATTGAATATAATAAAAATAGTTTGTAGAATTAGGGGCATGCGTCTGGGTTAAGGGTGCAAAAGGGAAAGAGAGAGAGAGACATACACACAAAGAAGACTATGAAATTTTAACAGTAGTAAATCACCCACTACAATTAACGTAAGACACAATTTCAGAATGATGATTATTGTGCAACTATTGTACGTAGATATCTCTTAACTTCGTTCCCTCGCGTATTCAACGAGTTACTTGGGGTTGACTACACACATGAAACAATTCTCCGTTTACCCCCCGCGCGTCCTGAACGTGTGAATGATATTTAATAGATGGTGTGGGGAGCGTTTCTTTCACGTATCGTTGTTACGTAGGTCATACTTCCTACATGAGGCGTACGCTCGCTCACGTTCAATAATTTTTTTTTTATTTATTCTTTTTTTACAGGCTTACCACCTATTTACGCTCGAGTTTATATTTTTTTTTACCGCATTGTCGTTTTGTAAACTTAAATTATTTAATTGTACGTACGATCATCAATATCTAAAGACAGAGTATCGTAAACTTAAATTATTTAATTGAACGTGACGATCAACAATATCTAAAGACACTGTATCGTAAACTTAAATTATTTAATTGAAGTTTATTTAGATCAACAATTAAATTTAATTAGATATTTAGATATTAGAAGTTTAATTAGATATTTAGATCAACAATATCTAAAGACAGAGTATCAAATCTAGCGATACTTTTGACATAATGCACGTTTTGTGATCTCCAATTGCTGTTTATTGCTTAAATTATTATGAATTACTTATTTGATATTGACCACCCGGTAAGTTTTTGTTACATAAAATATTAGTTGTTTTCAATTATTTTTGGTTCATTCGATAATCAAGTTGTACATTTCCTTATGATGCACTTCCTACAGTTTGTTTATGTTTATGCACGTTCTTATTTCCTCCTCCTTCTTCGTTTCCCAGTTGCTCACCGTTTATATGAAGTTCTGTTGTTGTTTCTTGCTTCATTGTTACGGGTTGTGCAATCGTATCACTGTGAACGTTCATTAGTAGGACAAGAGGGGGATTGTTCGTCTATATAAACTGCCCTCGTTGGTCAACCCCTTTAGTCTTCTCTCGGCAGTCACGACCAACGCATCGTCCTGAGCTAGACCACGGCATCGATCTCAAGATAACCGCAACCTACACCGAAATATTTTGCAAAAAATTTGCACACGCACGCACGCGCGCGCGCACACACACACACCGCCACGCCCTCTCGGTACAACATGGGGGGCTCCGGAAACACCGATGAACCGGGGTGGTGGTGGTCATGATGAACTCACGATCATGACCTACCTCAACAGCCAGTGTTGTCATTGCAACAATAGGCGCTACTGAAACAATAGGCTATTGTTTCCACACTGAAACAATAAGCGGCAATAGAAAACAAAAGAAAACAATGTTGAAGACAAAAGTCAACACTGAAACAATAGACGCCCACTAAAACAATGAACCCATTGTTTGAAGTAGGTCAAAAGGGCAGCTGTTCGTGACATCACTAGTGACGTCATGATCAGCTGATCGTGACGTCATTCCCCCTTCCATCGGTGGCTCCGGAGCAGCACCAAACTATATAACAGGCCCAGTAACTACGTCATCAGCTCATCCTCGACGTAGCACATCTAGACCGCCATGCCATATGCCTACTGTTGATTTGTGTAGCGTTGTGTCGGTAGCGTACTTTTGTGTGTTTTCAAAGTTTTCTAATTTAATAATTATATTTAATTATAACTTAAAAGATGGGATTTAGATGTTGTGTTCCTAATTTTCGTGGAAACTATGATAACGGTCCACGTGTATCTGTTTTTTCATTTCCAAAAGACGAAGACTTACGACGAAAATGGACGAGAGCCATTCACAGAAAAAACTTCCATCCATCTCAGTCTTCCAAGGTAAGCATTGCACAAAGTAATATTTTAATACTGATGTTATAATGTGAATATTATTTAACAATGTATTCTGCCTTTGATGAAAAACTAAATTTTCAGTGAATTATAGGTTAGGCCTAACAATGTAAAGAAAGGCTTTATCCTGTTTTATGACAAACGATTTGCAGTTAGTGTTTTAATATATATTATAATTTATAACAATAACAAAAACACTGTTGGTTTGTGTGGATAACATTACCATACAATTTATAAAAGAATGCAGATAAAATTCCACACATTATAATAATTCTCCCTTAGTTTATTGTGGCGTACTATATTACATTTTGTCACATGAAGTAGACACTTCTGTCTTTTTTTATTGAATCTGTACATTGGTTTCATTTCTGAGATTATTAATGAAATTACCATGGCTCACATAAAATTGGTTTTTGCATCTGAAGGAGACAGAATTACCTAAAAACGTTGTTTAGACATTTGTCCGGTTAGGTTAGGTGCAGATGTTACAAAGATACCAACATTTTCTGTAATTCAACATAAACTGAAGCTTTATATTTTTTATATTATTGTATCTTCTTTAAAACATCAACTGCTTTGCCAGTAATAAAACTAGATCTCCTTTAAAACAGTATTATTCAAAGACGTGAAAAACAAGTGGTGCATAATAACTGAATCTGGTTTCTGCATGGAGGTAACTGCTGGTTTCTGATCAGCCTACTAACTGTAATATACAGCACCATACACATGTACTATACATGTGTTTTGTGATATAATGAACACTTAAAATATAACTGCTATTAAAATAGACACACACAGATATTAAACAGAAGTACAGAATACTTCAGAAAGTAGTCTCTGAGAAGTAAAAATAATACAATTTATAACATGATCTTTTTTAAATTGTAATATAACATAGCCAATAAAATTAACCAGTTGTAAAATGTAGCCTAGTATGTGTTATTTTAACAATAAAAATGTTTTCAAGGCTTGCTGAAGTTGCATATACTTCACTTACTATAATGGTAAAATAATTTTGATATTGATAAAGTGGTAAGCCTAATAAAATAACAGTAATGTAACAGTTATTATAAATACTCTGAAAGCATAAAATAATATAACACACAATGTTATATATAAACTGCATCTACTTTACAGGTATGTGAAGTTCATTTTCGGCCACAGGATATTCAAAGGTTTGTAGAGGGCTACAATGAAGAAGGCAAGAAACTCGAGGCACCTTTGAAAAGAATCAAGTTGAAGGAGGGAGCTATTCCAGTAATATTTCCTAACTGCCCTGATTATTAATGTTTTAACAATTTGGCTGAGTTTTTAGTGTGGGTGAAAAATGTGACCTTCCCTAGTGAATGGAGTGTAATCACAAAGGAAGACAGTGTAACATTTGTTTTACTCGAACAGTCTACAGTGCCCAGTATATTGCTTTCTGCCAAGTTAGTGAACAGTTTGCAGTTAAGTGGTTATACCAAAAAAGTTGAAATACATCGAGTAGGTAAGGAAAAATTTCCTTTACAAATAAACAATATAAATAAACTTGTTGACATATTAAATACATTTCAACGTCAGTATTTACCTACAATTGATGATAAATTAATGCCAGTTGAGGAAATAATTTTTGTTATTAGTGATCTATTTAATATAGATCATTTACAGGTGTTAGGGGATGGAAAACAAGAAAAATTGGGGTTTTTGAAAGAACAGTTACAGTTATTATCTGTTAATAAACAGTATAACAGGTATTCCCCAGAATTTTGAGTATTCTGCAGTATTTTGTATACCATTTTTCCACATGCTTACAAATTTTTTAGAAGTGCTGGCTACATTACTGTTCCACACCCACAATCTATACATAAAATATGTGTAAGTTATAATACAAATCCACTTGTGGAACAGAATGACACAAATTTTTTGACTCATATGAAACAAAAATTTAATTTATTGCAAAAAGGTGATCATATTGTTTTATTAATGATCGATGAAATACATGTGAAACCATATTTAGATTACACAGGGGGTACTATTATAGGGAGTGCTTCCAACAGTGATCATGTTGCAACTTCTGCTCATGTATTTATGGTACAGAGTTTGCGTTCATCTTTTAAAGAAGTTGTACACATTCTCCCAGTTAGAACAAACAATGCAGAAAGTTTATTTTCTTATGTATGGATATGGATTGCATCAAATAGGCTTCACTGTTGTGTGTGTGGTCAGTGATAACAATGCAATTAATCGAAAGGCAATGTCATACTTTAGTTCACCACCAAAGGTCAGTATTGTCTACCAACACCCATGTAATAGCTCCTCTCCATTGTTTTTTGTCCTAGATTCTGTTCACATTATTAAGTGTATACGAAATAACTGGATTAATCAGAAAGATCAAAATCAGTCATTAAAGTACCCACCATTTAATACAAATTGTGATCAACCCATCCATCTATCAACAGCTTCATTTTTTAGTTAAAAAAAATGTAAGCCAAACAACTTAGTAAAATATTCATACAGATTAAATCTTAAAAGTCTAGCACCAAGTAAATTTGAACGGCAGAATTAAGTATGTGTTAAATGTTTTTAATGATCATGTAATTCAAGGCTTATTATCTGTAGGTAACCAACATGCCATAGACTATTTCCAGAGTACGGCAGAATTTATCAAAATAATTTTAAATTGGTGGTATATTGTTAATGTTCAAACTACACTGAAGGATGAGCGTTTCAGAAATCCTTTACAAAAAAACACTTGCTTTGGGACAAGAAAAGTTTGCTTATTTAGAAAAATTTTTGACTTGGTCAGACTTGTGGAATGAAATTGATTTAGATTCACATAAATTGACAAAAGAAACTCATCTTGCTCTTTCACACACAACATATGCTTTGATAGAACTTACAAAATATTGTATTTCAGAATTAAATTTTAGTTATATTTTACCAGGTAAAATTCAGACTGATTCATTAGAAGCCCGTTTTGGTAAATACAGGACAATGGTAGGATCACAGTACTTGGTATCAATAAGACAGAGTTTTGAAGTAGAATCTAAACTAAGAATTCAAAATTTCTTACCTTTAACTTTAAATTCTGATACATTTGGTAAACTACAAGTACCGCTTTCAAATGATACGCTCTCTAAAACTATAGACAATATTGAATTTGAAAACACACGTAGTAACACTAGGGTATTAACAAACTTGGACCTTGTATATACTGAAGAAGAGTTTGCAGATATCAGTAACTATTTACCAGTTTTCACTTACTTGGGTGGATACTGTGCCAGAGCAGTTATAAAAAGAAATAAGTGTGAAGCTTGCCAAAAGCATTTAGTATTAGATAAATTTTTTGATACAGAATTAAACACAAATTCTCATTACAGTTTAATAAAGAATATAGACAGAAGTGGATTATTGTATCCCCATCCTGATGTTGTAAATGTAGTGCTTTTAAATTACATCACTGTCCAAAAGTTAATTTGTAGTGAGTATGAAAAAGAATTTTTACAGTGTACAGAGCAAAGAGAATTAGTAATTGAACTGACAGAAAAGGCTGTGAAACAACACAATTTTTTCTCAACAGACTTTAGCTGTAATAATCATAGCAAAAAAGTCATTCCTGTACAACACTGCTAAAGTGTCAACAAACGTAATTTTAAATAATTATGTTAAAATTAAAAATGATAACTTCATAAAGTATGGAAACAAGAAAAGAAAAATGTCTACTGTGAAGCTTTAGCAGCTGAATTTTTTAAAAAAAAGTATGTTTACTTAAATCTTGTGTTAAATCGATAACTGAGATCTTCTGAGATGCATGTCCATTCCTAAAATGTTTCATAATCACTTTTATTATTTTGGGTTTTTGTAACATGAAATAACTACTTCACATTATGTGGAGTTGGATACACTAGATCAACTCTATGAAACTGAAATCTCTATTTCTGAAATATAAGCTTTTAATCTGATAGCATAACATAATATACATACAAACATAGACATAGTTTCTTGCAGGAAAAACATAAATTTATTGTACTCCCAACAGTTTGTCATGCATATCCTACAAGTCATAGAGGCATAGTGTGGTATAAATTTAACTAGCAAAAGATTGTTTTACATATTGAATGAATTCAGAGGAACACTTAAATCTGTTACATCTACCCCATCAGAAAATAAACCAACTAATCATTATAAATAAAGGAGGTTGTATGTAATAAACTGGTTGTTCTGTAAATCGGTAAATTGAGTTCATGATCATTCACATTATTCTTGTTATTAATTCAAAATAAGTGATGTTTTTATAAACAATGATATATTTTAATATATTTTTTAGTCTTTACACGGTGTTTTGTTTGTGTTGTAACTATCACAAGCAGAAACATTATATAAATAAATAAATATAAATTTGAAATGAATTGTTATAAACAGCTGTTTTTTAAATATATCTAAATTATGTTTATATATATTTAAATTGTATATATAAATGGGTATTATAACAGATGTATATATTATTTGATTAGGTTAAGAAGATTAAAAATATTATCATCTTAGTACGTATTTGTATTTGTCCATCTCTTAATTTATTACTCGTTTTGTTTTTATAAATTTCCAAATTTTCCCAGAGGTTCATTTTAGGGATATATCTAAATATATTTAATAGTTATGTTATTTATAATAGTTATATCTAAAAAAAATTATTTATTATTTGTTTCATGTTCTATAGGGACGTTTATATTATTGTGGAGATTATTAATTCAAGTAAAAATTTGATTATTATAATGACCATTATTTTGAGATATCAAGAGCTTGTCATCTACTTGTGTATAGTAATTACCTAGAGGATCTAAGTTTTTAATAATATTTTGATTTTATTATCTAACTTTTGTAAATAGTATTTCTGATAAGATGGGAGAAGTAGGAGCTCCCATTGCCAGTCTGTCCTTTTGTTGATAAATATTATTAAACGAAAAAAATTATTTTGTTTTAGAATAGTATTTAAAATGTGGGTTATTTGTTTAATATATTCTTTATTGAAATTATTGTTTTTTAGTTTATTATTAATAATTTTAATTGTTTCTTTAATTGGGATATTTGTGTACATGTTTGATATAGCAAAAGAAATTAATTTTGTATTTTTATTAATTTCAATTTTGTCAAGAATTTGGGTAAGATGGTAACTCTAAATGTATAAACGAATTGTGTATCTATAGTTGTCTTGATTGTTCATCTCTTCTTTCACAGCACTATCACTTTACTAAAAATGAACTTTATCTTGTGAAAAACTTACTTTTTTCGTCGGACGCGTTTCGGCTTAAGTATCCGCCTTCTTCAGCTTTTAGTCAGACTGCCATCATTTCGTAACGGCTTTTGTGTGGAAGGTGTAGTGGGGGTGGTGTGTGGAGGAAGGGGATTGGTGCAGGGATTCAACTTGATGTTTGTTTTTTGTAAATTACAATATAAATCACATACACTTTTTGACACAATTTTACAAAAAACAAACATCAAGTTGAATCCCTGCACCAATCCCCTTCCTCCACACACCACCCCCACTACACCTTCCACACAAAAACCGTTACGAAATGATGGCAGTCTGACTAAAAGCTGAAGAAGGCGGATACTTAAGCCGAAACGCGTCCGACGAAAAAAGTAAGTTTTTCACAAGATAAAGTTCATTTTTAGTAAAGTGTGTATCTATATATAGATTTACTTAATGTATCCAGTAACATAATTACAATTTTTGAAAAAAATTATATTTGCTGCTATGTAAATGAGAATAAAGCTTACTTTATGTATTGTAAGTGTGGTTTTTTACATTCCTGTGAACACAATTTAATTTTATTATGTGTACCTTTATTTGGTTAAATTTAGTATAGCATACAGGATAAATAAGCCTTATGTAATAATACTTTATTGTAATGCATTTTATAAATTAAACAGAAAAATAAAATGTATACACTTTTTGTATAGTGCTGACTTATTTAAAATCATATAAAGAGGCTCCTGAAAGTTAATACATTTAAAAAATGTATTTGTATGCCATGTAACAAAAAGACAAGTTTTGAGACATTTACTCCTAGTAAAATTTTAACGAAAAAGTGGTTCAAACAAAAGCGAATTTAATAAAATATTTGGGGCTTTTAATGCAGTAGGTAGGTATTTCAGAAAAACAAATTATGGTAAGCCTTTTCGAAATAGATTGTAACAGGTTAGATTTGATATGTATTGGGATCATTTTTCATTTCGGTATTTAAACGAAATCGCATATGTGAATTTTGTATTTTCTCTACAGTGTCTAAAAGTTCGGTGGAGAGTCAAGTTAAAGGTAGGTAGGTTTTTAGAAAAATATTCAAGTGCACGATTGAAGAACGCACAAAGTTTATAACTCGCAGCATAATCACGTACTGTAAAAATAGAAATAAAATGTTGAATAATTATGTCAAAATAGAAATGTAAATTTCACGTCAGAATATGAATAAGGTTTTTTTATTTTGGCCATCTTTTAGATAGTAACGTATGCTGTTTATTTATTTACGTGCTGCTTAGACGACAATAACTACATAAATTTTAATGTTCGTAAGAAACTTGTGATAACCGATATATCGACAGTAGCAAGGCGCTTGTATGTAATTGCAATATAATATTGAATGATTCATTCTACAAAATAGTTTTACAGAAAATGAATTAGTGTTACCTTAAAAAGTTTTAGGACCCCATAAACGATCATGCGTACCGTAATTATAGCCATGCGTTAGCGGCAATTAATAATTCGTAATATAAAAAAAGTTACAAATACAATTAGCTATTAAATTATTGTTTAAAAAAGAATTTAATAGTGTACTTAGTTAATATAATTAAAAGTATAAAGAAGTTAGTATAATTAACACAAGAAAAGTACGCGACAACAGTTACGGGAACCTAGTAGTCCGCACGGCAAGGCAGCACGGGTCTAGATACGTGACGTCACTGCTCAGTTGTTGGGCCTGTTATATAGTTTGGTGCTGTCCGGAGCCCCCCCCCCCCCCCCCCAACACACTACTCATAAGCATGTAAGTGTGGGTGTGGGTGTATACACATACATACGTTCTGACATATTCTTTTGAATTAACATTTTACATATATTACAACGGTATATCTTTCTGTATATAGGTTGCAAATACAAATTTATTTGTGTTTGAGGAGCCCCACGTTCTTGGGACCTCAAAATTTTATAACACTACAAATTGAAGTTTATTTAATGTAATTTAAATCTGTGTAAAAATGTGTGTTATATAACATAACAAATTCAATTTAATTTATTGAATTGATTTCATGGGTGTAATCGTAATAAGAAGAGGATACGTTATTTAAGTTTAAAATTGTTCCATAATTTATTTATTAAACAAAATCTTTCATATCGCATATTAAACACTGACTCATTATTATATCGTTTGTACGAAGTTTTCTATTGCTAACAAATTACATACACAAGTTATACACAAATCTTATTATCTAATTTTAATTACTTTGAAATATTTATTTTGCCCTCGGCTTACTCATTGTGAGCTCACCTTTTTGCAATTGCTGATTCATTAGCTTTAAAACTGAATTTACTTATATTCCAATTTCTTTTATATTACTTTGTGAATAACATGTCTGTCGGTATCCAGGCTACTTATAATGACAAATAACTTTTAATTACAGGCCACTTATAATGACTGTGAATGCTTTTATATTGGTCAGACAGGGAGAAGTTTTTATAAACGTTTCGTTGAGCACACTCCAAAGCATAATGTAAAGGATTTGACAACACAATCTTGTATAAAGTCTAACTACGCTCGTCATCTTATACAGGAGAACCATAATTATACAAGCTTTGACAACAATTTGAAACCCTTACATGTCTGTGGTAAAGACGCTTATTTAAATGCACGTGAAGAATTTGAAATATATAGAGCACATAATGACAAATACTACCGTAATTTCATATTAAACGACCACTTACATTTCAAGTCGAATCCATTATATGACACAGCACTAAAATATATCTGTAACTGATATCAATCAGTGTCCGGCCGGCTTTCATCGAGTGCGCACTCGCTTCACATAAATGCTTATATGATTTGGTTTCGATTTTGTAATTTTAATGTTTTAAATTTTTTAACGATCTCATTGAGTGATAAAATTTTAATATTCTGATGACGAGACATAGTCTCGAAACGCGTCAATTATAATTCTTTGCGTTATATATGTGGTCACGAGACAGGAAATAAGGTAAATATATTTATTATTTGGTATTACTGTGTTTTAACTTTCTACTGCTAATGCATTCTCCTTTATCATCAAAGACTTTACTAATTACGTTAATTCAAAATTTAAATATTTCTCTTATCATTTACGTTACTAATTACTAAATTTGATACAACAAATATTATTCTAATTTTTATTCTGCTTTTACATTTATGTATAATTTATTTATTTTAATATTGGTTGAATGTCTTTCATTCCAACTTTAATTAGTGTCTTTCAAATGTTTATAATTACAATGGTTTTTTTATTACGTCGTTTGACGTGGTTATTCATCTGTACGTCCTCCTTCTGGTCCTCTGGTCGTGTTCTGTGTCCTCCGTGTCCTTCTGGTCCTCTGGTCGTGTTCCACTGCATGTGCTGATTAATAGTCGTCTCGTCTCACGTCATATGCTGCCGGTGTGTCCATAGACCTCATCTTAAGTATTCTGCGGCTCTGGTTGGACATCTAGTTTGTCCTGTGACGCTCACTATAGATGTGAATTGACGTCGTCGACTGACATAGCCTCCTGCGGCAATGGTTGAATCGATAAGAAGAAACTTTATTAGCGCGACCTGGTATTTATAGTCAGGTCATTCAAAAATTCCTGTCTGAACAATATTTGACCTATCAGATTCTGTCGAGCGTCACTTTCCCCACTCTGGTTCAAGTCACAATTTTCGCCTATTCTCGCGAATTACGAAGTTTGTTTCACATCACTCGATGCTCAATCGATCACTAATTTTTATGTGATTACTATACGTAAATTGCACTTTTTTATGGTACTCACAAAAAGAGTTATACATTTCTTACGTATAGTAATTTCACTTTACGTCACATCGATACGGTTTTTTAACACTTTATTTACCTATAATTTCTATACACTTTGGTGTCTTTTGTTTTATCCTATCGTACATAGTTTTCTTATAATTAAAATAAACACACAACTATTTTACTTGAAAAGGGTTGGTTACATTTCAGGAACGGACAGGTTTCACACACACCAACAAAATACGCGCGTACACAACGCTAGCGACAGGTGTGTCGAAAATGCATGTCCAGCATGAATTCTCCGCTCCCTATTTTTACTACGATCCAGCTAAATGCAATCTGAATCATGTTAATTAATTTATATTTATTTATTTTTATTATTTATTTCATTTATTTTGGCAATGCACAGCAAAGTACCGTTTTACCTTTCTAAAGCCTGAGCTGAAAAACTGCTGACAGAAAACAAAAATCCTAGTTACTGTAAAACATAAGAGAAGTGTAAGGGCAAATATTAAACTGGCAATGTGAGTCCTGGAAAATGTTAGTTAGTAATAAAGAAAAGTGATGACAAAACAAGCCTTTCAGAACAGAAAGGCTTGCATAACAAGCAGAACATAATTTTGTTGCATAAAAACCAATGATGTTTTAAACTCTCTAAATTCTTTATATAAAGTTTTATAAATTTTTTTTGAATGTGTTGATGTATGGTCTTGTAAGGTGTATCTTGTAATTTTGAAGGGCAAAAGAGAAGAAGCTTTGAAGCAGAGTAAATGTAGTTTTCTAGAAAATATCTTTGCAAATGCTGTAGGCAATAGGGGAGCAAGGTTTTGAGGGAATATACTCTGGCTATAAAACATTCTTAAAGGCAAAGTGGAAAATTGGCCTTGATCTGTCTTAGTTGGAGAGTGTGCTCAGTGACAAAGAATGGCTTTTTCATCAAAATGACAAGGACTCATGTGCAGGGAGTGGGAGCTAAACATAAAGTTGCAACAATAAATTTTTCCTTAAGAATACATACTGATTTAATTAACTTGTAATTTAAATCAATACAGATATTCTTGCACAACTGTTTAGAGTAATTGTTTAGATCAAATTGTTTAGAATAAAACAAGGTTTAGAATGCTATCAAAGAAATTATGTAACCTATTTAAACAGGTACAGATAATCCAATAAGTCGAGTTTAAAAAAGAACTCTCTGTCAATGAGTATAAAAGATTTATTGGTTTGTAAAAAATTTATTTTGCTTTGTTAAATAAGATCCTAAAAATATAATAGGTTAAAATAAAATTTTTTAATTTTTCTGAATTAATTTTTAGAAGTTCTTGTTATGCCCACGTTTCACTGAAACGGGATAAATGTGAGTTCAATTGCTTTCCTTTTTACTTGATAAACGTAGGTTTCAATTTTGGCTCGATAGTAAACCAACCAAAAACAGCGGTTATAGCACAAGCGTATTTTGGCGCTCATAAATTATTTCTTATAAATTGGGTGACACTGTTACAAACTGGATTGTGTTAATAGTGTTGTATTATTGCTCAGAATATCACAGCCTACACAAAACTAAATGACACACGTGGCAAAATACATTATAGCAACTTTTATGACACAGACTTTGGACTACACTACAGACAGAAGACTGAACTTCAGCAACACCATAAATATATTGGAACTAGGTATTTAAAAACAAACCGCGCACATGCTTACGTCAATAGATGGCTTACCAAATAGAGTTTATGCTCTTGTCAAGCTGTCGTCACTGAAATATAGTCTAGAGTAAAATTAAATTTTATGTAATTTTAGCATTATGTAAAGTGTACACTGACTTCTTGTTTTTACCATGGCGTAATTTAATCTTATGCGTTTACTCTCAACTCTCTTTGTCATAAATTCAAAAAAAAATTTTAATATAAAGATCGTGATTTTCCATTTCGACTATAAGGTTATGTTCTGACTTGATTAACATTTATACCCAGTTTTGATTAAAACCGTTTTAAGTTATTGGGAAAGTTATAAACAAATGAACAATGGAAGTTAGCACTTGCCATTTTTGTACTTTTAAATTAACCACTGTTTTTGTCGTAACAACATTCATAAACTCGCTAAGTTTTAATGCAGTAGGTTAAGATGTTTCGTTGATATTTTAATTGTAAGAAAGCAAACAGATCAACAAAAAATTATACATTGAATAAAACAAATGAAACTTATTTTAGAGCTCAACAAAAGTTCTATTCAGACAACATTTGCGCCGTAGAGACGATCTGCAGTAAAGAATCAGGGATATTTGTAAAACGTGCAAACGAATTTAGCGGTTCCTGTTGTACGTAAAACGGTCACGTAGCCTATTTCTGCTGACAAACTATCTGGTTTACCTAAGCGCTGCACACGCTCCTTTACGTCAGTGTAGTTTATTGTTGGGGGTTGCCGTTACGCTTTTGGAAGTAGTTCCAAGTTTCCAAAATAAAAGTAAATATAATTTAAATAATTAGTGATACGCGGAAATATTACAATAAAACGGTCAAAAGAATCAGTAAACATAAATGTACTATATCAATGTTCCATACAATAAGGGCAGAATTTTTTAAACTTTTTAACGTGTTAATCGTTGTATTTGGCTTATAATATAAATATTGTAACGTTACATAACCCCTGCCCAAATATGATAACATAATCACCAGAGTTAAAACCAGTAATCACCCATTTTAAAAGTCAGAAATGGGGATTAGGTACCAAGCTATGAGAACCTTTGTACTCTAAAAACACTGTAAACAATAATAATAAAAGTGCAGTGTACACAGTGGAACATAGTGTACTCGGTGAAAGTGTAAACCTTTAAAAAGAGCATCTCACAGATTTGTGCTGGAGATGAAAAACAATCAATATTGTAGCAGTGGACTATATTGCTGTTGACAAGCTTTGCATTTTTTGTATTTTTTGTAATTTTATATTGTGTAGGCCACAAAGGTCTTGTACCTAGGAATAATATTTGTGTTTAATATAATGATTTTGTTTAAATATAAGATAACCCAGGGTTATATATAAAATGATAATAATATATCAAATAATACTATGTTAGCAAGATGGCATGTAAAAAATAGTTTAGAGTAAGGATACATTAAGTGAAATATAAATCATAAATAAATCAAAATAAAGGGTATTAAAATATAAAATACCAGTGTACAAGTTTAAGGAAAAATATAAAGGAAAACCTTAAATAAATTAAATTTGATTATAAATAAAATCTATAAAGGATTATTTTTCTAAAAAGAAGAAATGAAATTATAATAATTATTAATAGCCTATATACTAAAAGGTATATAGATTAAACAATAACAAACCATAAAAATTCTTGGTTACTAAGAGTAACTAACTAACAAGAATAAATTAATTGTTCAAAGATATTGGAAGTGAGCAGTTTAAAAAAAGTGTAATTTCTAGAAAAATTTAAGAAATTTAGAAATACCATTCGGAAATAATCAGTGACAAATTAATAAAATTAATGAGTGATATCCACTACATCTTAGACATCTTTCGAACAGAATAATTCACGCCCGCAAATTGATGAGAACTTGAAAAAATTAGTCTTCTATTTCCAAGCCTAGCCTACCGAAATTCGACATTGTTGGTGAGATCTTTACCTATTAAAATTTAACTAAATTACACCTCAACTATAAACTTATAACACTAGAAACAGCACAATCCCTTCAAATACTCCTGGAAGGAGGTGAATATAAACTTTATTTTTTATTAACCAAAAAACAGCAAAACGCTGTTTGGTTAGTAACTTTACTGAAGCCATTAAATAGTGTTTATTTTTCGTCAGTGAAGGAAAGTGACCAGCGCTCTAGCGGTCAACAAACCAACTGCATAAAATAGATTATACTACATTTAAAATTAATTCATGTAAAGCTTGGTACTGACCTGTATACATTTCTGACTTTCTCAAAGTACAAAGAACTCTAAAATAACCCTGGGAAATTAATTAATTATTTCTTTCTTGTTATTAAGACTGAAAAAATAAAAAATATTTGTTATATGATATATGTTTGTGAAAGCAAGATCGAACTAACTCTGTGTTTTATGTAAGAATCGATTATCCATTTTTGTTTTGGGAGACCATAAAAACGTTAAATAAATTCAAGGAATGCCTTGTGATTTAAATAATAAAATGTGTATTATTTCCAGTAGATGGTAGTTAGTTACAGAATGCAAGAAGATCGAGAGGAGAACGGACATCCAGAATTTAATACGTACCATTTGGAGTCACTTTAACCTCAAATGTGTTCGGAAAAGTAGCAGTCAGCTGGTACCACGAGCGGACAAATTTGAAATACTCAATTGTATAATAAGAGAGTAATTCTCTTTGCACTCTCTCTCCTAACTACTGTCAAACAACGGTATTGATTTAACATAAATACAATTTAAGAAAATCTCTCTGAAATCCTTGCATAATCACACACCTTCGATTTTGAAAGCATATAGCATAAAAATAACAAATTCTGTGACTCTTAATTAAGCGAGCGTTCTGAAAAATAACAAATAGACGTAAATTACTCGAGACTTAAGCTCAGCGAGAGACGTTACAAGATGACATACAAACGTTGGGCCTAACTATTAAGAGAGTTTATTTATTATTTGGGTGAGCTCAGCGAGAGGCGTTACAATATGTGCACTTGTACGTGCTTTTGTACTAGTAATATGTATATATGTGTGTGTGTGTGTGTGTGTGTGTGTGTGTGTTGGGCGTAAGATAGATAGGTTGTATGAAATTATACACACAGAGTCGATGTCCGGAGGTAGGAAAATTTAGTAACTATACTTAAATTTTTACAGGAGAGTGATTGACGTTTGTCTGAAAAGAGGGGGGAAGTGGTGTTTAGAGCGGTCTGATTGGTCGAAACTATACAGCACAGCGTTGTCAACTCGTACTTGTTGTTCCGCTGTTTGTGCGTTACCACGTGCGCGTAGTAAATTGAACAGCAGGCCTAGTGCGTTTACTACGGTTTGATGTGAGTGAAATTTAACAGTTTTAAAATTTACAATATTATCATATTTTAGTGCATTTGCATGATTGGGTGATATTTTTTAAATTTAGTGATTATTAGTCTAATATTCAGAAGTGATTTTGTGGTAAAATTTAAGTATTTAGTGGACTAAGTGATAGTGATTGTAAATATTATCCATTCAGCTATGTCCGACGCCAGTACGAGTGCTTCAGCTATACGCAAGACAAGAAAAAGGAAAGTATTTAATGGACAGGCAAGACAACTTATCTGTTCAGTACGTGAATATTTTGAAAAAGAAAAAGCAAACGGGGGGCCGTTAATTTCCTTTAATAATGTTTTAGAGCGTACAGCTGCCGCATGCGAAGTAGGGAAGAATCTTATATTACGTATAGGAAAAGAGAAAGACGATCTTCTTACTGATTTTAGTGATACAGAGCCCAAGTTTCATACACCTAATAAAAAAAGAAATATAGACAAAAAGGTTACGAAGTTAGATTCTTTCCAAGAAAATGCAATTCGACAGCATATTTATAGCTACTATTGTAGAAAAGCACCCAACAATAAATAAACTTCATAAGTCGTTAGCAGCAGCTGATATTTTTGCCGGTAGTAAATCATCTGTTAGGAAAGTATTGCAAAATATCGGTTTTAAGTTTACAAACATTTCGGGGAGAAAAGTTCTTATGGAAAGTGAAAGTGTAGTTGCTTTACGTTGTAGATTTCTACGAGAAATTCAAACTAAATCTATTGGAGATCTGGTTAGACGAAACATGGGTAAACATAGGTCACAGTTTACGAAAAGGCTGGACAGATGATACTGTGGAAGGAACTATGAAAATACCTTTAGAACGAGGGGGTAGATATATTATTGTACACGCTGGGACATCAAAAGGTTTCATACCTAACTGTTTTTATGCCTTTAAGTCAAAGAAAACGAGTGACTTCCACGAAGAAATGAACTCTGAAAACTTTACCAAGTGGTTCACAGACTCGTTATTATAAAACCTCACAGTGCCGTCAACTGTTGTAATGGATAACGGTTATATACGTCAACTTATCACTCGGTTATATACGACAAAGCGCCAACATTAGCTACACGTAAAGAAGAAATTATTCACTGGCTTCATGAACATAACATTTCTACGACTGTTAGCATGAAAAAAGCAGAGCTATTGGAGCTGGTGTCAGGTTGTAAACCCCGCTTTCCGGAATACGTAATTGACAAAGTAGCGCAAGAACATGGCCATAAAGTAGTAAGATTACCACCGTATCATTGTCATTTTAACCCCATTGAGTTAATTTGGGCACACGTAAAGGGATATGTAGCAAGGAATAATAAGACTTTTACAGGAACTGAAGTAGAAAATTGATACGCTAGGGCATTAGGAATGTTACTGCAGACGATTGGAGAAAAGCAGTGATGCATACAAAGAAAGTAATTGACGAAGCATGGAGCAACGAAGGCATATTAGAAGACGCCGTGGAACAACTGGTAATAAATTTGGGGACAGAATCCAGTGACTCGAGTGACTCTGGTAGCGACTTAAGTGGTGTAACACCTTTAGATTAACGGCACAGGCAGAAAACTACAGACAGGTAATAATAATTTCATTTTCAGTTTTGTTTTTATGGTAAAAGTAATAAAAACAAAACATTGACTCTTATTTTGCTGTTTATATTTTTTATTATTGGTAATTTTTACTTTATTTATACACTAAGTTGATTATTGCACATTTACACATTGTCAAATTTATCGTTAAATCAAAAAATTAAAGATTCTGAACATTTGAAGTTAATTTAAAAAAAAACACTGAAGTTAATTAAGTTCTCGTTTATTATTCTCGTAAGAATTCACATTTTTAGTTTGTGAATTATCTGTAGTTACAACTGAATAAATATTAGTTTTTAACTAAATATAATTATTACACTACGACTCGGAACACAAAACTTTAAAAGGCGAGACTTCTGAAGAAGGCTTTAAAAGGCGAAAGCCGGTTCAGGTTGTAAGGTAAAACTTTTTCGTTTTTACCTATACAAAGTTTTGTGTTCCCAGTCGTAGTGTAATATTTATACTTAGTTAATTAACGGACACGTCATGGACAACGAAATCGAAGATTAGTTTTTAAGTAGGGGAATACATATTTAGTCTGCGTGTACTGGGTTTGTTTTGTCTGCGAGAAGTATGTTTTGAGTGAATGCAGTAACGAAAGTTACGCTTGCGTGACATTCAACAGAAACACGTGGTTAGGAAGTGGCAACATGGCGATGACATCATTGCAAACGTCAATCCCTCTCCTGTAAAAATTTTAGTATAACACATTAATTATTAATTGTCTTATTCAGTTTTTAAAACATAAAACTATTTATTTATTTAACTGTCTTACAATTAAAGAGTTTATTGGGTTCGTTTTTGCAATAAATCGTTACTTGTTCGTAGAATTCCACTAGTATTGTCGACGTCCGGCGCTCAGCTGTTGTTGACTCTTCGTTCGTTGCCCCTTTGACCTCAGCGTCGTTCGCTTAACGTTCCGTTGCGGTTATCGACAGTTATTGTTTATAAAATTATCTCAGAGTTTTGTACCCTGAGTACACATTAATAGATAATGTGTATTGGGCTTACACAATCTCCCAATTCTTAAGTGTTCTCGCGTTAAATCAGTAACATCGCGGTCGGTATCGCTGCCCCTAAGCGGAAAATCTTCCACTAGCGCGAAAAGCACTAATTTTGATCTATTATAAATTAATATTGAGTTCTTCGACTGTGATACGTATACGACAAACTCGTATCGTGTGCCAAAGTTCTCCGTCACATACAGATTTGACTTGTCCTGACACGAAAACTCGCGACAGTCAGTACGTCCTTCTATGACAAGACTTCGAAGCAAAGTGGCCTATCCGTACTCGGCAGAGTACCGACTCAAATAAATTTTAGATCTTCTAATTGGTGGAAAATCTGTAACCCCTCTTTGCTCTTTAGTATTTATTTTATTTCCTTTTAAATTTCTATCGCCTTCCTCATTGGCTTTCAAAGAGAGGTTACAAGTTATATAGAACTAGGCAGGAGCCTAGAGAATCAAAATTATGCTGGGTCCAGTATGACGGAACTTGCAATAAAACTCGGCTGTAACAGACGCTAACAAATTTTTTTTATAATAAATTGTAACAATATATTCAAATCAGAATAACATGTGTGCCCAATCACAGATATGAATACAAGTCAAAAAGAGCAAGTATGTATAACTCTTAAGAATAACAAGTGTTTATAAAGTTAAGAATAACAAGTGTGTATAAAAATTAAGAATGACAAATGTGTATAAATATAAAACATTACAAGTGTATATACATCAATGGACACACGCCTATATAATTATAAAATAGTCTCACATCTCGTGGCTAGCTAGACACATAACAACACACAGAACACAAGGTACACCCACTTACAGTTACATTAGTTTTTAACACGCATGCCCCTGTAAAGCACCCACCCAACAGGTAGAATAACTACAATCTTATAACTCGGAAGTGATAAAATACACGCCCATAGGCAACCCGTTCAGCAGAATAACAAAGCCAAAACCCCCAGGAAGAATGATAATAATTCAGGGGGCACAAACAACCGGCCCACCCCTTTATCCAGCATTGCATTGATCAATGACCCAAGATGAGTGTGTGAACCTTAAGTTCTTTTCACATCACTAATAGAAACTGACAACTACGTCCTCTATTTTCAAAAGGTATTTATAAAATTTTAAACAGTTATTTGACTGCCAAAAAAATTACAGGAAAGAATCCATCTCTATATACATTAATAAACAAATTAATTGTTTGAGGCATTACAATTTCTGAAGATATTGACGATACATAAATTGCTCAAAAAGAAAATGATGAATACATGTTTTATAGTCAAATAACACAGTAAGCTATAAATGGGAAGTCAACCCATATGTGTAGGCCAGTTGAGAAAACAATCAGTTTAGCCCTTGTGCAAGAGGCAAAATCAGCTAAAAACTTTCCATTACATTAGTAATTATTTCTATTAGCCTCACATGACCATATAAACAATTAAAAGAATAGAATACGAAAAGGGGTTTGTGCTCTGGCATCTGTGGGAGCGCGCCTACATGTAGTTGACAAAAGTTGACAGGCAATCAACCTGTCTGAAGTTGTACCAGCGTGTCAGAAAAACTAAGTCCCCTATTGTAAACCCAGAAAAGTCCCAAAGAAAAACCACCGGAAAGTCCCCAGCCCTTAAATATGAAATCCCTAGTCAAATTAAAATTTATACGCAGCTGTTCCAGCCGGAACAGAACTACTGAGCAATAATTAAATTTTGAAAGAGTAAATCAGATGCAACAATAAAATGGTACAAGATTAAAATATCTCTATGGCGCGCTCTCGCAGTGCAGCACGCACTTACAGACATAGCATTTAGTGTTACTTAACTGAGTTATAAAAAGGTACATGAAATTTTAAGTTAAAGTGTTCAGAGTCATGATCACAGCTCAACTTCCGGTAAACAGTCTGGACACGTGGTCTCATGGCTTCTAGGCAATTGGCAGTAAACGGGCACACTGCGGCCCGGCCCCAAAAAATGAAATAAGTATAAATATCACCTCAAATGTGCTGGCGAGTGCAACGTAGGAATTCGATCTCCGTCTCCCTCTTCGTAGGCGATCTTGACATGGTTCACAGCTTGAGCAGATGTTCGGCTCACAGCCAGCCAGGAACCCGACTTAGAGCGAGAACCCTAAGAATTCAAGTAAATTAGAGAACAGTCTATAAGAATGTACACCCGAGTTAAGGTAATTAACCTCTTAACGGGCCGCCAGCTAACTCTCACCAAAGGCACAAAATTAATTAATTAAAGTTTTTACAACCTGCTTAAATAGTCTACATTCAGCCATGGAATAAGTAAATTTGCATTATGAACAGAACTTATTAAATTGTGGCATAATATAAAGTGAACTGTACTCAGTCAACATGCTTCGACAAAATTTTGCAGGTTAAACCGGCCACGTGCAGAGCAGTAATCATAATTTGGTCAAAAAAAATTTAACAGCAAGTCACTCACAGCATTGAAAATGTTTTACCTTCAATTAAGTTTCATACACAGAAGCTCTCACACTTCATTCTCTATTTGTGAACATAATTAACAAAGACGGTGACAGTATGCTACATGCCCCGACACAGATCACTACCTGACTGCACACCAAGCTGTGTGATTAATTTTTATGTAAAGCACTTTTACTATGAGAATGACTCTTGAAACTTCTCGCATTATAACAGAAAATAATAAGGCATGGCTATACAAAGGGCGTTACATACAACAGAAAAAAAAAAGAGTTCTCTTACATTAATTTGTCAGGTCGCACACACACATAAATACGTACTTCACACGATAGCATAAATCTTGTTATTAAATATCCACACAACTAATGAAAATAATTAAATCTTACCGGGAAGTCGTTTTATTCTCTACTCCATCCTATAGAGAAATACAACTGCGCAGAAACGAATACAAAGAGCGGAGACGAAGGGGGAAGAACTCTGTGAGCGAGGCTAAGCGTTGACTGGCCTCAGCTGCATACAATTTCCACAGCACTGGACGAGCTGCGCGCGCAACCGCACACCGCGCCGCTCCCCCCCTCATACCGTCGAACAAAGTCCGCGAGTGTATCACGTTATGTTACCGTAAACTGACTTGTTCTAAAATATTTTGTAAAAGCCGGCTCCGCGCCTCACTCACGCATTACAACTATGAAAACTTTCTAGAATTCATATTTTGCAACCGCCGGCTTCGAACCGGCACAAATCTAGCAACGTCATAGATTGTCACTGTGGTAGATAGACTTCAAGTTAAAACTCTGTCCGATTCTGCAAAGGCCTGTCTAGATTTAATCTACAGATTTTATTACCCTCTTGCAGATAACGAGTTAAAAGAATTGATTTCATTAAAAAAAAAACATAAAAATTATAGTTTTGGAGAATTGAGTATATGAAAAATGTAGGCTTTAATACTAAGAATACCCTGTCCATGTTTCAAAAAGAAATGTCAATTATTACAGAAGTTATAAAATAAAATGTGAATCGCCAGGCGCACCCGCACACTTATACAAAATATCGCACTTGACATGAAAGATTTTAAAATTATGGGTACTTTGATATACTTATATTTTTCTACTTATATCTTAATTCAAAACTTATAATTTTTTTCCAAAAAAAAAAACACAAAATCAATTTATAACATGTCTATAGCCGTCAGAGAATGTGTTATAGCAGTATTATCCCTATTAGACTTCCATTGACAAACGTTCTGTTGCAATATATATATATATATATATTACAACAACACACGGTTTTAACGTGTTAGCCCCACGTTTTTGGAAGTCATTTACAACACTACCAAATTTAATGTGTTTAATAATTGATGTGTGACATATCTTTAGGAACATTACATTTCATTAAATTCGTGTGTGTGCAAGAATGAAGGTTGTAATAATAATAATAATAATAATGCTATTTGATTTGTTTATAAATCATTTCAATTTTTATTAACACTTTTTGTTTTATTTGTTTTGCGGTTTAGAAACTGAATATTATTTTGACATTTTTATTACGTATAATTTGCAATCTCAGATTACTCGTTAATTTCTTATTTATTTCAGGATTCCAAATCATTCATATTTTTACGTACCTACTACGTATAATTCGTAGTTTTATTTGACACAAAAACAGATTATAAAATCTTATTGCTAATACATTGTTATCAATTTTCTATAATGCTCTCAGCTAGCTCAATTATCTTACTGATTATCTACTCTTTTAATTTTTTATATTAATTTCTTTTTGTTTTTGCATATGCATTGCTTTCTATTCATTTCTCTGACAAGGTCGTCATTTACTACTAACAATTATATTTTAAATTACAGTTACTGCTAACTCTTATCGTTACACAGTCTTTCATATTACTGTACTTAACATACAAACAAAAACATATCTACAACTATACAGTTACTTGACTCATACTAGAATCGAATTGTTTACTCTTTTTTTCTTTAATATTTAAAGTCTTTTGGTTCGGTCTCGGTTTCTTATAAATGCATGGTTATTTGCCACCTGGTTATTTGTGTGGTACATCTGAAGCGTGTCCTCTTCGGTCCTGGATACGGATGATCCTCTTCGGTCCCGGAAGTCCTGGAGTCGGGTATTCTAGGAGTCTAGTCGTCCCCCGTCCGCTGGATGCTCGTACTCTGCTACACTGGATTCTCGTACTCTGCTTGTGGTTGATCTACTGTGGTTGTTGTTTCTAAGTAGATTCTTTGGCTGCTATGGTCGTCGATCAAATCTAGAAGTTCTAGTTGTTGGGTATAACCTCCGATTACATCAGTAGTCAAACGAAGAAAAGTTGTAGTTCTTGAGCAGAGCCTCCGGCCGCTAAGATGGTCTGACGAGAAAAGGAACGATGTTTGCGCGTCCTCGTATTTATACCCAGAGCGCCAAAAATCGTGTCTCGACAATATTCTGCATGTTTGAAATTGTTAAGAGCGTCACTCTTACCCCACGCTTTCTAATGACACTTAATTTGCTCGTCTTCGCGAACTGCGAAGTCTTTAGCACATTATCCGATATTCATTCGATCGGTAATTTTCTAGGCGTTCATCATGCATAAAGCGTCCTTCTTTATCTTAATTACTCTAATTGCTATTGATTTTTAACTTCTTACGCTAACACTTTTTGTATGTTTTTCACTATTTTTTATACACTTGTTTGTCATTTTAAACCACACATTTTTGTGTCTTTAGTTTTTCGCTACCATGCACACAAGCATTATAAATTAATTTAAATACAATAATTTATATCGTTACTGAAAAGGGTGGCGCTTTTCATGAATGAACTAATCGCACTCACACAAACCTTTTACGTGTGTACACACATGCAGAGAACAGCTGGCTCTACTCCCTGTCTCAACATGCAAGTTCTATTACAGATTTTATTGCAGGCTGAATGATTATTATTACCAAAATGCGTTATTTATGTCTTCTAATCACTTATTTAAATTACTTGGTGCAATGCACAGTACTCAACCTATTTGTACTGTTGCTATATATATATATATATATATATATATATATTACAACAACGTTAAGTTTTTGTGCAGCCCCCAACTTCTTTTGAGCCATTTATTTTGCACATTACTTACGCTGTAAAAGTATGACAGGTCTAATCGTAATAATAATAACGCAAAGTAATATGGTTTAGAATCATTTAAAAATTTATTAATCAAACATTTATTTGGTTGCGATTTAAAAATATCATTATTATTCGCATGTGTAGCCGTAGCACACATCCAGTTATTAAGATATAAGTGATAATCTCGTATTACACATAGACATAATATACACTCTTATACTATAATAAACATTTGTAATTATATAATATTGCTCTCGGCTTGCTCATTAGTGTAATAATTATTAAATTTTCTAATCTCTTTCTAATAATCTAATTTCTTTTGATTATACTGCATGTGCATTGCTTCGTTTTCTAATAAAATTTACTATTTAATTTTATATTAATTTAAATATCATTGACTAAGTTATTTATTCAAATTATAGTTTCATACTTTTAAACATTACTCTAACTACTATACAAATAAATATTTACATTTTCAAAATTTATTAATTCATCGTTGATATAGATTGTCTTTCTTTTTACATCGTTCATTATATTGTCTTTATGTGAGATTTTGTTTTACAAATACATTGTTGTTTTTCACCTTATTGTCGTGGTAAATAGGCAGTGTATCCTCTTCGATCCTAGGTCTTCGATCCTGGATGCTCCTCTGTAGTCGTGTAGTCCTGGAGTCCTTGATCGTCGTCCTACAGATCCTCTCCGCCATCCGTCGCCTCGTCCTGTACGCTGGACTCTATTCCATGTACCTGGCTGCTCCCTCGTATCCCGTCATGGCCGTAGGTTGCAGGTGCTCTCACGAAAGTGATGAGTAGTCGTGAAGAACCTCCGGTTGTGGTTGACAGACAAAAGTTGTTATCGTGGGCAGAGCCTCCGGCTGCCACGGTAGTTGTACGAGAAAGAGTTGTTATGTTGGGGCAGAGCCTTCGGCTGCCACTATGGTTGAACGAGAAAGAGAATTAAGTTAGCGCGTCTCGAGTATTTATACCCTAGGGCGCAAAAATTATGTTTCGACAATATTCTGCAGGTCTGAGTCTGTCGTTGGCGTCCCTTTTTAAACACGATTCTTTTCACAATTAATTCGCTTGTCTTCGCGATATGCGAAGTCTTTTGCACATTACCCGATATTCATCTTGTCGGTAATTTTTATGTGTTCACTGTGTATATACCGTTTTCCCCTATCTTAATTAACATAAATTTTACTTATATTTATTTTCACTATAATCACACTTTTTATTCTTTTCGCACTATTTTTTATACACATGTGCGTCCTTATTTTATACACACTGTGGTGTATTTGGTTTTGTGATATTATGCATACAATCTTTACAATTTAAATAATTCATATAATTAATAGCGTTCATTAAGGGGTGACGCTTTGCAGGAATTGACAGGTTTCACACACACATGTAAAATACACGTGTACACACAGACACAGCGAAGTGGCGTGATCAACCTGTACCAACATGAAATTTTGGTCGTTCCATTTACAGTTAAGATAGAAAGCTGAATTATTGTTACTAACAATATGAAATTTTATTTAATTTAATTAATTATTTAAATTAATTTGTGCAATGCACAATACCGTATACATTTGTACTGTTGCGATATATATATATATATATATATATTATTGCAGGACATATTTCAGTAATTTTTAGGCTTTCAAAACTACTGGCTGTTTTCGTTCTTCTTTCAAAGCTGCATAGAACAATTCAGGATTTGTGTAAGAATATTAATTGTATATTGGATTAAATTGAAAGGAAAAGTCCCAGTAAAACGCTTATGACTGTTCCAGTTGAAGATTTCCAGAGCTTACTTTATTAAGTATGGGTGACGAAGAGAAACTCAAGAGATGTTCTGAGAATGATGTTTTAAGATAGGATAAAATTTAGAATATGAATGTCAAAATGTAATGTCTGAAAATATTTGCATTATTTAGTAAGATTGATAAACGTAGGAACAAATTGCGATACCTTGAGAGGATACAATATTTTATGTTTCAAAGATACAGCATACGTCTACGTTCAAAAGCCCAGAAAACGTTTAGTAAAACGGTGACACGGAGAATATTGGCACAAGCCGAGTACCTTAATCTTTCTTAGGAAAACAGCGAATACCAAATGGACATTTCTATAAACATTTTTTAATCAATTATCTAGTGTATCGGGTGTTACTCTAATCAAGAATGTAACAATTTCTAATGAAATTTGTATTTTAAAATTTAATTTATTTATCCGATCAGGTTATAAATATTTATAAATTTACATAATGAATCACCAACAGATAAAAAAGCATACGCCTTTCTTTGAAATTTGCGGTCAAGTATATGTGCTTTGCATTCGTAAGTTTCACCGCTTACCCGCAACTTAATTACAGACTACGTACTTTTTCCCGACTTAGCTGTCTTTCCTACTTTGCTTTGTCTCACTTTTTCGTTCCTGCCGCGCGTATTTTAAAACTGTCACAATCCTATTTACCTAAATTTTAGACAAAACTCGGCAAAACCGTCGTGGTACAAAACTGTTGCACACAAAACAGTTGAGATACAGTACACCGGCCAAAGTTTTTCACGTCTTAGCTTTCATTTCTACCTATCTCTCCAGCCTTCTTATTCCAGTTGGTACTCTCACACCTAGAAAACCTAAAAGCTGGCCGACATGGAAGACTAATAAAAACAACTCACTCCTTCAACAAGCACAATAAACCGCCTGTGACTACAAAAAAATATTAATTTTTGGCGTTTGCGCTATAATTAGCAACAATGACAAATGTTTCCAGGTTTCTGTGGAATCATTTATTTTCAATTTGTCGTTAAAAAATATGTTTATAATGCGCATTTAAAACAGATCTTATCAAGATAATTCATACTTAACGGCATTCTTAATTCGTGTTCCTGAAAGTTGTGTTCGCGGTGTTAACCGGTTACGGTACGGAGTTTGAGGCTTTGCACAAAATTTGTTTTTTAACAAACAATAATGTATATAAATATACTTTACGTAATTGAAACAGTTTCAGTTGACATTTCACAAATATTTAATTTTCAGTAAAAAAAAAAAATCCTGTGTACAAATTTTAAATAAGCCTGTCTTTTTTAAAGGTTTACTGGTAATTTTTCTGCCGAGTCTCGAGAAATATGCTTCGTGAAACGCGATAACAAAAGTCAAAATACATCACTGGAACGTTTATGTTGACACGCTTAAGACACCTCGGACAAAGTGCGTGTGCGCACATCTGTCCGCTAATACTATGTCTATAAAAACTCACCATTCAAATTATTTTTAAGCCTACTCTGTCCTCCTAATTCAAAAAGGCATATATCTAAATCTTTTGTTTCTGACGTTTTCCTGTTCAGTAACATTTACGAAACATTACTATTTCTACCCAATATGCAAATATTTTGCTGATAAACATTTCCATTTTGCATAGAGACGAGGGAGATTGACTCAAGCTACACAGATAAAAGACCAGCAAGAAACAAATTTGGGACGCACCTTTTGACTTTAGGAGACCAATAATTATTAGATTATATAAATAAATCACCTTGTATCCGTCGTGTGACTTCGTTGTACGTCGATTAAAATGACGCGTTTCGGAACATATGCTCCATCATCAGAATAAATCACTCTATTGAGGTCGTTAACAGTTAAAATCACATGTTACACATAACATAACTCACTCCCTTTCTAAATGGTGCGCACCACAGCGAAGCCGATTGGACAACGTTGTATGGCGTCCGATCGGCTTCGCTGTGGTGCGCACCATTTAGAAAGCGAGTGAGTTATATTATGTGTAACATGTGATTTTAACTGTTAACGACCTCAATAGAGTGATTTATTCTGATGATGGAGCATATGTTCCGAAACGCGTCATTTTAATCGACGTTCAATGAAGTCACACGACGGATACAAGGTGATTTATTTATATAATCTACTATTCCTGCGTGACTTGGATACCAAGAACCAACATGCATTTCAATATTTATTTTCGTTTCTAACAACGGACTGTGTGTATACATATAGTTATTCAGCTCGTGTTTCTTTAGTTAAGTTTATTTGCAATCTGGAAATAAGTAAACATATTAAAAGTAACCAGTTAACCTGTAGTGAGCAAATTGAATTCCGAATTACAATTTTTTTTATTCCACATTCTGTTTGCTTAATCAAAATTTTGTAATTTTGCAAAAATTAGTGCGTACTCAATGTCGTGTTTACAGCGTTACCGGTATCTAAACTCATATCTGCAACCGACTGTACATAGTACAAGTCGATAACGAAAGGCACGTGTCAGCACGCGTTCACTTTATTCGATTATGTGAAACTTAAAGTATTTGCCACTCCTGGATTTACTCATTTAATTGTATTTATTATTTGCATTGAAACACGTGTTACATTTGCATGTGATAGTTCATTTGTTTTCAGGGGGGCCACAGGAGCGGTGGCGTGGGGAGTGGCTCGCGAGTACAAGGAAGTCAAGCGGGAATGTCAGGTAGTTTGTTTGCTCGTTTATTGTTACAGTTAAAACGCTATATGCTTATAGTAAACTATGGTCTTTAACTATTCATCTGATTTTACATGATAACGAGCGTTGCATAACTTTTATGAGTTGCGGCAAACAGTGCCTTTCGTGACAAAAAATATGACATGAGCCTAACACATTGAAAAATTAAAACATTTTTTTTCACAAGAGTGTGTAACCTAGCTCCATAATATATGCACGTTTTGTGGGAAGACCTTATGTGCTATTTACCACTGTCAAAATCGTTCTACTTCTCTAGATTTAAGAGATTCTCCTGTGAATAATCAACTTTATTACCCGATATAATCTACCCGTCTCATTCATGATCATCCAATTCCTTTTCTTAATTTTTGGATGAGTATCTCGTGCCTTCTTAACGAATCTGCCAGCGTTTATTCTACCAACGTGATCGTCTAGAGTTATCGCCTAATAATAATAATAATAATAGTGATGGAAGTAGTAGTAGTAGTAGTAGTAGTAGTAGTAGTAGTAGTAGTACAAGTAATAGCACTAGTAGTAATAGTAGTAGTAGTAGTGGTAGTAGTAGTAGTAGTAGTAGTAGTAGTAGTAGTAGTAGTAGTAGTAGTAGTAGTAGTAGTAGTAGTAGTGGTGGTGGTGGTGGTGGTAGTAGTTGTAGTAGTAGCAGTGGTAGTATTGGGGTGGTGGTGGTGGTGGTGGTGGTGGTGGTAGTAGTAGTAGTAGTAGTAGTAGTAGTAGTAGTAGTAGTGGTAGTAGTATTTTAATAGTTGCAATCGTTATTAACGTATACTAAGGAAACTGACTAATTGCTCTCATTTATATTTAATTTTATAACGTGTTCTATTTTATTTTGCAGAAGCTGAAAGAGGCGAACCATAATTTGGACCGTAAAATCAAAATTCTAGAAATAAACAATGAAAAGCGACGGTCACTTATTGATAAATTAGTAGAAAGTTCTAAAGACCAGGAGATAAGAAAAAAATATTACTTAGGCGTCGGCAATAATCAATTTTTAAGTTTTAGCAGTTATTTAGAATTCTTTAGATAAAAAAGCTGAACAAAAGATAATCTCTGCCACCTACCTCTCTATCACTACTCGCCATTTCTATTATATCCAATTCTCAGAGTCAGATCTCGCGGACTGGAGACTCTCTATCGAGGAACAGTTACAGGAGGCCGTGCTTCCTCTGGTGTGTGGGACTCTCACCCACTTTTAAATCAGGAATTCATATCCTTGAACCACTTCATTATTTCAGGATGGAGCCTATTGCGCCCATATCGGACTCCTTCTAGATGTTTATCTTCTACTGCTTTTTGGGTGGAAGTTGGGCCTGTCTTTTTTTCTAGTAGGACCCACTGAATAAATGCATTGATGAGGTCCCATTCCGCCTTGTCATGAAGCATAAGCGCAACTACGCTCTCGGGCGTTAACTCCCCGAGCTCCATTTCCAGTACCATCCTCTGTCTTGCAAATCTGCAGCATTTGAAAAACGTGTGCGATGCATCTTCATGAAGAGAGTCTCCGTATTGGCATGCTGGGCTTTGTTCCTTTCCCATTGTATGGAGGTAGCCGTGGTCACTGAGAAACTGGGTCAGATGTTAGTTGACATCACCGTGTTGGCGGTCGATCCATTCCTTCAAGTTTGGTATGAGCCTTGCGGTGCATCTTCCTCTATCCTCTCTTCCCAACGATCTTGCCAGTGCCGGAGAGTGAGTTCCTGGCTTCATGCTTTGCGGCATTTCTTCCAATTTCCTCTCTTCTTTTGAAAAAATGTTTCCGCTCTAGAGCCAACAGGTCTATGGGAATCACTCCCGCTATCACCAGGACTACTACTGGCTCTGGCACTGTCCGGTAAGAGAGGTTGCTAGTCTGAAGGCTCCTCTTCTCTGTACCGATACCGTACGTTTTCTGTACTTCTCTATCTTTAGTGTATCGGCCCAGTTTTTGCAACCGTACAGAAGGATGGATTCTGTGACCGCCATCAACAATCGCCTCTTATTTGCAGTGGAACCTCCTACGTTGGCCATAAGTCTGCTGAGCTTGGTTGCAACGTTAGTCGTCTTATCAGCTATATACTTTATTTGCTCCCATTAGGAGAGCTTTGAGTCTAGTCTCACCCCCAGGTATTTCACAGCATTCTTTGTAAATACTGTCTCAGCTCCCACTTGCAGCGGTATGATAGTGGAAACCCGTCGCCTTGTGAGCAGTACTATATTTCGGTCTTATCGGTGGTTAGATCCAGGCCGTGTTCTTCAAGCCAGGAGCCCACTCGCCTTATTACCTGATTCAGGTTTCTTTGTGCACCCTCGGCGTTTCGTGCTACAATCATTGCCGCGATATCGTCTGCGTAACCTACCAGGAAAGTGTCTGGCGGCGTCTCCATCCATAAAATTCCGTCGTAGGATACGTTCCAAATATCAGGGCCCAAAATTGAGCCCTGGGCAGCCCCAGGGGTGATCTTCTTCCTACGAGGTCCGTCTGTCGTATCATAAATAAGTTTCCTGTTACTCAGATAGCATTCTATTATCTGCAGGAGATACTGCGGGATCCGGAGAAGTGTTCCAGAGCCCTAAGCATGTCGCTTCGGCTGGCAGAATTGAAAGCATTCTTAATATCTAGCGCCGCCAACAGGCCTATACTTCTTGAGTAATGATTCCCCTGCTGGGCCGAGTGGAAATTTCTTACTATCTCCTCCACTGCTCCAAGAGTTGATCGGCCTTTCCGAAAGCCGTACTGTCTATTGGCAGGTCTTCTGCGTTTTCAATGGCTGCTAACAGACACTTCAGTAACCTTACCAGAACTTTCCAGCAGTATCCTGCACGTACAAAGGTCTGTACGCTGATGGCGTGCCCGGGTCACTCTCACCTTACCTGACAAGCACCAGCCTCTGCACTTTCCAACGCTTGGGAAGTGTCCCTCCCAGAGGCAGTTGTTGGACATATTAAGGAATATCCGTGGGCAAGAACTAGCAATCACCTTCAGAACTTCTGGCTAGAGGCTCAGGGGCCCCTGGCAAAGTTTAAAGGTGGGCCCCATTCGAATTCTATAGATTGTTGTCCTTGCATGTTTTATAATATTCTAATAATTGCGATACGAACTGAATCTACTGGCTTGTTATTAGCCAAAACCGGGTTACTAATAGTAGCAGTAGTAGACCACCAAGTTATCCTTACTAATTAACTGAATATATTAAATATGAAATTTTCTGTGAAAAATTTGTATAGTAAAAGTTATCAACCCGTTTTGCAATATAGAGACAATAAGTCGAAATCGAGGGTAATTAATAGGTTTTCGTATTAATTCTGCTAGGTCAACCTAGTAAAAAATTTTTGACTTCTTGGAAATGACATCAATTCTCCAAAGTTCACTAGGTGGCAAGTTCGACTTTTCCACAAAAGCCCACAATTAATTACCCCCAAGTTCGACTTTTAGTCTCTCTAATGGAAAATAACTTGATAATTTTTGTTAAAATATTTTTCTCGGTTTTAAAAAGAAAGAATGTAGGCCACCTTTACTTTGTGGGCCCCTGAACTTTTGGACCCGGTAATTACGCCTCTGCATCGAAGGTAAATAGGGTACGATATTTAAGAAGAAACTGACCAAAGAAGGTATAATGTGAGATGCTATAAAGGAAGATATGCAAGATGGTGTAAGCTGCGCGAAAAGTGTAAAAAAACATGAAACAGTAAAAATGTAAAAAACCTGATATATTACTGTTTATTTCAGAACTTCGGAAAAATATTTTTCGTCGTAGAAAGACTTCTTATGCTACATAATTTCCATTTTGTTAAAACGTAAAGTTACACTATGCGTTTCCTCTCTTTTTTGAAATTAGATTTATTTTATTATAGAGTTTTGATAACTGTTTGCTGGATGAAATATAATATGATTTATTATGTGTTTACGATTCATGTTTTACTATGATTTCCTGATACATGAGTTACGATTTTTAACCTCAGGTTATAGATATATATAACCTCTTATAACTTCACATCTCAGGGTAGGAGGGACGATAGACCAAACCAACACGCAAATACGGGTATGCGTACATGCCTTTCTTGCAGTTAACTTCCGTGTTACCAATTTACCATACCGAAAAGTTAAACTGTGTCGCATATTTTATTTTGTTAAACCGTATATAATATTATCAAACATCGCGTTACATTGTTTGCGAGTAAAGTGGTCAGTTCACATTTTATCACAACTTTCAATATTATTTGTCTTATTATGTATACATATATTTACTTCAAATTACGTGTACTATTTACTGGCAACTTTACAAATTTTCACGTATACGTACTAATATTTACAAAACTGGAAAAGTGCAAAAAATATTTATCTATTACAACCTTACTACCGAGAAACAGCATAACAATAAATATTAGTTAAAAATGAAATGTGAATAACAACTTAAAATACGGTTGTACTAAAACATTTTAAACTATTTCAATCAAATAAAAGATGTACAAACTACTAAATTTTAAAAATAGCCGCAGAAGAAGATCATGGTAACAAGCGCTAAGAAAATCGAAATAAATTAAATCGTAATTAAAATATAATATTACTTAAACTGTTCCGAGGTGTGTGGAACTGATTCTTTACGCCAAGTTACATAACGGTTTAACGGCTTCATAACAAAACAATTATTTTCATAATTACCTTAGTTGATTAAATACAAAGCTTCGTTATTTTTATCCAGCATAAAAGTATAAAAATGTATTATTTTTTCATAGATACATATAAATTAGTATCATGTAAATAGATTATATAAGTTAATATACACTTATTATAATAAGGTTATGTCTTTTGTGTAGTGTGTGTGTGTGTGTGTGTGTGTGTGTGTGTGTGTGTGTGTGTGTGTGTGTGTGTGTGTGTGTGTGTGTGTGTGTGTGTGTGTGTGTGTGTGTGTGTGTGTGTAATTTTATTTAAAATTCACCCTCAAGACGCAGATATTAATTTTATAAATTGCTAATGAACATTTCATTGAATTCTAACATCTCCACCGGTTTTCCTGTAATATGCAACCATATCATAACGGGTTTTCGTGTTTTTAATTTTTATATTAACTATTAATTATTACACAAACATTTTTCTTCCAATTTATTATTTGCTGTCTCTAGATTTTTTAATTAATGTTGTTGTTACTTCTGTACCGCGAATACTGGTATTAATAATAAATATCATCGTTTTTCTTTCTTTGTAGATATTGATACCACAACAAATAAATCGCTTCTGCGAGCATGATTTTATTTTTATCAATATTCACGCACACACACACACACACACACACACACACACACACACTTCACCTATGTGCCATATATAATCTATATCTTCAGAGGCTTCAATATACATTTGCAAATAATTGGTTTCATTTGGTCTTATATTTGTCTATTGTTGAATGTTTGTTTACTTAAACAGCTGTTTTCACGGTTATATTGAAAATACTGCATATTTTATTGTCTTTAAGGAATGTATAATTTTAAATAAATCATCTTGTTTTGTTTTATTTGAACTTGTTATTTAATAATTAGTGAATTATTTTAATTGCTTTTGTATATATTAAGATTTTCAGCCAATATTATTTTGCTACCATATTAAGGAATTGAATGCACCTATTTCAATATATCAAATGCTTAGAATCGTTTAAATCATAAAGAAAAAACCAGGGAAGAATTATTATCAAACATGCAGCATTAGATAATTGATACAATATCAGAAGTATCAATTATTTAGAAAATAAAATAAAATAAAATATTCACCGGATAAACAAATACCTAATAATCATACATAAAAAATACAACTAAAAATGAAAATATACAATATGTAACCTTTACTGTTACGGAAATATAACTCAAAAACTAACAAATAATGGGATCCTAAGCATTTGGTATATCATGGAATCAAATACTGCCTTTTATGTTGGAATGGATGGTTAGAATTATTTAGAATTAAAAAATTACTTTGAGGTGAGTTTCTGTACACTGAGTATTCAAAATTTATTTTATTTCTGAGTATGGTTAGAGCTAAGTAATATAATGCATTAGTAAGATCTTCTAAAGTGAATTTTACTTTTGTTATGTACATTATTTATAGATGTGAATATATTATATATGTTTATACAATTATTTGGTATATATAGAGTCTCATCAACTTATCTAAAGTAATATTCTTATAGGTCGTTTGATTTTATAATATTTATTATTTGTTTATCCAGGTGTTGTAGACACGATAGCGATGGTTGGAATAATATAATACATGTCATAGCACACAGTTATTGCAGGTAACATCAAGAGCTACAAAGGAATGATACTCGATAAATAAATTAAATTTTTTTACTGGAACAAGGATATACAAAAACATATAATTAAAAACACTTATTCCTTGTTTTTATAAGAAACCTTTATAAATATATATGTATTAGCCAGTACGAGATATCAAACAGCTATACACGTCTGTTAAATATCTAAAGGTTACATTATTTAATTTGTATGGTAGGTTACAAACTAGGTAGAATATATAATCGGATAATTACTTTCTGGAAATTAAATTAAAACCAATGATGAAAGGCATAATAAATGTTACTTTGGGTATTCTTTAAACCGTACAAACGAATTTATGGTTAAAAGTAAATAAAAGTTTGTTATTTAATGGCAAAATAGTTTGCTAAAACTGAGAAATTTTCCCTTTTCAACCTTTATTCGATACTGGTATTCTCAGTTTTTATGTTCATTTTCACTTTATTAGTTACTTTTGTCTCAAAACTTAAAACAACTTAAAACCTGTTGAGAAATATATTTTTGGTTCTCTAATTTGTATTATATAATTTAAGGATATTCCGTAACAAAGTACGCAAATGAGAGTAGTAAAGACGGGGGTGAGGACACCTACCTTGTTGTCGACAGTCGGCGTGCAGTCCGGATAGTGTCGGTACACTCTGCCGTCGCTGACTTTATAAACTCCCCCCTGCGCTTGTATAGCGTACACCGCTAGTGAATGAATAGTTGTGCCGCTTACCCAAATAAACTATCGACTACAGCTTACACTGAACAGCTGTTGTCATTAGAGTTTTGTGCCACTTTGTACAGCCTACGGTACGGTAGGAACATGGGTTATTTCGTCGTAACCATCCTTTCCTGTCTACAACTTTCACCAGCCAGTAATGATACAGAATGGCTATAATGTCCAATTTTCAATATTTATTATAGAAATCATTCTGCTGCCGCATTAGCCAAACTGCTTGTTTGTTTCTTCGCAGCACGGTTACAGTTATTATATTTGAATGGCAGCCGTTCAAGTATGATGCACATTACAGTAACAGTATTACAGAGTTTTCCTATTCAAACCAAACTCTTGTTCTGTGAGCTTATAATTGGCCTAAAAAGACCTGCTAGCCCTGTTGAATACGAAGTAACGAATTTCTCTTTCATTGTGCCTATTTGAGGTTTGCAGAACGTTTCACGTATTGAATCAAATTAATACGTTGTACAGGAAATTTCTATCTGCTCAGTGACCACATGCAGATTGTGTCTGGGGACGCCATCGTGTGCGACGTATACTTCGTGGTACCAACTGAATTTATAAATATTTTAAATATCTATGTTGAAGGAAATGTATATATCTATAGTAAACACCCTATTGTAAAGAAATACTTTTACAGGTTATGTAAACTATTGATTTCAAATTTGCCGGCTAAGCAGCATAAAGACAACACTAAATTTTAAGACATTGGTATTACTCAAAGTAGAATGAATCCAACTCTGGCTGCGATTATCTCTTCAGTAGAAACTCTGGAAGACTTGGTTCTGCACATACTATTGTTTTACACGGCAAAGTCATCATCTGGCGTTGAGGCAATATAATCCGAAGAGCTAGGGCACTTGTTGTCTTCGTATTACTCACTGTTCATTTGGTTTAATATGTCGTCGCCTTTGACGATTTTAGTAGCTATTAAGCTACTTAAGCAAATCAGTAAACTAAATTTAATATTGTCCGATTAAGCTGAGTAAAATTATTGCTACGACAATTACATCAATCTTCACGTTTCTCGACAGCAACGTCTGTGTTAAGGTTGTGCATTCACGTAGCCTCAAGACTGTTCGAGCCACTGTAACTGCGCAAATTATGTCGGCACGCCGCCCGCCAGTAATATGGAACATTATTCTGGAACCCCTGTGAGAACTATATAAGCAACAGCGCCTGCTACAGTTCAGTTACAGTTTGCGATTTATTTTATTGTACATCAAGTGATTGTTAATGGAAAGTGCGAATTATTGTTTTAATTAATGCGGTACTGTAATAAGTTGACACTATTATTGCGAGTGGACAAATGTAACCTGAATTATTGTATGAGATTACCTTGTTGATTTTAAATTGTTATTTGTGACTAATTAAAGCCGGTAATTAGTACTTCATTAGTGTCTGTAATTTGTTTCCACTGTGCAATACGACGATTAGTGAAACCACTGTAACAGTATATTACATGACAGGGTGTTCATCACTACACATTATAAATACCAGCAAGACGGTTTTATCAATATTCTTTTGTGCTCTATTCCTAATAGCCGAATTATATATGGCTTTATCTTCTTCTTTTGTATTAAAGCACTTCAAAGAGCCATGGTAACTTCTATGAAACCTTTTGCCATTCTTTCCTAAGAGACCTCAGACTCCTTTCCCCATAGACTCTCAAATCTTCCTCAACCTTATGTCTCCTCCTGGATCTCAGTAGGATAAATTCTGTTTGTCTTTTAAAATCCTTTTCCCAATCCTCTTTATTTCAATATAAGTGCCTCACTCAAGCTATACTTAGAATTATCGTTGATATCTCTCTTACACCCAGTTTATTATACATTGATTTCCATGTTTTCTTGCAATTCGCCATTCGCCAAATCTTTTCAAAAGTCTTTGGGTTTAACCCCCATGCTATTGTCAATCCCCATGTTTCCTCAGCAGCGGAAGTAGACTAAACAGAGACATTGGCCAGAAGAGTGGTGGCGGGAAAACGGAGGGGCGCTGAAGAATGGGACATTGAAACGCTGGTAACGCGTAAAGAGTTCAACTGTATAACCCAACAAGTTTAAGACTGCTGCAATAATATAAGAATAATTGACGATTATTGAGATCAACACCGGCTTTTCGTGTTTACTTTACTGACTTAATTTATCATTTTGCTCTGTAAACACAATGTTGTATAGCCTATTTCCTGTTTTGACTATTGCTGTATTCCCACGTCCACACAAATTGACTTTACAGTACTAACGTGGAACATGTACTAACAGTACTAACTATGACAGTTACATTACTAACATGTAGACTTTCACAATTTAAAGCATTTTATGGGGCACACATAATAAATGTATTATATAACTTTGAAAAAAGAATAAAGATAATTTGTTTAACGTCTTATTGTTAAACAGTAAACGTCTTATTGTTAAGAAAATTTTAAATGGCCAGATTTACATCCTACTTTTAATAGTTTAAGATATATAAACTAGTAAACCTAAGTGGATTTTAACACTATAAACATTAAAATTTTACTGAATGTAGGAAGTAGGAAAATAAGTAATGTAGTAATTCAGTTTTAATTATGGTGAACTGGGACTGAATGTTTTACCAACACCGTCTTCAAGACGGAACAAAATTGCTTTTTTAAGGCGAAACAAAAGTTTAGTCAGAGACAGCGAACAGGTTATCTTGAAACGCCTACAGAAGTCAATGTACGTATACAGTCAGCTGAAGGTTAGAGATTTATATCGTACACAGCCTGTGTAAAGTATCTGAATATATTACGTAAAATTTGAATAACACGTTCGTGTGTTACGTGTTGCCAAAGATAATGGCAAAATTGACACGTGGATAGACATCACGGACTCAACGGAGTGACCGTAAATTTAGTAACGGATGATTTTTGAACTGGTACAGCGTACACAGATAAACGTTTTGGTTCTTTGAGCACATCACGTTAGCTTTGGATACCTGTTACACGGTGAAATCCTTTCCACGTTTTTGTTCGATTTTTACATACTTTCAGATGACGAAATCGGTGTGATTTTTCACTTTTCGAGGCGGCATGCACTATTAAATTACACACTGAAGTAGTGTTTACATAAGTTTTTATTTCAACCTGGCAAACATTTATCAGTACGCTAGATAACTATTACACCCTAGGCATTGTTGAAACTGTACATAACGCCAATTCTTTGCTTTGAAGGGCTTATGTCAGCGTAAAAATCATTAGCACTACCACGCACGCGCGCTCCCCCCCCCCACATACACATACACACAAAACAAAATATACATTCCGGGCAAATTAAATCTGCGTAAACAATCCGGCAAAGAGCAAAGGGCAAAAAATCTGGTACTTTACAGATGACATCACCATACGCTGAAACCGTAGTACCATAAAACCATTCACAAAATCTATGCATTTGGCTCAAGCGTTTAACACCACTCCCCGTTCCACAACGGAGTCCATTGTATACGCTAACTCAGCCTGGCGTACGGAGCGGCTGAAAATCTGACAGAATGGAAGAAGGAAAATTACAAAATAACGCATTATTCTATGTCTCGTACGGATACATTTGTATTGCATATATCTAAATTTGTAATTTTTAAAACAAGGAACGCAGTGCGAACATTCAATTTACGCTGCTGAAAGGCGTATGGAGGATTTCGAGTGTTTCGATGCAGCCAGGTGTCGGAATTATTATTTGACGGACCTTGTTAAAGTTGCACGTTAACTAAAATAACTTCGGAAGTCTTATTCTTTGCGTTACGGCATTAACTCAAACATTACGGCAAAACATTACTCACCTAGAATAGTGGTAATTATTAGAACTACATTAGTAGGATATGGTCTGAAGAGGAGGAGGCACTACGAGAGGAGGGCGATAATCACGAAAATGAAGGCTGCAACCGGGAGACAGAAAAATTTCTCCGTGACTGCAGTCGCTTCCTTTTAGGGCCAGTTGGAAGACAGCAGGAGTTAATGTGCGGAGAAAGGCAGCTGAAAATGTTACAGAAGAAAGTCAGGAGCCTGCAGCTGTTGACAAGCTCGTGGCGGTAAGTTCTGCAGAGCGGAACTTTGAGAAAACGAAAAATTAGGAGAGGTGACTACAGTTACTGACGACGCATAGTAATTCCAAATCCTAAAACCCTGCTCAAAATATAAAAGTGTTTTTAAATTTATACGAAATGTGGTACAGGGTTGGTTTTCGAGGTTTCTGATTATGAATCTAAAATCAAAATGATGTAAAATATAATGGCATAAATAGTATGGCAGGAATGATTCTTAAAGTAACGTTTAAAGTACTTTTCTATAAAAACAAAATAAACATATATTTTGCCATGATCGTTTATTATAAATTTTATTTAAATTAAATAATTAATTGTATTCTAATTTAACGGTATAATTATATCCAAATTACTAAACCAATAAGCAACAATGTAATCCTAACATTAAAATTATAAAAAATATTGGCAAATCTAATCTGAACTGCAATAATAATTTTTTTTAAATATATTACACACTTCACTCAAAACATGTAGTAATTCCCATCAATTAGTGTATTAAAAATGCTGTCAAATATTTCCTTAGAGGCAAGCTTTCTTCTGTTTAGACTTAACATATTGTTACCATAAAATTGCCTGAGCCATGTCATATGTCGACTTGTCATAGTTTAGCTGTAAGTGTTATAGACTCAGAATAATACAGAATTAATTAGTTTTTATTTTTTATGTAAAATAGTATGTGCCTTCATGTGATAAGTTAATTTTACAAAAAGGACACAAATTGTATCACAAAGTGTTTTTTAAGAACGTTCGGTTCTCAGATACAGATATCTAACCAGTATTTCAGGTACTTACTAGGCACAACTCACGTACCTAATAAAATTGTATTAGATCTGTGTTGTAAGTACATGATATTTATATTAACCACTTTTATATATTAACAACACTTAATTATTTAATTAACATACATTAATAATATTTGGTATTATATTTAATATATTTATATTAAATATATTAAATACTATTGTTACTACTAATATATAATATATTAAATTTTTATAGCATAACAATAATATTAATAAGAAATTTAGTAGTAATAATACAATTTTAATCATCGACGGTGTTCGGACGGAAGGAGCAAAGAGCCCAAGGCTTGGTAAAACAACGCGAACTTCCCAATAAAGGAAAATCTCGATTAAATGGACTGAGCCTGAAAACGAAGCAAAAGTAGATATCGCCCGGCTGGAAGCTCTATTCATATATCTAGCAAGTGGCAACTTATAACGAAGTGCTCAGCACTATATGGCGGAAGGATGATCCAGCGAAGACTGAACAGAGGTCACGTCAAACCTCCGGTTCTAAGCAAATCAGTTCTTCACTGAGCTCCGGTCGAAGTCTAGAGATAAGGCCGTCTTCGGCGATGTACTCGAGATCATCTCGGGAAAATCTACAGTCAATCTGGAGATCAGGGATCTCGATCGGCTTATTAATAAGGAGGAAACCGAGGCCGCCGTCAAGAAAGGTCTGAGAGACCTTATCTTCTGGTTGATCAATTTTAGAGTGAAGCAAAGAGTGACCGTGTCATGGTTATGAGCATTTCACCAATGCCTGTAAAGGTCTAGAGAGAAGTCAACTCTCTTTCAAGTGTAGTAAGGAGGGCCACAAATTGGCTGCATTGAGGCATGCCTTGATTCTGAACACCTAGGACACTTTCCCGGATCGAACAGTTTTCAGAAATGTTTTAAAAATGTAAAACTTAATCATTAAGCTCTTGCAAGGTAATCTAAATAGCAATAGAACAGCTGACGTTTTTGTGTACTACCTAGCTACAGAAAAGGAGTCAGTCTATTGCTTATTACTGAGCACTGTCGGAACACGGGGACTCGCTTTCCTGATGTCGCGACGTGCTAGACATTGTGCCTATATGGATCTTCGACTTGGAATGAGAAGTCACAGAGAAAACAGGGCCTACGTTTGTATCAAAATCAGGGGAGAGTCTTTCTTTTTCAAATGAGAGCGTCCAAGGCTTCTGTGGGAAGATTGATGTGCTGGAAAATGCAGTCCTCACGTCTGCCGGACATGTTTTACTGCCTGGGGATTTTAATGCTACGGCAGTTGAGTCAGGATATCTCGCGTTGATTCTAAGAAACGATAAGTTTTGGAGATGCAACGCGCAGCGTGCAAAGAACCATGCACCCAAGTTTGTGGAGTACAAAGCTACGAGAAATGGCTCTGGCGAGACGTCACCCGAGGTGACGCCCTGAATAAACTACCTCTTTGTTTATGCATACCTCGGCGGACTGTAGAACTATGAGAAGTTTAACGCACGGTCTTGATCTTGATTTGAGATTTAAACGTTGCATAAAAACATTGACTCTTGTAATCGAATAAATATAAACGTACATTTTAGAAAGATGACAGTAGGCTTCAAAGACTATTTAAAGGGAAATACCCACTCTATAAAACTAATCATATGTTCCTTGAAAAATGGAAAATGACTTTAATTCAAGATAATTGGACAGATCGACTTTCACGAAGTCAAATAACAGCTAACCTTAATACTGTCTGGTAGATGTGAGCAAGGAGTCAAAAATCAAGAATAGAGTTTTCAAGCATAACAGCCACAAAATCTTTACGTACATCTCATTCTTAATAGTTAGATTTTAACCGTTCATATTTAAACTACACTTGTAAATAAAACTATAATCGCGCTTTACGTCTTATCTTAGAGCTTGAATTTATGGAAAATCAATTTCACGATTCCTTATCTGAAAAAATAAAAGAAATTGTTATCTGATAAAAGTAATGCCGCTATTACTCCTAAACAGTATAAATAAAACTCTAAGAAAATATTGCTTAAATGTGTATAATACTTACAACTAAACTTTTATGACAGTAAAATTTACCAAAGTAATAAAGTAATGTCATCGCCGTTTTATCACATGTATACTATTCCCTCCCTCTGCAAAACAGTAAAATATTTTTAAGCGCCGTAACTATCAAAAGAATTACTTTATGTTTACTTGGCGTTAAAAGTTATTATGATATATATGTTTTGTAAAATTTACAGAGTAGTTAATCACGTCTGTCGTCGTATATCCTCAAGCACTAGACCAATAGAATGTTGCTTCTTTTAGTCGTACCGCTTACATCACCAGAGAGAATCAGTCTACATTTTATCAGACGATCTGCATGCTAAGGATAGCTGTATTGTGTGTGTTGAAGGGTAAAGTGTCACGTTATTTCTATGTAACGTCAGCGTATCTCAGCCAGACGGTTGTATTGCCATAAGTAGGCCAACGAGGTCGCAGGTTGCCGAACGACAACCATGCGAACAGACCCTCTTCCACTGCGCTGGCCCACCGCATCATGTTTGTATGTTTACCATTCTACGATTTACTTAATGTCAATACAAAACTTTGAAAGTGTAGTCAAAGAAAAGTTACCACTACTATTTTACGATACGATACGTTTGAATGCTATACGCAACTTTAGGAGTATAATGTATGCGACATTTCTGTCAAACGCATAATCATCGTACTACACGTGTGTCAATTCCACAGTCACTTTAGTAAGGAGTTATTCAAATTGGACGTAATATATTCAGAAACTTTAGCACAGGGTGTGTAGTTTACCGCGTTATGATATAAATCTTAGCCTTCAGCTGACTCCTAACTTGTGTTCAGGTTGAAGATAAACTGCTCACAACCTGAACTAGAAAAAAATGTTATTTCACTTTTAAAAATATTTACTTTAAGACAGTTACTGGGCAGAAAATAACTTAGTTATGTGTAGTATACGTAAACAACTATTAAGAAGCTGTTTCAACTAGGTACTGATGCCAATAACATGATCTAATTGTAAGCCACAACATAGTTCATGTATTTTCCTTGAACACATCAGTGATGGGTTATTGACATTAAACCTGCTCGAGGGACTGACTTCTCCAATCACAGATTTTTTTTAAGCGACATTTTGGCTACGCAACAAATCTGTAGTCGTCTACGCAACAATAGTCTATCTCACAACCGACAGAGAGTCAAATCATACTACAGAAAATAAAACTTAGCAACTATGGGATCTATAACACACACACACACACACCGAATACACGCACAAAACTCACATGATCACGCACACTTCAAGATCAACTGCAAACTGCGATAGGCGGCGCTAAGTCACACTTCTTTATGTATTAGTCAAGTAATCAGTGAAATATCTGGCTTCGTTTCATTAGAAAAATAGTTTAGGCGTTGGGGTAAGTTAGTTTGTGTTACTGTCTTTTGGGCGTTAATTGGTGGGAAGGAGTTGTGATATATATGTCATATGTACTTCTTCCAGCACTACTTTTTTTTTATAAAATAACGATTCGGCTACAAAAAAATCTGTACCCGTTTTCAGGCAAAAACAAACACTGAAACATCACAAATAAACAATAATGACAGAGAGTAAAAACGTACTAAGTATATACATAACTTAACAAAAAAATATAAATGAATAAAACTTACCAACCATGGGATCTAGAAGACACCACACGCACACACTGAATACACGCACAAAACTCGCTTGAACACACACGCTTCAAGGCCTACTGCAAACTGCGACAGGCTGCACTAAGACACTTCTTTATTATTAGTCAAGTAATCAGTGAAATATCTCGAGTAGGCTTAACATACCATGTACCTATACCCAGTCACTTTTTAAAGATCTGTATCGAACACATTAAATATAGAATACAAACAAAATACAAACGCAGACGTTAATATGTAAATACGAATAAGTTCCAAATATAAGTATGAATATGTACAAAAAACAATATGAACGCAAAGTTTAAGAGTACGCAGAAAGCGGAAGAAGGGGGAGTAGAGAGAATTCCAGAAGATAACGAAATAGTATACTAAAGTTAAATACAAAATCAACATTAATTACCCAGCTCGATCCATTATTAAGACATTAAACTAAAGGTTGAAAGAAAATATTGGTTCTGAAGTATAGTAATTAAATACTTGTCACAGAAACTTCCATTACTACAGAGCCAGCGGCGCTTATCTATTATTTTTCCAAACGTGATCATTTGTTTCTTAACACGAACCTATTTCTTAGGTTAAATAATGACTTCAAGATCAGTTAATTTTACCAAAGTGGAAATTTACAGATAGTACAGTAAGAGTGTCGCCTGACTAATACTGCTCACTTGAAGTCTCCCGACATCATCTTATCGAATAAATTGAACTCGTTAAGAAATTATGGATTGGCTAGGCGAGCAACTTTTTACATAGCCTCAGAGAGTATAGCATTACCCTTTTTTTGTTTTAACTATTTAAAAAAAATAAAACTGTTAAATATAAAGTGAACTTTGTGCCGGTCTAAAGCCGGCCGTTACAAAAAATTTTAGAAAAGTTTCGTTTACGTGTAACACAACGTGAAGCTGAGGGTGCCGAGGCGACCTTTGTTCGGCGGTGTGAGGGGAACGGCAGAGTGTGCGGTTGCGTGCGCAACTCGCCTGTGTGCAGTCACTTATCTGTGCATGTGTGTGCAGTCTACGCTTCGCCTCGCTCAGAGAATTATCCGTCTCCTCTCTCCGTATTGTACGACGAAGTTTCTATAACTTATGGTTGGCTAAGGCGTAAATTGACTCCCGGGTTCTCGAACTAAGCCGGTTTCCTGGCTTGCTGATGGCTGTACACCTGCCTAAGCTGTGAACCATGTACAAGATCTTATACGAAGAGGGAGATGGAGACTGATTTTCTATGTTGCACTCGCCAGCACTTATAAGGTGATATTCATGCATTTATTTCATTTTTTGGGGCCGGGCCGGCAGTGTGCCCGTTTACTGTAAATAGCCTAGAAGCCATGTGAACACGTGTACAGACTGTCTACCGGAAAGTTGAGCAGTGATCATGACTCTGAACACTATAACTGAAATTCATAAACATTTTTATAACTCATTTACTTAATACTAAATGCAATGCCTGTAAGTGTGTGCTGCACTGGGGGAGCGCGCCAGTGATATTTTACTCTTGTACCATTTTACAGTTGCATCTCATTTTCATTTAACTCTTTACAAAATTATGTTACAGCTCAGTAGCTCTGTTCCGGCTGGAACAGCTGTGTATAAAATTTAATTTGACTATGGGTTTCACATTTAAGGGCTGGGGGCTCTCCTGGGTTTTTTTTGGGGACGTTTTCAGGGGTTACAAAAGGGGACTTAGTTTTTCGCTGACACACGCTTGTGCAACCTCAGTCAGGTTGAATGCCTGTCAAAATTTGTCAACTACATGTGGGCGCGCTCCCACAGATGCCAGAGCACAACCACCTTATTGTATTCTTTTTTCTTTTAATTATTTTATATTGTCATTTGAGGCTAATAGAAATAATTTACTAATGTTATGGAAATATTTTAGCTGATTTTGCCCCTTGCACAAGGGCTAAACTGATTGTTTTCTTAACTGGCAAACACATATGGGTTGACTTCCCACTTATAGGATTTGCTGTTTAATTTTTGACTATAAAACATGTATTCATCATTTTCTTTTTTTGGGTAAATTATATATTGTCAAAATCTTCTGAAATAGTAAAGCCTCAAGCAATTAATTTCTGTTTATTAAGGTACATAAAGATTTAATTCCTTTGGAATTTTGTGAAGTCAAATAACTGTCTAGAATTCTATAAACACTGTTTGAAAGTAGGTGATGTAGTTCTGTCAATTTTACTTAATGATGTGAAAGGAACTTAAGGTTCACACGCTCATCATGGGTCATTGATCAATGGAATGCTAGACAAATGGGTGGTCCGGTTTTATTTATGCCTCATGGATTATTATCATCCTTCCTGGGGGTTTTGGCTTTATGTAATTCTACTGCACGGGTTGCCGACGGGCGTATATTTTATCACTGCTGGGTTATAAGATTGTAGTTACTCTACCTGGTAGGTGGGTGCATTCCAGGGGCATGCGTGTTAAAATTAATGTGATTGTGGGTTTGTGTACCTTATGTTCTGTGTGTGTTGTTATGTGTCTAGCTAGCCACGAGATGGGAGAGAATTTTATAATTATATATACATGTGTTCACTGATTTATATACACTTGTTGTGCTTAATATTTATACACATTTGTTATGCTTAAGATTTATACACAATTGTGATGTTTTATATTTATACACATTTGTTATGCCTAAGATTTATACACACTTGTTATGTTTTATATTGATACACACTTGTTATGTTTTACCTTTATTCATACTTGTGATTGGGCACACATGTTGTTCTAGCTAATAATGTTAAAGCAGGGCATAAAATAAAATAAATTGTTATCGTTCTGTTACGGCTGAGTTTTATTGCAAGTCCCGTCATACTGGACCCAGCATAATTTTTGCTTCTCTAGGCTTCGGCCTAGTCCTAATTAACTTGTGGCTTCTCTTTCAAAAAAAAAATATTAAAATAAATTAAGTTGTTTTTATACTAAAAAAAAGACATAAAAGGAAAGAGGGGTTACAACTTGTACAGTTTTACAATAACAAACCTGGGATACGCATTAACTCGATACTCGCTACAAACCACGTACTCTGATACGAAGGGTACGAATGTCTAGAACTACTCATGATGTCTTGAGTTTCTGGTATGCTTATTGATTTTACAAAGGTGTAAGAAACAATTTTTTTAAAGTTCACTTAAAACGATTGACATTATATGTACGTCACTTACAGACATTACATTCAAATTTTTACAGCACATTCTCTTACGAATTTTTTTCCACGTTTCTGAGTCTTCAAGGAAGACGCTTCTTTAGCGCAATAAGTAGAGGAAATGTGTCCTTCAGAAAACAAACTTTTTTCTCGAATATGAGTCAGATAAAAGTTTACGCACCTGGACATCCCAACACAGCTACAAATACAAATTTATAAGGAATAACAGAATACACAACTCCCTCACATAAAAAACATAAAAGCAAAATAAGATCTAGAGAGTTTTGTCTTTAAAACTCTATTAAAGCGTGAAAAAATAAAAATTCAAAACTATATTTTGGAAAGTGTAAACCTACAAATTATTGTTTGATTTCGGTAAATAAAGTAACAGCAAATTGCAAATGTATGTGTGCGCGCGTGTGTGTGTTACAACTATACATATTTGAATGTCCATTTTTTGTACATATAAGTAATGCGGTGGTAGAAATTGTGAATAGTTTTAAATAGTCCAAACATGAATCGACCTGTTATTGAAACAATTCAGGACTAGCATTACTAAGGATGTGTATTCTCTAAGCTCAAACCAGATTTATGTAAGTCAGCAAATCCATTGTTTATGTACGACTTTGTTTCCTTGCGTGTGTAGGTCTGGTTAAGACATGAATAAATACTAAAAATTAAATATGTTTTTTAATCAAAATTTGCATATTCAAAATACATTTTTTCTAACCTAGCAGTTTGGAGGATAACTGGCACGTATATCCAACAAAAAATGAGCTCAAATTACGATGAATAACTGAAACCTTTATAAACACATTGATTTCTCGGGTATAAACAATTAACTTACACGTACTAAACTAGTGAAAAGTTTCGAATCTTATGCAATTACTAGTTTGCACATTAATTCTATTATTACTGCATAAACAGGCGTAAAAGTGATTTGTTTAAAACAAAGTTTAACAAGTCTGGAGGGCATCCAGCAAAATCATACTTACACCACACTATAAACACCACAGACAATTATGACCCAGGAGAGAAACTCTAGTAATAACGACGAGGTTACTATGGGACTCTAAAGTCTCGACGTGGATGCATCGGAATCTTCAGCATCGTCTTCATCATCGTGATTAAAAAAAAAAAAAACACACGCACACAATGAAAACTTTGCCTCGGTAACGCAACGTGGAAAGTAGGTGAAAAATTAACTATCATTATTTTTATAAAGGAAAGTCAGTGAATACATCGAATCATAGAATAAATACGTGAAAAATCTATTCATAATTGTACATACAGTAAACACAAAATTTAAATGATTAGTATAATTAAAATGTGTAATTTTAATATTAGTTTTATAATAATCTTTCTAATTAACTGAAACAGTTCGACATAAATAATAGTTATTAAAATAGTGTGAATATTATTTTTAAAAAAATTTTACAATTCTCATGTTGCTCAGACATTCCTAAAATTAGTTTTAAGTTATTTGTGTTATGTTTGTTGTTTCTACATAATTTATATACAATTTATAATATGTGCAATATGATCTATGATTTGTAAATAATTTCTTAATAAAGAGAATATTTAAATTTATATTCCTTTAAATATTTAAACTCTTTAATAAATTATTAAAACAGGCAATGATTTTCTTTTTACTTATATGTAAATAGTTATTTCATCTCACTAAAATCTTCGCCCTCTCAACTAACAGTAACAGTAAGTTCGAAGTTCATTGAACAATAATAATATTGGAAGTAATGGACACACGGACACGTAAATCCTACGTAGCCGCTTCCTTTCGGCATTGTCACTGATATTGTAGCATGACAGATAATGCCCGTAATTCTGAATGGTAGAATGATCATAAAATAAAATAAAAACATTTTAAATCCAAGAAAGCAATATCAAAAATTAATTAAGAACCACCGTAAAGCACAATCATAGATTAAAGAAAGAGTTTCATTAAAACCAATATTACAATGAGTGATGAGTAAATAAATATAAACTTCAAAACTAAAAAATCAAGTAAAGTAATACCCAGGTAGGATAGGAGTAAGTAATGAAGAAACCCAGAACAAGACAACATCCACAATAAAGAAAAGGAAATACTTTATAAGAAACAAGGAGAATAGGAGAAATTAATGAAGAAACCAGAACAAGACAGCATCCACAAGAAGAAGGAGTGCTCTTATAAAAAACCCAAACCCCAAAAGAAAGTGATAAAAATAATAACAAATGAAAGTATAACAAAATCTCAAATTTAGAAAACTATGTAAAATAAATATAAGCCAAAAGTGTATAAAGTAGAATTGAAAGTGAACCAATGTGAATTAATTATATACTGCAAAAAACAAACCTTCATTATCTTCTATAAGTAGATTTCTTGATTTTAAAAAGACTACATAACTAATTAGAAATAAAATCAAAGAATAAAAAGGGGATCAGTGCAAGTTTTTGTGTTATAATAAATAAACCTTATGTGTCAATATTGCAGTTCATAAACTGAGTAAATTGTGAAATAATACAACTTTGAAGTGTTTATATTATGTCAATGAATAATCTTAAATAAAGTATTATCATGACAGATAATACAAGTGTTTCTAAATAATAACTGCCACTCTTTATATACAACATTCATTAGAATGACAGTAGATAAAACAAGAGCAGGCCATATAAAAAGTGAAGTGACAAAGAATTATTACCCCAAAATCAAACAAAAAACAGATTAAAACTGAAAATAAAACTAGGTGTAAGAAATAGAGTATATGATGGAAGGACCAATATGTTTTGTTTATTTAGAATAAGTTACTAGTGATAATCAAGACTGAAATGTCAGAATTAAATAACATTCTTTATTTATAAAATATTTATTGTGTATTACTAATAATAATTAAGTATAAAATGTCTGAGTTTGAAAGACCATTGTTAATTTCAATTATGTGTTATGAATTAATAGTATAAATTATATACTAAATGTTACTTTGTTAAAATAAGAAAATGTTAATTAATGTTATATTAAGATAGAAAGTCGGAGAGGGTATAAACAAAATGTATTATTTAAAAACTTTGTATGTGAAAACTGTTAGAAATCTAGGCCAAATGTTAAAACTAAACAGCATCAAAATTGATGAAATAAGTACAGAAAAACAATTAAACTTATGGAATTTATATAAGGTAAATCAGTCATAGAGTCATGTAACTGGAAATATAAGTAAGAAAGATTTTGTAAAAAGATAGTAAGTATTATTGTTAAAAATGCAAATGTAAAAACTGAAAAGTCTAAGAGGGGAGTCACATATTAATGTATAATATTTAAAAAGAGAACCAATTAATCAAATTACAAGAAACTAAGGAAAGATAAATCTTTTATGTTAATCTGAGATTTAATACAATCATTAATATAACATGTAAAATGGCAACATTTTTGAAAAGGACAGGAAGTGAATTTTAAACTTACAATTTTCAAAATGAAGTAAATATAGCATTTTAGAACAAAAACTTAGTAAAACTATCTTATTTGGTATCAAATCAAGCAGAATGAACTGAAGAAGAAGATTATGTGTTTAGTAGTTAATAAATTTGAATAATAGCAAAAATATATTCAGTTATATAATGTAAAATTCTCACCTGCACAGGATGTTAAATAATTTTGAAACAATGGATTGCTAATATTAATTTGGCTATGACTTTAAGAGAAGACGAAGGAAGTTAGTTAGTTCATTATTAGCTGTCGTGAAGTACACTTGATACGAGGACTAAATCAAATATTAACCTAATAGCTGAGACATAAATGGCGCATATCCGATAAGCCTAGCTTGATGCGAAAAACGCGAGTTTTGTAAAATTACATCTAAACGTAAATTCAGTGAAACGAACACCTACAAACATTAAATTAACTTCAAACAAGAACAGAACACAGTGAATACACAATTTAAACGATTAAAACAGTAATTACACACAACGAAACGGAAAGTGCAATTCTTGACCTAACAGACTAAAGTGGAACATAACTTTTACACTACACATTTTTTCAAAGTGGACCACTAACACTTAACCAGGAACACTCCACCAACACAAGAAGGAATAATCGCAACAGCAGGAACGAGAAATCACAGGAAAAGCAGCCTTTATTGGAAGCAGAATTAGCGAAGTGCATTCGTCTGACATCTGAACTCAAAGTGGCCATCTTTTTCTTCCCACAATCCATTGATTTAATACAAACAAAATTAAGAGAAATCGTTCAATATTCATTCATAATCACACACACTCGATTTAAAAAGTAAATAACACCAACAGATAACAAATTTTGTAACTAAGACGTACTCAAATCGAATACGCGAGACGTAACAAATGACGTACAAACGTGGGGCTTAATTAGGCGAGAGTTTCGAAGAGTATCAAATAGACGCAACCCACACACGTAGGAAACACACGAGACGTAACAATATATATATATATATATATATATATATATATATAAGTTGCAAAAGAAAATATGTGTGTGTGTATGTGTGTATTGCAACGGTGACAATTGCATGAATATTGTACGTCGATGCATGTAAATTATATCAATTATAAAGTAGAAAAAACTTGAATACTCTGTATAGTTGTAAAACGTCTCGAACACGTGTGTCACCCGATGTGACGTTATGACGGGAATGATCGAACGAGGGTTGTGCGAGGCCTATCGCCCTCTGTTGTACCGCGTCCCGAACTTCTACAGTTGCCGCAGCAGAGACCAAAAGACTCCTGAATTTAGGTCTGGCTTGCTACCGGCCGTGGATTTTGAATTATGAACTAACTGAGCCTAGTGAGAGTTCGCCGAGTCTGGGTGCAAGATTCACCTGGTGCAGATGGATTTTGACGAAAGGCGCTAATTAGGGGATTGGACTAGAAGCGGGCAGCGGCGGTAGAACTTCCTGGAAAGCGTCCGTATGGTGGCGTTCAGGGAACGGACACGAGGGGTTCTCTGATGATCTGGTTAAAAGTTAAATAGTGGACTTACTTTACATGTCTCGTGCAGTCCTCAGTCCAGGAGAGACTGAATTTTCCGATTATGTGTTTTAGCCAAGTAGCCCCCATACAGATATCGCGTAAGTTACCATCGACGCCACATACGTGAAGTCGATAAGTTTCCTATGCGACGGGTCACAGAATTCCTGCAAAGTGGGGGGGGGGGGTCGGAGCTGGTAAAGACGGTTAGCAGTTTTGTGGGCCACTTGCTCTGAATGTGTCCACCAGGTGAGCGGTGAGCGACGATCCAGTTGAAGCCCGAAGTACTTTATACTTTATTCCTTTATTCTTCCTGTAAGGTAAATTTATGAGTCTAAATGGCATCCTGTGAGCAGCAACATTAGAAGGAGTAGCTCTGTCAAGTACAAACACGTACTCTGGGAGAATTACGTTACGCACTGTAGCAATATTACAGAAGCAGCTAACGGAAGCTGCACTGTGCATAACAAGCAATGTAAACTGTCATTATCTATGGAAATATAATTTTAAACATATTCTGTTCGATAGCTGCTTCAGTGACACATAGTTGTTAGTGTGGCTGCAAGCAACATATTTCGAGTTTACTCATGATCGAGGATAAGTGTGATTCTCTGCATCTGCAAATTCTAATACATGTATATGAGGCTGACAGTGCTTACTTCTTAATCAAGATTCTGTGACTCAGAGTCAATAACTGTTTTATAAGCTTGAAACAAAAACTGGTTAAACATAACTACATAAAAACAATTGCCTTCCTCGGAACGAACACTGTAAGAGCAAAAATTGTAATTTATAATAGTGTTTTAGAGCAAGTGTCACATTTTAATTATTTGGGATGTAATATCTCATATAGGAAGGACAACGATATGAAAAGTTAAATAAAGTTAAATAAATTTAGTTATTCCTGTGGAAGAAGAAATCACAGCTCCTGTTGTTCCAGGAATAACAGAACAACAGTTACTCGTGTTGAAGGATAAAACGCAGAGGGAGACATAACTATAATTTTGTAAGGTCGTGGTTATGCCAACTTTAATGTATAGATTTGAAGCGTGGACTCTCGTGTAAAAAGATATTTCAAAAATACAGGCCTCGGATATGAAATTTTTAAGAGCAGTTATAGAATGCAGTTTGAGAGATCACCTATGAAACGACGACATAAGGAAAGACTTGAAGTTACAGTTGGTTCTGAATAGAATACAGGAATACAGGTAGAATTGGAGGTCCCATGTGGAACGGATGGTAAACACGTGTATTTCAAAACAAATGTTTGAATATAGGCCAGTGGGATCGAGAGATCGTGGACGAACCTGGAAAAATGGTTAGAGACTCTGTGAAGCCGAAACGGCCTATAGCCCAAGCCATGTAGTGAAGAAGATATAATACAACGGAATTTCAGAATGTCACTCATTCGTGAATTGGTTTAGTAAGAAAACAAGTTATTGAATCATGCTTTCATTCACAAAAATGTTACTTGTGTTTAACAATTATCTCAGGTGGCAATATAACTCATTATTTGTTCGTCTTTACTTTTGAGTGGTGGAGAGAGGCAAAACAACACAGCACACCAAATACAAATAGTCGCTACTGCAGCTATTGATATCCTTTTTTAGCCTCCGGCACTGTATGTTTATAAACAATATAGACTTCTTTGCTAGTTACGACCAGTGAAACGCGTATAGACTTTACGGTAACACAAATAAGGATTGAGTACTGTACAATAAATAGGGTATACCTGTACACCAAGTAGACTGTAATAGTTTTGACTGCTTATGTAAATGCTTGTTGAGTGTTATAACACAAAATTTAAAGTTACAACTTTTGTATACTTAACAACAGGTCTCATGAGTCAAATTAGATCTTTACTGTATTTGGCCTTGGAGGTAACAAACTGAGCAACGTGGACGTAACATGATTTTCTAGTTTCAAAGTTTTCTTTATGTTGAATGTACCCTCCAAACTATTTACTTGTCCCACATTAATAGCATGCAATTTCAAACAATTTTGATACGCCTTGTGTTGCTAGGCACACAACGTTCTTAACAGAGCGGAGTATGCCATTCAGCGTTAAGTCCCCCCCCCGTGATTAGGTGGTAGACATGTTAAAAAAATGTTAAGAATCTTGTTGGTAAAAATTCAATCATGTAAGTTAAATTACATAAGTAATTATTTACATTATTACAAACGTTATTGTTCGCAGAACACAATAATAGTTATAACCGTCTTGTAAGTACAACATTGCTTCGCGCCTTTTGGCGGTTCATATTTTTATTCTAGTTTTGAGATTGTGTCCTCTTAGTAAGTAGAAGAAGATAGTTGTAGACATACCGCATTCAAATGTTTCTTCGAGCCGCAGGTAACCATCTCGGTTTACAATATTTATTATATAGAAACAATAAATTAAAATTTAAATGTTTCATTTCTGTAACTTGTAGTCTATTTTCCTGCAGTATGATTACTGACTACGTTTCACTACTAGTACTCCAATATTGGCCCATATATTGTTCTACACACCTTTAATTTCGTACTACTCGGAAATTTAGTTTACATTTAGGAATTAAGTTAGGAGCAAAGAAGTCACTGTACGTTGTCTCAGTAGTTTTTTTATCATCTACAACGGTAAAACTATATACTAATCTACTAGATCTGCAAACAATCGTAAACCTTTGTATACAGCGCATACCGGTGCGTGAACCCGTACAGTTTCTCTGTATAAACATTTTCTCTGTCGCTCAGTTATAGTGCAATGCAAGGACTTTTGCGTTTTATTGACTGTATATGACAAATCAACAACATAATACTGCGAATACTAGTTATAGTTTCTGCAGTTGAGCGAATCTACCCATGTAATTACTAGGTTGTCTCCTATAATCTATATACTATGAATGCGACGATCTCATATACAGAATGCAATGTGTACACAAGAGGTTACGCGGGTTTCTGTACAACATGGCTTGTGATCATATAATTAATAGCTGTCACCGGTTAGTGTTTGTGGTTACAGTTATCAGTAATTAAACTACAGGCTGCTGACTTTGTTAAGTTACCTTGACTATAATTACAGCCAATATAGATCCGCGTCTGAAGTGGTGCAATCACACTCAGACACCTCAAGTACCGCTGACAACTTTATATATGCTAGTCTAAAATCTTGTCTCAAGGTTCTGATACGAGAGGTTCCCGTACAATACGATTAAGATTTTACGTCAGGCAGACGAATACTGTATCTCGCATACGATAATAATAATAATAATAGTAGTAGGCCCATTGGAAGATGTCCCGATTTTCAGTGAGGATGAGCTCTCACTAGCTGCTAGCTCCCTGCTAAACAAGAAGGCACCAGGGCCGGATAGTATACCTGCGGAAGCGCTGAGGGTGGTCGCTAGATCCTGCCCCCAGGTGCTACTTAATATGTACAACCGCTGCCTCAAAGACGGAGTCTTCCCGAAGAGGTGGAAGATCCAGAGACTAGTCTTAGTCAGCAAAGGGAACGGCGACCCGAATTCCCCGTCGGAATACAGACCTCTTTGTATGCTGGACACGGCGGGGAAACTACTGGAACGTCTACTCAGGCCTCGCCTAGTAGCGGCTATTCGGGATGCGGGAGATCTGTCAGCGAGGCAGTACGGGTTCAGAACGGCCAGATCCACCATTGGAGCCATACAGGAGATCTTGAATGCCGTCCAGGTGGCCCAGCGGGGTAATCACTTCTCCAGAAAGACGGTGCTACTCGCTACACTGGACGTACGCAACGCCTTTAATTCGGCCACGTGGACAGACTTGCTAGCGGCTTTGGAGGACGTCTTTCAAGCGCCGGACCAAGGTAATGGCATTTCATGGAACTGATCTCGTACGGGCAAAAATGGTTATACATGTTATTGCCCCGAAACAAGTCAGTAATTTTGAATACATGGGCACCAGTGTGTCTTATAATGCGTGTGTTATTCTTATGCGCCTGAGTGTGTGTGTGTGTGTGTGTGTGTGTGTGTGTGTGTGTGTGTGTGTGTGTGTGTGTGTGTGTGTGTGTGTGTGTGTGTGTGTGTGTGTGTGTGTGTGTGTGTGTGTGTGTGTGTGTGTGTGTGTGTGTGTGTGTGTTTACCAAATCAGAACCCACAAAATATACTGAACAAAACACAATCTAACAACAGCAAAGTAGTTGCGAGATAAATTATTTCAGTTGATTTTTATTATTCTTAGAACCCATTCCTGGAAAAATTCTATTCTAGCTTCTATACACCACAAATATAAAGTTTCCTGGTTACACGTTTGCCAAACTTGTAAGTGCGTTACATTTCTGTTGTATAAAATCCTGTAATATCTTTACATCTAACAAAATTACGGCACTCAGAAGCGATGTTGAATCGTAGAAGACTAATGGAGTTCATAATCATAATTATGGCACAACCATAATGCTCTTCGTAAGAACTGATTTTAGATTTCTTGTCTTATCATTGCAGTAATTTTCAAACTGGTTATAAATGATGTGGGTAAACAAAAGGCACAATACTTGAATGCATGAAGTGATAATTAGGTATTAAACTACAGAAACTAACAACGTATACGTTTTTTAAATAACTAGCTTATAAACTACCAATACAATTATTTTTATTGCTGCTAGAGAAATTAATGGAATAAAACAGTTATTTAGCATAAACAAAATAAAATAGGACTTCGTTTTTATGCTGCTTAGGTAAAAAGCAATGTATGAACGTATCGATCTTGTTTCAATTGTCTGCGAACATATTGATTTGGATTATTTTCAAATACTTCTACGAAACTATTGCCGCCCTTTTACAACTATGTCGTATACTTACATGAGATCCTTACTGAGGTTTTCAGTAATTTTTAACGTAGAAAAGTCAACAACTAGAGCTAATAAGGCAATTCCCTGCGTTTTGCACACTCTATTTACACTTCACTAAAACAGTGAACAATAAACTTCACAGTCATAGCATGTCATTGCATGTATAGCACAGTCAATGCCATTTATAGCATGTACATAATATATATATTATATATATATATATATATATATATATATAATATGTATGTAGACTATTACTTATAAAACAGTAAATTTGATTCAATTCGTTCCATCTTCTTCGCACCTCCGTAGAAAAATTGTCTTAACGCTGTATACACGATAAATAACTAGCAATTTGCAACAACTCGTTTAGTTATAGAATACGAAGGTGTAAAATCATAGAAACTGGTACCATAAAGTTCATTTCTCTCCGTTATATTCCTTGTTTTACTTCGCTTTATCGTCAGCACGACAATATCATTAACTTAAAACTTAAAACTAATTAATACACTACCTAATTAAATATTTCAAATTTATAAATTTTTTCTAACCATTTTATGAAAATAACAAAATATATGAAGTTTGTATAATAAATTGTGTTTTTACGAGAACATTACTTAGAAATAAAATAGAGAGTAGCAGATTATTCTCCACGCGTCTTTTCATATTTTTCTGAGTTGATTCTTCCTAAATTTGTTTTATTGATCTTGTATGGATAACTTGTATATTAAATACTACAACTCTACATCTTGTATATTGGTTTTCTGTTGCTTTCACTCAGTAACCACGACTCGCAGCAAAAGGTAATATAAATTGAGTACGATACTGACTGAAATATTCCCGTATTTATTTTTCCTGTAACTTACTTTGCTTATACACTTCTCTAATGCTCGGCGTCAAACAGCTTTAATGTTTTCCATTCTATCTTCGGTTACCTCTTCTTGTGTTCCTGCTTTATGTATTAGACTTGTACACGCTGTAACATTCTAACATTATCTAATATATTACGTCAATTACAATCTTCTTATTTTTCCTTTCTTTTCCTGTAGCCACCAATTTTGTTCCTCTTTTTAATTAAGTAATTTTCACTCTGTTTTCTCCAATTATTGCGTCCCACAAATCTGAATTTTCTTTAAAACTTGCCTCACCGCATTATCTGCGAAATTCCTTTAGAGCTTTTAAGTTTTAAGCTCTTGCTTTAAATTTTCTACTTCCGTTTCGATTACCTCACCTTTATTCTTCTGAACTTGTGTATGAGGTTTTCCCACGGTCTGCCATCGACTTCCACATGGTTCATATTTTATTTGTTTTTTTTTTTTTTTTTTTGCTTTGATAGGTTACCACTTTTGTTCAACATCTCTGTGAATTCATTCCACCGACTTTTAATTATGTTAAATGTACTTATTAAGGTTGAAAATGTTTGTTTCTTTGTTTTCAGTTTCCTATTCTGTCCCAACGACTACACCACCCTTCACTCTTCTTTGCGATTTCATTTCGTGAAGTTTTATTCTACTTTCAAGCTTCTTTACCGTTATCCAGGTTTCGCTTTCGCAGACAAGTAGAGGCATTACGACAGTTTTATAGAATGTAAATATACTTAGCCAATAAATTCAAAATGTGTAAATTAATATAAACGTAAATTTTGAATTTGGAAGTTGAACTTTTCAAATTAGCAGTGATTAACTGCCCTGAACAACAGTGAACGACACACACAACTACAGGATATTAAAAAATGTTTAACTAATCTATAGACGATACTAGTATAATAAACAAAGTAAGGAAATTCAAACGTATGGTTTTGTGTTATCATATTTATTAAATTTATAAAAATTTGTGCAGCCTGCGAGCAGCGTTTATTCGTAATCTAGTGCAGGAAGCAATGTAGTTAATATGTTCTGTCTCTGCAATAAATTTATTCCTGGCAGTATTTGCCCATTGTGAACGTACTCCGGTTGGAAAATTTTTACTACTGTGATTGCCACGATTAGAAAAACAAATGATGTGTGTACACCACGAGCGCACATGCGTGCGATGTACCAGAGTGCGTGCTGGAGTCAATGCACAGCGCGCGTTTGCACTGATCCCCAACACGCAGACTGCATCGCAGGACATATGTCGGCTCAAGCGGTGCGGTGTGAGTGTGTACGCGAGAGCGTCACATGCGTGCGCGTACCAGAGTGCGTGTTGACGTTAATGCAAGGCACGCGCTCAATGCCTCTATAATTAGCACATTCTTTACTGTCCCCCTTTTTGTATACAGGCGCGATAATTCCTATTTCCAGACCTTCCTTTCTTCCATTGCTTGGTTAAAAATGTTTAGGAGTTCCTCCTTTCTTTCCATGTTTACGTATTTAATCATTTCTGTTGTTATTTCATCACGTCCTGCTGCCTTCCCTAATTTCATTTTCTCCATTGCCTCACTGAATTCTTCTCTTGTTATTTCCTCTTCTCGTAATTGATCCTCTTCTTGTTCCATGTTTTCAGTACCTTCTCTTTTTTCTTCTTCTTCCTCTTCAACGTTATCTTCGTTTTCGTTTTCCTCTAATAAATCTTTAAAATATTCTCTCCATCTTTCCATAATACTTGTCTCTTCCATTAGGATATTTCCATTTTTGTCCTTTAAATTTTGTAGCATATTCGTTTTGGGTTTTCTCATTTGTTTCAATGTGTTGTAGAATAATTTCTGGTTTTCATTATATGTTTCTGTAAGTTTATTCCCGAAGTCTGTCCATGTTTTTTTCCTTGCTCGTTTTTATTTGGTTTTTAACTTTTATTCTTTCTGTCTTATATTTGTCATAGTTATCTTCTGTCTTATTGTTCAGATACGTTTTCCACGCTTTTTTCTTTCCCTTTACTGCTTTTTCCATCTCTTTTGTCCACCATGCTGTCCTCTTTGTAGCCCCATATCCTATTTTTGCTACCCCACAACTAACTTTCGCTGCTTCTTTGAGGCTTGACTTATAATCCTCCCATCTTTCATCCAAATTTTGATATACTGTTTTCTTCTGGAATTTTTCTAGTTTTTATGATAATTTTCCCTTGTTACGCGTTCTTTAAGTTTATACACTTTAATTTTTTCTTTTATTATTTTTCTTTTTTTATCTTTTATCTCTTCTTGCATGACTTTATACATCATTTCGACTATTTCACTCCCTATTTCTGCACTTCTCTTAACCTTTATGTCCTTTACATACTTCCATATTTACCTATGTGTTAGATAATAATCTATGATGGATCGTTCTTTTCTATTTCTTTCTTCCCTCGTAAATTTGTGTATGTCCTTATGTGTAAATATTTTTTTTTACTTTTAAGTAATTCTTAATTAACTAAAGTATAAGTATTACCACATTGCCACAAAGAAATCTTTAGAATTATAATTAAAACTTTAAAAAAGAAATGTTCTACTGCATGTCATCTTTGTACTTATGTAAAGTACTCTACGCGCCTACAAAGTCACTTCGTGGCTTACGAAATTTTCAAATTGAAGTAAATCATTCAAAGTAAAGTAAAAAAAATCACAACCACTATCATAAAACTGCTCGGGTTAGTTATTTAAGCACGGTTTTATAGTTCTACAAAAAATTGTTATCTTGTACGTAGAAGCCACATTATTCTGCGAAAGACACTCATTGTAACGCCGATTCTTAACTTCATTAAGCTTACATCATACTTCCATGAACATAATCTCGTAGTTTGTTACTCGTTTCTCATTTAAGCTGTCAGACGTATTTATAAGGAGACAGTGTTACGATACAGTGTTACGGACTTATTACGATATATATTAAAAAATTTTTACAAAATTACAAAAAGAAAAGTATACTGTGGTGGCTAAACTAGGTAGTTATGTTGTCTGCCCAAGTATTCTTATGTCGAAAATTGAAATTATGTGATACAGTTAATTAGAGGTTTTTGTCAATAAAACTGTGTGGTAAATCTAAATCTGTGTTAAATCTGTGTGGCGTTGTTAATGGTCGGTTAAATAAAGGAAATGCATCCGTCCCTCCTGCCTTGAGCATCGGGTGCATCGCGTTTCCATAATTTGCACCGTCCTGCTTACTATAAGTGGGTACTATGTACACGTCATCAGTTACTACGACTTTTAATTAAAAACTATGTCCATATTTAATTCTGAATCAAAATTCTGCTGGGTGTATGGACTATTCTGCAAATTATTATTGTCAAAGTTGCTACTTTAGAGTTAACATATCACTAAACAACTTAGACTATGATAATACAAAACGTCCTAGTCCATGCAATAGTCTTAATGTAAAGATATTATTAGATGGAAGTTTTAAAAGTCATATGAATTACATTGTAATTATTATAGAACAAGATATTGTATTGGTTTTTCTTGTACTTAGTACTTTACATCTGAAGACCATGTCATGGATTAAAATGTTTTAGACTCTGAAAGAGTATACTTCTACCTTACAGTATACAATGTCTGTACAGTTTCAAACATTATGCTGTTTTCTGTAACCAGAATACGAAAGAAATTTTTAGCAAGTAAAGCATCAATTCTAAGACAACTACTGTGATAATAAAGACGAGTTGTAAGAATAATAGTAATACTCGTTAAACGGTAAGTGTAACCACGTTAATTTTCCTTCTACTTGTATGCTGTTTGAACGAAGGATTTTTTTTAAATGTATTTGCTCACTTTAAGAATGTAAATAATTCTAAAAATAATTAAATGAACAAAACTGCTAATTTAAAATGAATGACAAAGTCATTAGACACTATTACCTTATAGATCAATTTCTCTAAGAATTAAGACCGACATAAATATTGAAGCCCAAAATATTGAGACTGCTAGATGAAATAGTGATAAACAGTTATCACAATAAGCAGACATACTACATTATTTTTGTTATAAATACACATTTAAACTCTTTGTATTCCAAATTTAAAAACTCACGCCAAGTTAATTACGATAATGAAAGAAAGTAACAAGATAGTTATTAACAATAAAAAAATGAATTTCATCACAAGAGCCATACGCTGCTTCCTAACTCCCGTGTAAATTCGTTGACAGTACACAACAATTCTATGCGTTAGTATTACAGCATAACACAATTTCAATAAAGAAAAACAATGTAGCAACAAGCGAAAAAAGGAAAACACAAAACTTAAAATTGAATAGCACAAATAGTAATATTTTAAAAATTATTTGTAACTGTTACCAAATGTGTTCAGTGGAAATGATATAAATATTTTAATGAAACTATGTTTAAGGACAAAAATAAAAGAAGTAATACTGATTGTGTGTTATTTAGGCCTATGTTTCATTTTAGTATACGATTGAGTTTGTACAGTTTTAGAAATATTGCTATATCAAATAAAATTAGAGCCCAGCCGCCAAAACTCCCTGAAAGTTAAAATTAATATTAAAGCATCAGCAATTAATTAATTAACATCTGCAAATAATTAAAATATTAATAATCAATATTGAAGAAAAATTTTAAATATATAGGAGGAAAAAATGTTTAAGGAGGTAAATTACGTTTTCTTACCTGAAATCAAGGAGACTGACTGTTACAAAAATATGTTGCATACACTTTTACGTACTATGCAGTACTTACGTGAAAGAGATGACGTCTAATGAAAGTGCTAAAAATGGTGTGAAAAATATTTTTAGATTTTGGAGACAACTTACAACAACAGACCGTACAGATTTAGAAGCAACTTAACACTTTCATACCTAACGTTTGAAATAAAAAGAATACCAATAATTTTAGAATGTTTTAAAATATTTGCGTATGACGATTTCAAGCATAAAAAACAGCACGTCCTTAAACGTTTTGTTTGCAATAAAAGTACACTCTGACTCATGGTCATACTGGACACAAGTATAAACAATTTAGTCTTAATTAAAAAAAAAGTCCTGTCAGTACAACGCAAGCTAATATTTTTAAAATGAAACGAATGTTAATTTTAACATGTTGAAATCTAACAAAACCATATTGTTCTTTATAATTATATAAATACTAGCTGAAGTACCCGTTCTACGCCCGGGTGGCGAGCATTTTTAATGGCATTACGTGATTTTTTTGCTGCAATTTCTTCAGCAGTTGGTGGTTGCTGGCGTTTAGGAGGCATATTTGATCGTTTTTATGCTCAATACCACTGCTCAATACGCAATAAAGCCTTTGAGCATAAAGACAGTGGTGCCAAATGCTCAAAGGCTTTATTCTGTGCCCAATGGCAGGATCTTATGGCTCAAGGCTTCCAGCTTGAACCGGAGGCTGAGATTCGCCGTGCACCACCTACACACAGAAAGTGAATTCAGAGAGCTACCTCGCTACGTGAGGTCGCCTCTCGCCCTGACTCCACGGGGCATACTGGCGTCGCCCCCCTCCAGCGCGCCCCACCACATCCTCCCTCCCTCTCCGTCGCTCTTCCCCCTCACTCACCCCTTCCAAAACTCCCTATACCGATGACTGACACATTACCTACCGCGTTATAGATATTATTCATTGGATCATCAGAAATACGTATAAACATAAATTTTACAATTAAAACATATACAGAAATATAGGAAAATTACAAAATATACAGACGTATCTGTATACAAAATTACAAAACATATCAATACAATCGCATAGTAAAAACATTAAAAACTATAGGAACGGATAAAGGTATATATTCGATGCCGGTAAATATCATTTGTTTATTTACTTGTTACTATGGTAACATACCGATGACTGACACATTACCAAGCGCGTTATATTATAGATTTGTTTATGTAATAAGGTAAATCTTTCTTTGTTTGCGACACAAAGGAGCAAACTAACGAACGTGCCACCTAAACACACTACCTTGAAACTCTACATCGGTACACTCCCTAAACACACTACCTAAACTCAAAATTACTTAAACGATTATTAAGTTCACGTTATAAAGTAAAACATGACCATTGTAAACGTGCAGTAATTATTAAATATTGAGCTATAACGATGCAGCATAATTAGTAAACGTACTAAGCAACTTACAACACTTATTTACTTACGTAGTATACTTACGCAACAGAGCGCACCTCTTATACCCAATTCTCGATATAAACCTTTGTATCTTCAAAACCTATTATGCTAGAGACCTACAAATTAAATGAAAACTAAATTCAATCGATTCTAATAACTTTATTTACTTACAGTAAATATTTATCTCTAATTACCCAAAGGTTTCTTACAGACCAACTTTTTCATATCTTAATTTGTAAAAAATCCTAACCGAACGTTTCACGTACTTTTTTTAACAAGTATAAATTTTACAGACAAAAATAAAGTATTTCGTCTCTTTGTTAACATATTAAGCTACAAATTGAACTTCTAAAAATCCATTTACGTCAATTTACAACTGAAATATTTCAAGTTAGGCTGCAAAGTTCAATAAATTGTTGAAATGTACAATTTATTTGTTTTATGGTCAGCTTTATTTATGGTCAAAATAATGTAACAATTTCTGGAGTAATATAGAATAACGGGTTTGATATTATGAAAGTTTAAAAATTTAAATCCTGCAACTTTAACTTTTTGATCACTACATTTTTTAGTCGCGCAGTAAATACGAACGAAAAATCCATATGCGCAGAATATTTCCTTTTTTCCCATTGTCATGTGACTTCTGAATGAAATGTAGAGTTTCTTTACCAGTGCGGTGTACATTTCTCGTAATGATCCTTGTAACCCGTTGGATAACAGTAGCCTAAATATTGCGCATTACACCGGGTTAAAAGGTCCGTAATTTAGACATTATTTGTGCATTAGGCCTACACCTTTGACCTAGGCATACTGCTTCCATTGCGTTATTGGGGTGTCGTGAGTAAGTGTACCTAACTAATTAACTATACTGCATTTATTGCCCGTTTGTACACAAATGTTTATTGAGCCTGTACTTGCTTTATTATATCATTACCATCATCTTCATCATTAACATCAACAATCTATTTACAATGTTTTCAACATTTTCTGATTTCTAATCTCCAACTATTCATGAATGTTCACTAACGTCTCTTCCTCCCAAAATTCTCGTTAACCTCCTGTATCTTCTTCGTCTGTGTGACACCATCTGCCTTCGGTTATTCCGTACTTGCTCTCGAAGATCAGGTTTGACTATTTTTTTCACACGACTATACCAAATTTAGCCTACTGTGTATTTCTAACACCATCTGTAATCAGATGTGTAATTCCCATATTTTCTATTGTATATAGTGCCGTATATATAGTTCTCACTTAAATAATATTAAGTATCGTTATGCAATCCAACTTTGAGTCAAACGTTAAGGCAGTGAAGCAGAAACAAATTTACCAGAATAAAGTAATGTTACTAAAGTTTATAGAAACCACTTTTAATTTTTTGACTGCTACAAACAGTGGACCACGAACTGATGATATATGGCAAAAGTAAGAGATTAAATATTATCGTCGTTTGATAATAACAGTAAGTGGTTATGAACTAAGTTTTACATCACATCAAGAGTTCATGAAAATTGTTGCATGTTTTGAGTCCAGCTATTTTCTTTGAAAATTTTAAATACATTAATTTCCCAATTGTAGGATGGCAGCCTGTAGATGGGTAAGTCATGTGTAGGGACTGAGTCATTTTAACTGTTTGGAAAATTATGTTATAATAAGAAATGTAATAGTGATTACGTTAGGCAAGGTTCCAGACAATCCGTGGGACAATCAATCGTATTTTTAGAAACAAGGTACATCGACAGAGAAAATTAAAGATCTACAAAGTTATGGCAGACTATGCACTGTCCTGCTTTGGAAATGGCATTCTTAAGAAGACTTGAAAGGTCTTCTGAGCCTTATCATACAAAGAATGAAGTCATAAGAGAAGAATTACAAGTTTTCAATTTGAATGAAAGACTAAAAGACTATAGAACGACGGTGCAAAGAACAGTTAAAAAGAATGTCAGATTTAAAACTGTCAAACAAGTCATAAAACTCACAGAACACAGGCGTTTTCCTGTAATTTAGAGGATCTTTAAAGGAGGAGCAGACAGATCTTTGCTTATGCCGTGATGTGAAATTGATGATGTTGATTTGAGTCCAGTCAGAAATTGGGGGCCCTCGAATACCATAATCACAATAACATCAAATCATACTTTTCGTGAATAAATGAATTTTTAGCTAAAACTAGCATTCCTGTAGTACCTCATTTCCCTGATTCACACGATTTTCATCTACGTAATGATGTTAAATTTCCGGCAATCAAAAACCAGCTTGGAAATTAGTGTTTGAAAGTGTTGGTAACGTTCAAAAGATTGTGATGGGACCAATTGTGTAAATCAAGAGAGACTTTCAAGAGAACTGTTTTGAAAAGAATGGAAAATTTGTAGTTAGTCTGTCAACCATTAATAATCCACAATCATTCCGTTTACTTTTTAGAAACACCTTGGTCACAGGATATTAGCAGTAATTATATCTAGACAATTTAACTACGGAGTCACGTGAGCTCTTATTCTTGTGGGTGAAACGAAAGACGATTACTAAATCAGTATACAGTAATTGTTATGTAATGTTAAGCAGAAGAATAGCAACTGTAACGCTGGAGCAACATACAATGAATAAATATTCTTAAAGTAAACATTTTATAGTTAAAAACTTAATTTAACTGAATTATATTTTGTGAACATACGAGTTAATAAAAACAACTTCAAATAATATATTGCGAGTTTCAGTTTAAATTTATCTGGAGAACCTTATTACAGGAAAAATATAATGTTTATATTCACTGTTACATCACTGAAAATAAGAGAAGATGTTATTAGTAAAAACACTAATTTATTAATTCAATTTAATTATCAATTATGTGTAAATGTTTTGGTATCATTTTATAACAGTTTGCATAATAATATTAATACTATGAATTTGTGAATTGTTATTATTTAATGTAAAAGTAAATGTTTACGTCGGTATTACATTTACATAGATTGAGTAAATATTAAAGCTCTGCAAGTATAATGGATATCATATCAACCATCACTATCATACCATCACTTTGGTCTAAAGTGACTAAAAGCAGTAAACTAAAAATAAAAAATGAAGTATATTGTAAAGGGGAAAATAACATTACCTAACCAGATATTTCTAATCTAGTAAAACTAATTTCACTGTACAAGGTACTTAGATTAAAGTAGGAATATTTTCAAAACACTTAAATTGACTGCCTTGCTTGTGAGAGATAATTAGAAGTTTGGTAAGCGGGACTGGTAGCGACTTGAAGCAACACAGGAACAACGCTAGAAACTAATACCCCTATCACATAGAATAGAAATATATAAACATAAATTTAATGCAGGAATTAATTTGTTGAAAATACTAATATATATACTCGTGGAAAAATAATAGAAATATCAAAAATACGAACTCTGGGAGAAAATTTTCAGTTGATACTAAGTTTTATTAGCTCTGTACTATGGTTGCTTGAAGAGCAGTTTATTGATTTCAGAAACACATGTTTTGTTTATTTATTTGTTTTGTGCCTAGTGACAGACGAAGCATGTTTCAATATTTGCTACAAAAGTTTTTAATAACATTTTGATTAACGCTTTAATTTTAAAATTATCTTCCTCATTAGTTATGTAAGTCAATGTTCTTTCACAATCGCTAAAAGTTTCTCAGAACCACTTTTACTTCTGAAAAATATTATCATAACAACACGCACAGTAAAAGCGTCGTGAACATACAAAAGGTAGCAAAAGGCGGTATATTAACAACAAACAACTGCAATCCAGATATTGCTTAATGTTTCTATACTACTAGAATAAACAGACAAACGGTGCCGTCACTTTCCGCCATGCCATATTGTAAGTGTACTGTCCTACTCTTTGATCATGCTCTGTCCCACCACACTCTATATCCTTTCGTCAAACAGTATTGCACGTAACCATACAATTAATCTCTCCCTTACTATCAGCCGGCTCATATAACTCTCACGTTCTGTTCGCTTTCAAAAAAGAGAACAGATAAATTGTTGAAAATCGCTGTAGACTTAACGGTATTGTCCTCCTATCATCAACATAATCACCTTTAACGTTCTTATTCTTATCAAAAACTAACAATTGTATGCGGTAAACAGGGTATGTATTTTAACACAGTTAATTTAACTTTGCTACAATTTTTTCACAGACAGTGCGGTGTAAGGACATACGTTGGAATGACGCTACAGGATTCGTGAAGAAAAGTTGGATCTTGTTCGTCTAAATTTTAAGTGCAGTAATGCGTGTTTTTTTTTTTTTTTTGTATAAAACACGTACTCTTAGAATCATAACAAACTGTCTTTAGAATAGCAGTTTAATGTATGTGTAAATTTTATTAACTTTGTCTGTTTGCAAACAGCAGTTCATACAAAGCAAACAGAAAAACAGGCTAAAACGTCTACGAAGATCAGCTCGAGAACAAGTGGCAAAAATACAATATTTAACGGGCAATGATGAGACGTATAAAGTACGCGCCAGCCGTGCTCCATTACCGTTCACTAAAACTTTATCAATCTATACGCCACCTTGAGAGTTAGGTTTTTGTAAAAATAACCAAAACGATAACGGAAAATCAACAAAATTGAGGTAGGTTGATGTAAAATTGAATAAAAATAGGTAGTTGTGCCTCAAAAAAAAATAATAATAAATAACTTGGCAGCCAACAGCGAAAATAAAATATGAAAAACGAAAGATTCGTTGGGGAGGGGAAAATGTAAAGATTACGATAGGGAGACACAAATCTGAAGAAGATGGAGAAGAAAAACAAGAAGGAAGCTAAACAGGTATTGAGAAACAGAAAGATAAGCTTGGACGATAAGGCCCAGATAGTGTAGATAATCTTAATCGAAATCGTCATGCCAGCTACGTTGTTTAGGCGCTGGCTTGTTCCATCTTGAGGAACCTGACAACCTGGTCTTGCTATATATCATTTCGTTACCGACCGCTTTTAGACGGTCTTCCTGTTTTCTTCTTACCAATGCTAAACAAAGTTAGTTTGACGCAAATTCTGGATCCCTAATTTTGTCAACTGCCTTCCATTATTTCACGCCTCGTAAAAACTTAAGTTCAGAGTAGCGCATTTTGTTTTCAATTTTGCATTCTCACTACCACTAATAATACAATAATAACTACAGTTTTCCATGAGACGAGCAACTCCAACAATAAAAATAGCGAGGCAATTCAAATAACGAACAAAAAACAATAGGAAATATAAGGAGTTCAAGACAGAAGAAGACTTGGTTTTCACAAAAGAAGACGGAAACTATAATATGAAGACCTAAAATCTTCTCCTAAATTGAGGAGAAATGTTGACGAAAATGAGTGAATAACTGATAATTGTATGTCGGGCGTAGGCAGAATTCTGCACTAGAGGCTTACTTTTATGTCGTCATTACATTACCCACAGTAAATGTTTTACAGGTTACAGGGACTCTGAAGCCGTATAAATGACTAAGTCATGAACTGACTATTGAATGTGTGCTTTTTACAGCAGTACACACGCCTTAGAATCTATTATTTCTTGCATTATATGCATGGTATGGCAACCACAATGTACAACAAAAAAGTACTCTACCAATAACTTGTACTCAGTTAAAATCATGTTGTACAATTCAGACTAATGTTGAAATTTGTCACGTATATAAACTTTTGCATTCAACTTTGTTGGGTTATTTACACAATTGAATGTCACTCACATGTAAGGATATTCTTTATCATTTTTCTTTTCACTGTTATTTAATTCCTATTCTTCTCCTTCTTTCACAACAACAGTAACAACAACAACTACTACTACTATTACTACTAAATATTATTGGCTTGCTATATCACTTCAAGACATGTCCCTTTTTTTAATTTACTTTACTTTCTATTGTGTTTGAGTCTGTGGTAGGTACATATCTGAAATCGACAGACATAATAATCTCCACAAACAACTTCATTAACTTTTACGAGTATTGACTATGTATAATTTAATATAATTTTAAACAGATTTAACATATTTGTTTTAACGTGAAAAGTAAAATGTTTGGTTCTGCTTTAATTTATTTCAAAACAGTCTAGTGAATATAGTTAAATATTCAATTACATTAATAAAAAGCAATTTAACGATTTATTAGGTAATATACGTACATTTTGATATTGATAAAAGTGAAAATAACTATTCTATATAAATATTTTATCACCACGGTAAAATCAAATTAAATAACGAAAATCAAATAACAGAAATTAATTTTATAAATGCTGACTTGAAATGAATAGTAAAATATTTAGTATCTGCAACGGCTTCAATCAGTAAAGTTTATTCACGGTTAGTGAATATTTTGTTATTCATTTAATTCTATGTAACTTACAATCTGCTCGGGAAACTGTTTCAGCAATTGTACTAACACACTCACTCACACAACTCTCTCTCGCTCTCTCTCTCTCTCTCTCTCTCTCTCTCTCTCTCTCTCTCTCTCTCTCTCTCTCTCTCTCTCTCTCTCTCTCTCTCTCTCTCTCTCTCTCATTATTGCGCACACGCGTATATGACATTTAAAATAAACATGAGTTTTATACAGAAACAAAGGAAATAGAATTTAATCGTTTCAATTTTGTTTTGTATGTTTTTCGTATTTAAACGAGTAACCTCTTTCTTCCAGTATTTTTGTTAGGTTAGGTTAGATTTGTTCCTCCTAGGTTATGTTAGGTTGGTGTCAATTTAGTTTGGTTCTTCCGTCTACATTTAAGACGGAGCCTTAAGAAGTTAGTGAACAATGGGAAAGTAGTTCTGATGAGTGTGTGTGTGTGTGTGTGTGTGTGTGTGTGTGTGTGTGTGTGTGTGTGTGTGTGTGTGTGTGTGTGTGTGTGTGTGTGTGTGTGTGTGTGTGTGTGTGTGTGTGTGTGTGTGTGTGTGTGTGTGTGTGTGTGTGTGTGTGTGTGTGTGTCAAACGTAATTCCCCACCTGCTGCTCTGTTTCCAGCATTCTTCATACAGGTTGACATATAGGATTACAAACATTTTTCTTGCCTCCAGAAACGATTAAGACTATAAAAATAGGTAATTACCTTCTGTCAACGTTTCTTAAAATCCTTTTAGGATAACTCGAGTTTCGACACCATTTGGTGTCATCATCAGATCGGATATGAATTAGGTCAAAACATTTGATGCATATACATCTCGTCAGATATTAAAAAATTTAAAAAACAACACATAACATTATATAAATAATAAATAAACTATATCACAACAAAATAACATTACAACAATAAAATATAAAAACAACGCGGCCGCAAACGAACCTGTACAGGAACGCCCCCACGGTAAGACTAATCAATGCCGGTTTGACCTTGGTTCAATTTTATCGATCTGATATAGGCAATTTCTCGTTCTATAAGATCGATTCTATTAAATAAAACATTATTGGTATGTATTGCTTTTCCATTTAGGACACGATTGTGATCCTTCTTTATGGCTTTATATATCTAGAACCTTTCAAGGGTGTCCAGCTTTGGTGACTTTTTACATTTATGTAGGATATCTAAATTATCATTAATACTCTTTATATTATGGTTATATGAGCTCAAATGTTCTGCAAATGTAGATCTTGTTACATTTGACTTGGAGCTTGGGATATGTTCTTTATAGCGTAATTTGAAAGAACGACCTGTTTGTCCTATATAGAACTGTGTGCAATCAGAACAATTAAGTCTATATACACCAGTACCATCAAATATATCGGAGGGTATATTTTTGTTAGTAAATGTAAGTTTTTTCTCAAGTTTATTACTTGCCTTTGAGGCCAAAGTAGTATTATGCTTTTTTAATTGGTTTTTTAAAATATGGTATAGATTTTCACCATATTCTATAGCAATGTATTTGTTTACTTTTTCTTTGGATACATCAATATTTATTGGTTTATTTTGTTTTTTATTAATTATTCTATCTACTATATGACTTTTGTATCCATTGGCTAATGCTATGTGTTTGATAATGTTTAGTTCATTGTTATAATCATCCGTAGATAAGGGCAATGCCAGCAATCTATGAATCATACAGTTGAAAAAAGCCATTTTATGTGAAATAGGGTGATACGATGAGGCGTGAATAGCATGATCTGTGATTGTTGGTTTTCTGTAAATATTATAGTTAATATTATTATTTATTTTAGTTAAAGTTAAATCTAAAAAATTAATTTTATTATTCATTTCAGTCTCTAATGTGAATTGTAAATTATTTGTAATAGTATTCATATATTTTTTAAGCATTTCTTGTTGTCTGCAATTGCCATTGTAAATCATTATTGTGTCATCCACATATCGTCGGTAAAATAAAATTTTTGTATAATGTTTGTTTTTAGTCGATAAAATTTCGTTTGTTTCAATATGATTTAGGTAAATTTCAGCCAGGATGCCTGACAATGGGGATCCCATAGCTAAACCATCCTGTTGTAAATAATATTTGTTGTCGAAAGTAAAATAATTTTGTTCTAATATTACTTTTGTCAAATTGATTAACTCATCAACTGTTTCATGATTTAATGTGGATTTAGATAGTAATAAATTTTTATCTATTTCTAACGTTTCGGTAATAGGTATGTTCGTGTATAGATTTACTATGTCGAATGAGGCGAGAGTGTGTCTCGGCTCGATTGTAATAGTTTTTGTAAGTTCGACCAGTTCTAAACTGTTTTTCAAGCTATAAATTTTATTGAATGTTATGTGTCGTCTAAAAATTTTTTCGAGTTTTTTGGCAATTTTTTATGAAGGTGCAGACATAAAATTAACTAAAGGACGGACAGGCATATTATTTTTATGTATTTTAGGAAGGCCCTTAAGTCTAGGGCCTTGGGATCTATCATTTTTAGGTATTTTTTCTCATCGTTCGTTATGACGTATTTTGATTTATTCAATATTGATTTCACTTTATTGTTAAATGTAAGAGTGGGATCGCTATGAATCTCAATAATGTTATTGTTTTTAATGAAGTCCAGTATCTTGTTTTTATAATCATCGTAAGTTAAAATTACGAGAGTTTGACCTTTGTCCGCTTTGGTGACGATTGCGTTATGGTCTATTAATTTCGTCTTTATCTTATTAAACACCCTTGTTTCGCTATGGTAAATAGTTTTTGTATTCTTTATGTTTTCGGCCTTCATAACTTTTTTTATTTTATTGTCAATTGCATGTCTTATTACTGTTTTCGTTTCTTCATCGGATATGGAATTTATTGCGGTTTCAGCGTTCAATATTTCAGTACAGAGTGATTGTTTGGAACTATTGTTTTTAAGATTGTATTTTAAGCCTTTATTCAATAAGTTGGTTTCTTCGTTGTTGAACTGTATTCCAGTAAGATTAACAATACGAGGGTAAAACTGGTGATTTATTATATTGTTCTCTTGCGTGTCGTTCTGTTTTTTCAATAAGTTACGAATTTTTTTTATTTTGTGTCTTCTTTTTCTTTATAATGGTATTATTTATTTGTCTTTCAATCAAATATGTTACATTGTGGACCTGTGAGGCATGTAAGTTTTGTAAAAGTTCGAGATGTTTTTTCATGAGCATCGTATTGAGTAAGTTCTTTTTACTATGTAATTGTTTTATTTCGTTTTTGATCCATAATTTAGTGGCCATTTCTTTAGTTTTTTTAGGGCTATAAGAATTAGATGTTATTTTTATCTGGACATAACTCGGCACGATTTGCAAACTTAAACATGTTTTGTTATATCTAATATTTAGTGCCGTTTTTAGTAGTTTTAACCTTAAATTCATATATTGAAAGGCAATTTTTACCTGACTGGCATTCAATTTAAACATTTTTCTTGCCTCCAGAAACGATTAAGACTATAAAAATAGGTAATTACCTTCTGTCAACGTTTCTTAAAATCCTTTTAGGATAACTCGAGTTTCGACACCATTTGGTGTCATCATCAGATCGGATATGAATTAGGTCAAAACATTTGATGCATATACATCTCGTCAGATATTAAAAAATTTAAAAAACAACACATAACATTATATAAATAATAAATAAACTATATCACAACAAAATAACATTACAACAATAAAATATAAAAAAATTTTCTACATTTGCAGAACATTTGAGCTCATATAACCATAATATAAAGAGTATTAATGATAATTTAGATATCCTACATAAATGTAAAAACTCACCAAAGCTGGACACCCTTGAAAGGTTCGAGATATATAAAGCCATAAAGAAGGATCACAATCGTGTCCTAAATGAAAAAGCAATACATACCAATAATGTTTTATTTAATAGAATCGATCTTATAGAACGAGAAATTGGCTATATCAGATCGATAAAATTGAACCAAGGTCAAACCGGCATTGATTAGTCTTACCGTGGGGGCGTTCCTGTACAGGTTCGTTTGCGGCCGCGTTGTTTTTATATTTTATTGATTGCAACCAAGCTACACCAGGTAACTGATATAGCTTATCTCATTGATCTAATTAATGTTTAGTACATAAGCAAAATAATAATGTATGAATCAACAAGTGCACAAGCAATTTGACAGAAATTATTTTACGTTAGAAATTACAAGCAGGTACATAACCTCCGATGGAGTAGACAATATTCTGCAACGGATGTAGGCCTATGTTCGTTCGTATGGATGCAATAGCTCCGGGAGATTTCGAGCGCACGAGTGGCGGTTGTTTGTTCGCAATCTGCACGTGGTTTATGTGGCTCGGTAGTGCTACACGTTTAGCATCATATGCGTATTTCAGCAACAGTAACTGACTTTGAAGTTGTAGTCACGTTATTCCTGGCTCACAAAATAAGCTTTCTGCCGGGCTAGTACAGAATGCCCTTGTGGTACACCCCAGCATTCTCAAACGGATCTGCTTTCAAGCAAGACCGTCTGGCTGAAGAGTACACCGCGCATCCATAATTCATTTTGGGTAGCAGCAGTGCGGTGTACCGGCGCAATAAGACTTCCCTATCTGCCCCCATTTCATATGGGAAATGGATCTAATGACATTTAGCGAGGAATTTTACCTCGAAGCCAAGACGTCTACGCTAAGTGCCTGTAGAAAGTTAGACCTAAAACCTTGATTTTAGTTTTAAAGTGCAACCGAAAACCGAATAACTTTCATGTCGAGTATCGTGTCCGGGCGCCTTCCCAGCTTTCGACAGAAGTGGACGCAGGTCGTCTTTGTTGCCGAAAAAGAAAATCCTCTCCTGTTAGCATTTTCAATCAAATTAGCTATAGCACCTTGCATTTTATGTTTGATCATTGCCGTTGCTTTAGCCGAGTAGAACAGCGCAAGGTCGTCAACACACGAGAACTTTCCAACTGACGTTTCTATCCCCTAAATGCCCCCTTTGATGACAATAGTAGGCATGTACTCCCTGCGGTACTCTATTTTCCAGCTCGTGTGCGGCCGACAGTGACTGCCCGATCTGAAGACGGAAGGTACTGTCTCTTAAAAATCTGGAGAAAGCGGCGGCTCAAGCCACGTAAAAGCGACGTGATACTCTTTGGTCGGCGCTCGTTTGTATCTACTTAGGACTCGCCGTCGCTCCTCTCTAATTGCGTCACTCACAACGGTTTCCACGACATCTTTTCGGCATCAGTGTAACGCTCTATGGGGTTCGCGTTGTCATGAGCGTCCCAGTTAAGGTTCGAGAGCACTCTCCACGTCAGACATCGAGCGAGACTGAGGGTACAAATTGAAAGCTGGATAGCCGAGAAAGTGTCACTTCCAACATTAAAATCTGTGCTTATGCCTGTGTTTAAAAATACAAGTGAGTTGTTTAGCATCGCTGTTCCGTCGTATGACAACTAAGTGGGTAGCTGCTCGATCAGATCCTGCAGATTTTCTCCTGGTCATGCGCGTAGGATGTGGTAAAAGTACTGTTACGTAATGCGGAAAAGTGTTACGCCATTACAGAACACTCCACGTGTTTCTCGGATGTTCCAGTGGAAACCGGCTGTAATGTTGTGTGCGTACGTGATTCTCAACATGCGTTAGCGAGACTGTTCCAGACTTCGCCGGCCGCGCGCTCTGTGTCAAGGCCACAAGCAATTACGCTCTAGTGTTTTCTAGTAGCGTTGTTGACGCATAGGGTGGATTATTCTGGAATTTCAGCGGGGTATAAATTAACTTTTACGAGTATTGACTATGTAAAATTTAATATAATTTTAAACATATTTAACATATTTGTTTTAACGTGAAAAGTAAAATGTTTGGTTCTGCTTTAATTTATTTCAAAATGGTCTAGTGAATATGTTTAAATATTCAATTACATTAATAAAATGTAATTTAACGATTTATTAGGTAATATACGTATATTTTGATATTGAAAATACGTGTACGTGTATACGTGAAAATAACAAGCATTCAGCGACGGTTAGTTCAGTGTGTCAATTTATTCCAGTGTGGTTCGAAGTATTGTGGCGAAGTGTTATGTGTTTTATAATTGTGCAGACTCTATTAATTGACATTATTATTGCGTGTGAATAATTTTTATTTGATTTGTTGTAAAAGACTACTTGTTGATTACAAACTGCTTAATTATAATAATTAAAGCTGGTTATTAGTGACGTAATTGGTGTCTTGTATTTTGTTATCCACTGTACCATACGACGACCAGTAGACTGTCGTAACAATACCAGCAGTTTGTCATCTTCAGTGGCTGTAGTAAAGTGATAGCTACTGCTTGTGGGGGCGTAGTGAAAAGGTTACGGCTGCCGGGATGTGTGTTGCTAAGAATTATAGCAAGGTCCCCTAGCTGGGCTGTTTGCTGTACCATCACAGCGGAGGAACTGACGTCACATCTTATTAAAAAGTTCTTGTGGCCTCAAATGGGTTTCCTGCAGGCACACACACATCGATGTACGCCTGGCCAGTAGCATCTTCAGTTCTCAATAATGCGAAGCGCAACCATTAATATTCCGCTGAAGGATGTTCTCTGTGCTGGAATCTGGACGTCGAAGAATCAGTAGCCACATATCGTATATACTTCCTTCAATTTTCTTGTGGTCAACCTTTCTTCTTCTTCTGTGGCATGTCACCGAAGGCAATCACTGAGATTACTGACACAAGCAGTGGAGCTGAACTCCAGATTAGGAGCTCATCAACTGGTCTTTGAGAACAATTGTGGCCCCCGCTCTTATTTTTAGAAATTCTGCCTGGTGTTTTTGGGAGAAGGTGGATGGACGGCAGTATCCTCACACCGTCCACCACCACAGAAGGTGGGGCAGTTGCAGTCACAATGTTTAATTTCGGCCTTCTCGGCGGGCGCATTAAGGGTATAGTAACAGCCCCGCTATTATTCTCTGCACTTACGCTGAATACTAATGTACTTGATTGCGATTTCTTATACATTTCTTCTAAGTGTCGCTCAGTGGAACACGTAAGTGGCGGCATAATCTCTTTCACTAGATGAGATGACGTCACTGCTAGAGTAGAATTAACAGCCTGTCTATAGGCAACTTTGACCCGGCTCGCCGTGAAAACAAATTTTTTAGCTTTGAGGTAATTGATTTTTTTAAAGTTTTCTTTTCTTGACTGGGTACATTTTGCTTAAACACAGGACAGTTAATGCACTTCATCGGCTCAATACAAAGGTCATCGCCACGGGCCGACTGTCCACAGAAGCATGTCTTCATGTCTTGGGCACATCTAGAGGTCTTGTGCCCAAAACGCAAACACTGAAAATACTACATGGGCTTAGGGATGAAAAGTCTTACGCTCAGCCGACGAATTCCTGCGGACCGAATGTCCACAGAGGCATGTCTTCATGACTTGGGCACATCTGGAGGCCGTGTAGCCAAGATGCAAACACTGACAATACTACTACGTGGGATGAGGAGTGAAAAGTCTTACGCTCTGCCGACGAATTCCTGCGGACCGACTGTCCATAGAAGCATGTCTTCATGACTTGGGCACATCTGGAGCCCATATGGCCAAAATTCAAACACTGATAATACTACATGGGCTGAGGAATAAAAATTAATTCTTACGCTTTGCCGACGATTCCTGCGGGCTGACTGTCCATAGAAGCATGTCTTCATGACTTGCGCGTATCTGGAGGCCGTATGGCCAAAATGCAAACACTGATAATACTACATGGGCTGAGGAATGAAAAGTCTTACGCTCAGCCGACGAATTACTGCGGGCCGACTGTCCACAGAAGGATTTTTTCATGACTTGGGCAAATCTGGAGGCCGTGTGGCCAAAATGCAAACACTGATAATACTACATAGGCTGAGGAATGAAAAGTCTTACGCTCACCCGACAAATTCCTGCTCGCATTTTCTTCGGCAGTGTTGTGTTGTTAAATGTCAAGAGATGGGGAGGCGCAAGAAAGTGCATATCCTTCCGTCAATGTCGGCTCCAATCCACGTCACCCTATGGCATGCTATGGTTCAGTTGCAATCTTGTCATCGTCGCAGTTTAGTGAGTTACTGCACACCACCACTCCATTTATGGTATTTAGAGTGGCGTGGGGACTCATTTTAATTTATATCTCTCCTACCTTTTTTAACATAAATAATCGTGCCCCTTGCTGGTCGGCTAGCGTCTCAATCAACAAACTCCCAACTGTTTTTCCAGTGTCCGGCGTAGACAATCCAGCACAAGCAGTTACAGATTTCTCCATCAAAAAGGGCTCACTTTCTTGAAGTCCCTTGTTTCCCTTTCACTATCAAATATTTAGGCACCGTAGGCGTACTGGCTGACGGCGCCAAAAACTACTCTGTATCTAGAGTAGTGTACTGCCTCCTTCTCTTCATCCTCGGAGGACGATCGGTTCCACCATTGGTTATGGTGTGATATCAAGCGATACACATAACCTTCTCTAACTCAGTAACAGTCCCCTGCTAGCCAGCTAAAGAGTAACAGCTGTTGCCCGCCCCTCTCGAGGCCAAGATGTTGTAGGCCCGTGTTAGAGTTGGATCTCTGGGGGACACTCAAATTGTTGAAATATGTCTTTCTTAAATTTGTCTATAGTTTATATTATGTAATAAAATACAACACAAAAAACAAAACAAAACAAGTGACTTTGAATGACTTACATAGAAGCATACAGATTTCAAGAGTAGGAGGATTATACGTTCAAACCAAGCGTTTACAGCAAGTAGTATGTAATGTAATATAACTCGACAGTTAGACAAATCTTGGATTATCCGTTGCATTTTTAACCGTCAGTTTCTGTTACCCATAGGCGTGTTAAAATCGCCAGACAGTCAAAACTGTCGTTCTGCAGAAAGTTTGTGAACAAATTTAAATCGAAGCCTGTGAGTTGTGAGAAAGGATCGAAAGTAAGAGAGGAACTGAAATATCTGACCGCAGTGAACTTGTCGAAAGTGTAGACGTCCGTCTACAATAGAAAGCCGCAGATAAAGTGAAATAGTCCTATCAAAGATCATTGATTCTTCGAGATGCTGGAGGAGCGAACAGTAAGCTGATGTACTTGGTAAGAAAAAAGACATTTTAAATAGAAATTTTAACCAAAACTTGAATGATTTTATGTTATTGCCGTAATGAACTAGCTATATAAGCTCGCATTCCTTTATTTGACTAACGCTCGTGTACTTATTTTATCTCTCTTATTACTGTGTAATATAAAATATAATCAAAAGCCAGAATAGCGGTGTCGGATTTACCGAGAGTGTATTTAACAAGACATATTAAACATTTTGTTGGTATCGTATATTGGAAAGTTAAATTGTTCCTTATTAAACAAGCACGAAACTCTGCTTAACGAGGATAGAGATTCACTGGTGAATCTTTGAGATCTAATGGACAAGATGCCATTTTATACGTCTTTTTTTATTCGTTAGCATGAAAATAAAATATTACATATACTCGTATATAGCAATTACTTGACTTAGATTAAACTATTACTTAGAAACCTTTGATATTCAAGAACTATGAGCCAACAGGTTTAGGCCAGATTTACTGTATACCTTTGTTATGTGGATTAAAATGTACAATATGTCTTAAAACTAAATTTCTGCTATAATTAAAAGACGAATGCATTAATAGTTCTGTGTTAAGTTAATCTGAATCCAACTAACTTGTACTTTAATGTGCATTCATTAACAGGAGAAATCTATTATTATTGTATTTACATAAACAAATATAATTAATACAAGAAATTTAAGAGTTACTATAAAGAATAAGCTACACGTGTATAGAAATGTACGCCACATACGAAATGCAAAAATGTAGGTTTGGTTTACAGACCTTTAGTTTAATTACGGATCGTATTTTATCATCGTACAGGCACATTGTTCATACCTGAAGGCTGGCAAATATAGATGTGCAGTCGTCAACTCCATACTTCTTCATAATACAGTTTGCGCATTCAAGCCGGCACCCCTGACCAAAATTCCTGTACTTTATCATATTGCTGTTAATTTTATTTTCAATTAAAGAAACAACTACTTTTTCGAATTTATTTTAAAAAGAAAATCAACAATTCAATTTGTTTCCATAGTAACAAATGAGAATTAATTTTTTTCAAAACAATATTTTTATCTTTAAACACATCGAGGTAAGTCGGACGTTTTTTCTACTCGATAAATAAATAATGTATTTTATCGATTATTTTAGGTATTTCTTTACTCATAATATGTAGTATATTTTATCTTCAGTAGGTAGTGATTTTTATATACGATTTAAGCACATTCATTATTAATATTCAATATAAATTGAATATATGTAGTATATTTTATCTTCAGTAGGCAGTGATTTTTATATACGATTTAAGCACATTCATTATTAATATTCAATATAAATTAACGGATAGGCTATGTCTTAAATAAGCTTACATACTGCTCATTTAGTAATACTGCTCATATAAAAGTTATGACTAACATAATGTATTTTTACTTTTGCATTTATCTGAATAAAACTAATATGTTACTTGTAATTACTATGGTGTGTATTATGTTTGTTATCCATAAAAGTTTATTGGTTTTTCTTTCTCTCAAAATTTTGTCTCAGAAATCTTAAATTATATCTTAATGACAGGGGTAGTTGTGTCTTTAGTAGGTAAAACATATGTATTCTCTTATAGTTTTATAATTTAAGAAAAACTTTTCTTCAGTCCAAGTCAACTATAAGTTATATTTTCTTTAATAACTATTCCCTGACTTTGCTTTCTCTGATTAAAAAGTAAATAGGTTTAAACCCAATATACAATTTTGTTTTGTTTTTGTGTTCTATATATAAAAATTGAAAATCGATGTCTATGTTACATTATATACACTTTGTGATTTTTAATATTTGCTAGCCAATAAATAAAGATACGATTAATAAGATTCTCTATTTGATTTAATTTAATCGTGTTTTAAGCCAGCGTTTTATCAATTTCCTGTGTCCCCCTCTTTATTGAAATGTTGTGTTATTTGTTTTTTAAATGATATTATTTTACATTATCAAGGCTTTTTTGTATTTGCATCGGCCATCTGAGGACCACTTGCCAATTTCAATTCTTTATTCCTTGTTATTTTCTTTTTCCCCAATATTTTTCATCTTTTCACTATGTCTCTTCTTCCTGTCTTCAGTCCACTTTGAACCTGCGTTTTTCTCTCTCCTACCCTGGACTCCTTTCATTTTTAACACTTTTGCCCGAAAAACGACTCTTTAAATTGTTTCCTCTGCGTTTATATTATTTTTTCTAAATCCTTTTTGACTTCTTTAATCCAATTTGATGTTGACTTTTCCCCACAGATATTTGAATATCTGTTTTGTTAACCTATTGTCGTCCATTCTATATAAATGTATAAAAAATACTAGTCTTCTTTTTCTCACTGTTTCTGTTATATTTCCTATAATTTGATACATCTCATCGTTACTTCTTAATTTCTAACCTTCTGAAGTTTTTCGTGGGCCTAATATTTTCCTAATAATTCGTCTTTCCAATATATCTAGTTTGTCTAAATTACATTGTATAACACAATGCTAGACATTCACTTGGGCGTATAGGCATTCTGGCCTCACTACTGTGCTGTAATGCCTTATTTTCGCGTTTTTAGATATGCACTTTTTATTGTAAATATCTTTAGTTATACCATATTGTCTTTCCATTTTATGGATCCTTTCTTCTATAGCACATATTTGTAAACCATTCTCTTGAATTATTTCTCCCAGGTACTTAAATTTTCTAACCCTCTCTATTCGACCAATATCTGTTAGCAGGAATGTTGGCGCATTTTTAATGTTCGTGAGAAATTTGTTTTTTTTTCTGCAAAAATCCTTAAGCCTGTTCTACTGGCTATGTCCTCTAAAAAATTAACTTGCGTTACTGCTTTTTTATTTTTTAAATTAAATACTAATTTAAAAAATACTATTATTACACTTAGTGTCTAATTAAAATTTTTTTAGAATTTTAATACCTTTCCTTACAAAATAAAATTAATCATTCTGTTTTAATGTCAAAGTGAAAGAATTTATTTTAAAAAAATAGCTTTTCAATGTATCCATCTTTAAACAGATTAACGTTTTATCTAAATCTGTGTATTAAAACTTGTGTATTAACTAAAACACAATTCAATTTATAAATGTCTTATATCAAACAGTATGTGTTAACACATGTAGTGTTCGCTGGTAAATTATGCTTAGTTACTGTTGGTAACACGAAAGTATGTTTATTCATGTAAGTAAAAGTTTTCCAAATTAATCATAATTGCATTAAGGTAAGAAATTATTTATGTCGACTTAAGTCTATTACAGTATATGGTACATAAGTTGTCTCATATTCGGGATTCGATAAACACAACTTGTCTCCCAATTGGTAGGCAGTGCTGGGAGTACCTTTATTAATGAATAAGGTAACTCGTTTCAATACGCTCCTGAACTGCCGACGTCGTAAGTATTACAGTTACTTCTCTTTTCTGTAGAAATTATTTGTTGTCTTGCCTATCTAGTCATTGACATTAATGCCCATATTATTTCAATAACAACTTAGACTTACGGTTTAACTAAAGATGTATGTGTGTGCTCACGCGGACGAAATGTAACACACTGGGTATACAGATAGATAAGGAATAAAGGTGGCAACTATCCTATACGGAGGTAGCAACTTACAGTACGTTTTCTACAAGCCAATATACCGACCAACGATGGGATCGGCCTCAGTCGAGCGCCAACCAATAGAAATGGCTGTAGAACTCCCCGGGCAAAATATATATGACGCCCGAGCATAGACCATATTTTTGAAAAAAATATATTACAGATGAAGATGTCCAGACTGTGATAGGTAGATAACGAAAACTATAGAAACCGAAAAGACAAGAACTTAAACTGCGAGACACACTTAGCTGTGGAAGTTTGCATTGTAGGCTACTGTAAATAAATAGACACGTGTCATCTACACGTAATACACATGTAAGTAGGTGGGAACAATGTTATATCTGATATTTCTTACGTAGTTTGGTATACAATCTAGCTATGTCATCTTTCCAATTCAAATATCGTCCCCACTACAACTGTACGGTACTAAACAGAACTGGAGAAAAACTGAAATTTTACACGACTATCACATATTTGATATCAGATATCAGGAATATCTGATATCGACAAAGTAACACTATAATTAAATTATTCCACTTCTTTTATCAGTAAAACGTAGTCGACTTGCAGTTGTCACTAGAATTTTTACAGTTATTGTGTTGTCTGTTACAGACCTTCACCGAACATTACTACTTTGTTGGTTCTAGTGGGGAATACTTCGCGGTAAGTAACATTTATAATACACGCATGTCTGTATCAGTATAATATAAAATGATCAAAGTCAAAATATCATATAGACAATGTTAGCAGAAACAATGAAACTGTCCCGAAACGTCAGTTACTAATTTATATCTGACAGTAAAATTAAACTTAATTATAAGTCATTTATGTGGTTTTAGTACAGAATCGGTTCTTTCAGCATTTTGTATTTAATTAGCCCGTCTTTTGTCGTATTTATTCTTTTCCTGTACTCTGCATTCTTATTAGCATCCAACTCTCACAGTTGGATTTTGGCACGCAAGTACACACACACGCGTTAAAATCCTAACAAGCTTTTCCTCCAACTGGTTTTTGTTAAATATCTAGGAATTTTACGTAATTAATTCTGACTAGCAATTTCAATTGGCAAATTGACTAGCATTTACATTAATCAAATACACACAACTTTTATTGTTTTGAATATTTACCACCCTAGAGGCGTTTCTCATAGTACTTACATTATCGTACGCGTGGAAATATGTATTGCCAGTGATTCCAGACAAGTCATATATTACACGTTCACCTATGTAGTTCTACCCACCCCCTTCAACTAGCCTCTTCATTTATAGACATTTCATCTACGTTTCCACAGTGGATTATTATGATCTTCTTTTCAGGATACTTTATTTATCAAAATTAAGTACTTTACTCTTGTTAAAACATAAAACGTAAAAGGTGAACTAACCTTTTCCCATAACCGATCTTCACTAAAATCAACAGGCCAAGAGTCCTCTACAACTCAGAGACATATGCAAAAAATTATTTAATTCTGTTTGAATTTACGGCAGTTATCGTTCGTCATAGAAAAAATTACCCTTGTCAAAATATATAATGTTGCGGGTAAACTACCCCTTCCCGTTAACCGATCTTCACCAAAATCAACAAACTTTGAGTAGTCTACAATTTAGGTAGATATGCAAAAAATTATTTGATTCCGCTTGGATGTGCGGCAGTTACCGTTCATCATAGAAAAAATTACCCTTGTTAAAACATAAGACGTTGCAGGTAAACTACCCCTTTCTCTTAACCTATCTTCGCCAAAATTAATAGGCCTTGAGTACTCTATAATTTAGGGATTTATCCAAAACATTATTTGTTTCTGTTTGAATGTGCGGCAGTTATCGTTCGTCATAGAAAATATCGGTATGTAGAACCATACATGACTTCCATGTTCTAAGATTTATATTTAAAATCATTTACGAAATGAAATGTTTCCATAGAAACTACTTCTTTCCACTTATTGCTTCAGCCTTAACCACAGTACTGTGGTCACTAACGTATACCACCACACGTTATCGCACTCGATTTTCACTGATGATGGCTGTCGACGGCACTGCCGAAGCGTCTGGTTTTGCAGAAAACATTGGACTACGGCCAAACAGCCCGGGAAGGAATTTTAACAACAAACTACTAATTTGTTGCCGATAACGTAGTACACATATAAAAATTATCCCCTCCCACTTCAACTATAATTTTCATGTATAGATAATTACCCCCACCCCGTTCAACTAGCATCCTCATTTATAGATATTTCAACTACGTTTCTACAGTGAATTATTAAGATCTGCTTATCAGGATACTTTATTTATCAAAATTAAATACTTTACTCTAGTTACAACAAAAAATGTTTCAGGTAAACTGCCCTTTCCCCGTAACCGATCATCACCAAAATCAACAGACCTTGAGTATTCTACAACTCAGTTACATATGTAAAAAATTGTTTGATTCTGTTTGAATTTACGGTAGTTATCGTTCTTCATAGAAAACGTTTTCTTGTTACAACATAAAATGTTGCAGGTAAACTACCCCTTTCCCTTAACCGATCTTCAACAAAATAAACAGACCTTGAATAATCTACAATTAAGTAAGGTACGCTCAAAATTATATGATTCTGTTTTAATGTGCGGCAGTTATCGTTCGTCATAGAAACAATTACTCTTGTTAAAACATAAAATGTGGCAGGTAAACTACCCCTTTCCCTTAACCGATCTTAACCAAAGTCAACAGTCTTTCAGTCTTTTACAATTGATGAACATATGCTAAAAAATATTTGATTCTGTTTGAAGATACCTTGAATTATCTATAATTGAGGAAGGTATACACAAAATTATTTGATTCTGTTTAAATGTGCGGCAGTTATCGTTCGTCATAGAAACAATTACTTTTGTTAAAACATAAAATGTGGCGGAAAACTACCCCTTTCCCTTAACTGATCTTCATCAAAATCAATAGTCCTTCAGTCTTTTACAATTTATGAACATATGCTAAAAACTATTTTATTCTGTTTGAAGATACCTTGAATTATCTATAATTGAGGAAGGTATGCACAAAATTATTTGATTCTGTTGAAATGTGCGGCAGTTATCGTTCGTCATAGAAACAATTACTTTTGTTAAAACATAAAATGTGGCGGAAAACTACCCCCTTTCCCTTAACCAATCTTCACCAAAATCAACAGACATTGAACTCTCTATAGCTCAGGAAGGTATGCAAAACATTATTTGATTCTGATTGAATTTACGGCAATTATCATTCGTTATAGAAAATATCGGTATGGAGAACCATACATGACTCCCATATTCTAAGATTTATATTTAAAATCATTTTCGAAATGAAATATTACCATAGAAACTACTTCGTTCTACTTACTGCTTCAGCCTTAACCACAGTACTGTGGTCACTAACGTATACCACCTCACGTTATCGCACTCGATTTTCACTGATGATGGAAGTCGATGGCATTGCCGAAACGCCTGGTTTTGTAGAAAACATTGGACTACGGCCAAATATCCCGGGAAGGAATTTTAACAAAAACTACTTCTTTGTTGTCGATAACGTTGTACACATATATATAACATATATGCATAAAATTAATGGCTTGTATAAGTTAATGATTGATCTCCATTAAGTAGTGCTCAAGTTTCCAAAGTTTTAATATTATGATGTCCGTAATTAAAACATCAGAGCAGGTTTAGTGTGAATGAGGGTACACTGTGGACAAAAATTTTCAACATTTCCTATTGAGCGTTGCTTAGAGTAAAGCTGCGAATCTACAGTGTATGTTTCACAGAACAAACACGCGAAAAAGAAGGAGCGCTCCGAAGTCACTCATGGACCCTCAGCATCTTGCAGAGGGTTCATTCCCTAAAGACGAAAAGTCTGTCTATGAATCGTTCCTCTGTAAACACGTGCAGTTACATTGCCCAGCGATCCACAGGAAGCAAATTGGTGTCCATTTTTTCGGCTTGCACGCGTTATGTTGGTGTGGGTTTCGGCACTTTCCATTTAAAAAGCGTGCAAATGTAAGAAAATAAACATGAGTGAGGCCAGAAATAACGTGAATTGTGTGTGTGTGTGTGTGTGTGTGTGTGTGTCTTACCTGCCTTTTTATTGCTGTAGGCATAATAATAAAATGGAAACGTAAACATTACATAACTGAGATATGCTTACCTGCCAGGAACGATATATTATTTTATACATGGAGGAGTTCAGTGACATACACACGTACAGATGAATTATATATATATATATAAAGATTAATTAACTCATACATAATTTACATTAAAATGAAAAAATTATAATTTTATTGCCTGGCAACAAAATTATTTTATTTTTAACAATTACCATTGTTTCAAAACGTTTAAATGAATTTTCAAGTACTTTACTGTTGTTAAAACGTAAAAGGTTGCAGGTAAACTACCCCTTCCCCTTAACCGATTTTTACCAAACTCAAAAGTCCATGAGACCTCTACAATTCAGGGCTGAATACAAAAAATTATTTGATTCTGTTTGAATTTGCGGCTGTTATCGTTTGCCATATAAAATACCCTTGTTAAAAAAACGTTGCAGGTAAAATACCCCTTTCCCTTAACCGATCTTCACCAAAAACAATAGGTCTTGAGAACTCTACAATTTAGGGCTGTATGCAAATAATCGTTTGATTCTGTTTGAATTTGCGGCTGTTATCGTTTGCCATAGGAAATACCCTTGTTAAAACATAAAACGTTACAGGTAAACTACCCCTTTCCCTTAACCGATCTTCACCAAAAACAACAGGTCTTGAGAACTCTACAATTCAGGGCTGTATGCGAAACATTATTTAATTCTGTTTGAATTTGCGGCTGTTATCGTTTGCCAAAAAAAAAATTTCCCTTGATAAAAAAAACCGTTGCGGGTAAACTACCCCTTTCCCTCAACCGATCTTCACCAAAAACAATAGGTCGTGAGTACTCTACAAATCAGGGCTGTATGCAAAAAATTATTTGATTCTGTTTGAATTTGCGGCAGTTATCGTTTGCCATAGAAAAAAAATCTACACACAGACACACAGACAGACAGACACACACACAGACACTTTTCGGAAAACGACTTTTTTTCATGTTTTGAGTGTAGTACAATCAGAATCTGCAATAATCTTGAACACGATTTTTTTTGCCATCACCATACTTCCATTTCCTTAAGGAATATGGAAGTAAAAATTACCCATGATAAAACATAAAATGTTTCTGGTAAACTACCCCTTTCCCTAAACTGATCTTCAACAAAAACAATATTTTAATATTCATGTTTAATATGGTAACCAAATCACTTGTACGAATTAATAAATTATTTACCTTAAATTATCCGCCGTCTGATTTCTTGTGCTTCGTCTATGACGCGTTTCAGAGCTTATGCTCCATCATTAGATATTAAAAAGGTAAAACTATCACTCTTGCGAGATCGTTAAGGAGTTAAAATGTCAAAATTTCTAGGTGAACCGTACGCGGATTCGAGTGCGCACCCGTTCAAGTTCATTCTACCACTGAGCGGTTGCTACCTTATCGTAGCCCCAGCGAGCAGACTCAAGGCGGTATTGTACAATCGGTTGGATACAAAGTTCAGGTGGTCATTTAACACGATATCGCAACTCCTTGGGTTTGCATATGCACTGTAAATTTCAAATTCCTCCAAGGCATTCATGAAACGGCCCTTCTTACACACATGTAACGGTATTAAATTGGAACTAAAATCTGTGTAATTATGATTGTGTGAAGTCAGGTGTCGGGCGTAATTTGATTTGATGTTGTCAATGTTTCTTATTTTCTTAGATAAATGTTCTCGAAATCGTTTAAGGAAACCTTTCCCAGTCTGTCCAATGTATTTATTTACCTTAAATTATCCGCCGTGTGATTTCTGGTGCTTCGTCTATGACGCGTTTCAGAGCTTATACTCCATAATTATTACAGTCTTTGATGATAACGAAATGAAGCTTTTAAGTAAAGGGATAAATTATAATCTCCCACCCGTCGGTAAAAACAAACTTATCTATGAAGTCGTTGAAGCGGAGGCAGCCGTCAAATCTATTTCAGACCCACACTTACAAAATGAAGCACGTGTACTTATAAATAATAAATTCAATACAGCCATTAAATTAAACAATAATCTACCTCTCGTTTCACGTGGTCAGTCTAGGTACTCTAGTGAATATAAAACTTTAAAACAAATGAAAACAAAATTAGTCGACAACAATGCCCTTATCGTTAAGGCAGAAAAAGGAAATACGCTAGTCATCATGGACACTGATTCATACAGTGATAAAGTTCATGATTTTATTTCTAACAACAACATTAAAATATTAAACTCTGACCCCACTGAATTGTACGTCAGGGAACTTAAGAATTGTATTAATAAATGTATCAATTTATTCAATGAGAGCACACGACGTTACTTAAAGCCCATCAACGCTAAAGCCCCGATATTCACAGGACTGCCTAAAATTCATAAACATAACATACCTATCAGACCGCTCGTGAACTTTACCACTGCTCCTGGCTTCAAAACTGCAAAAGCACTAGTTCGTTTGATAAAGATAATTTACAATTACGTAATAATCATAGTATTAAGAACAACAATAATTGTATTAATGATATTAAATCTGTTGAACTACAACGTAACCACAAATTGGCGTCGTTCGACATAACTAATTTATACACGAACATCCCAGTCATAGATACATTACAGATTTTGAGAAACAATTTATCTGACAATAGTTGCATGACCACACAGACGATAAATGAGTTAATTAATTTACTCGAGGTTGTTTTGAAACAAAACTATTCACTTTTAATGGCTCGTTTTACATTCAAGATGATGGCCTAGCTATGGGCTCACCCCTCTCCGGCCTACTGGCCGATATTTATTTCAATTATTATGAGAATACTCACTTGTTGAACAATAATATATATGCAAATAAAATAATATTTTATGCACGGTATGTAGACGATACGTTTTTAATTTTTGATGGTACTATAAGACAAATCGAATTATTTAAAAACTGATTAAATAAAATAAATAGAAACATCCAGTTTACTCTTGAAACAGAGGTTGATAACAAGAGAAACTTTCTAGATTTAACCATCACTCGACAGATGAATAAACTGCAGTTCAACATTTATAGGAAACCGACTACCACTGACACCACAATACACGCAGACTCTCATCATCCTCTTTCACATAAAATGGCAGCGTACAATAGTTTCATTCATAGATTATTGACAATTCCTTTGGATGATAATGACTTTCGTGATGAGCTAAATGTCAGAAAATATATCGCGGTTGCCAATGGTTACAATAGTTTAACCATTGACAAACTGTTGAGAAAACATGAAAAAAGAATACTTAAACCCCGAATATACAACAACACGCAAACAATTTTTATATCTACTAATTACACTAGCTTTATGCCTAAGGTTTTGTCTTCTATATTCAATAATAATAGTTTCAACATTTCATTCAGGACTAATAATAAGTTACTGGATATTCTCAAACCGAAAAAACACACGCCTCCAGAAGAAAAAACTGGCATATATAAGTTAACATGCAATGATTGCGAGTGCTTCTACATTGGACAGACTGGAAGAGGTTTCCTTAAACGATTTCAAGAACATTTACCTAAGAAAATAAGAAACATTGACAACATCAAATCAAATTACGCCCGACACCTGACTTCACACAATCATAATTACACAGATTTTAGTTCCAATTTAATACCGTTACATGTGTGTAAGAAGGGCCGTTTCATGAATGCCTTGGAGGAATTTGAAATTTACAGTGCATATGCAAACCCAAGGAGTTGCGATATCGTGTTAAATGACCACCTGAACTTTGTATCCAACCGATTGTACGATACCGCCTTGAGTCTGCTCGCTGGGGCTACGATAAGGTAGCAACCGCTCAGTGGCAGAATGAACTTGAACGGGTGCGCACCTAAATCCGCGTACGGTTCACCTAGAAATTTTGACATTTTAACTTCTTAACGATCTCGCAAGAGTGATAGTTTTACCTTTTTAATATCTGATGATGGAGCATAAGCTCTGAAACGCATCATAGACGAAGCACAAGAAATCACACTGCGGATAATTTAAGGTAAATAATTTATTAAAAACAATATGTCTTGCGAACTCTACAATTCAGGGCTGAATGCAAAACATTATTTGATTCTGTTTGAATTTGCGGCTGTTAACGTTTTCCATAGAAAATACCCTTGTTAAAACATAAAACGTTGCTGGTAAACTACCCCTTTCCCTTAACCGATCTTCACCAAAAACAATAGGTCCTTAGAGCTCTACAATTCAGGGCTGTATGCAAAAACTTATTTGATTCTGTTTCAATTTACGGCTGTTAACTTTTGCCATAGAAAATACCCTTGTTAAAACATAAAACGTTGCAGGTAAACTACCCCTTTACCTTAACCGATCTTCACCAAAAACAATAAGTCTTTAGAACTCTACAATTTCGGGCTGAATGCAAAACATTATTTGATTCTGTTTGAATTTGCGGTTGTTATCGTTTGCCATAGAAAACAATTACCCATGATTAAAAAAAAATCGTTGCCGGTAAACTAACCCTTCCCCTCTTAACCGATCTTCACCAAAAACAATAAGTCTTGAGTAATCTACAAATCAGGGCTGTATGCAAAAATTATTTGATTCTGTTTGAATTTGCGCCTGTTATCGTTTGCCATAGAAAAAAAATCTACAGACACACAGACACAGACACACACACACACTTTTCGAAAAATGACATTTTTTCATGTTTTGAGGGTAGTACAATCAGAATCTGCAATAATCTCGAACACGATTTTTTTTGCCATCACCATACTTCCATTTTCTTAAGGAACATGGAAGTAAAAATACCCTTGTTAAAACATAAAACTTTGCAGGTAAAATACCCCTTTCTCTTAACCGATCTTCACCAAAATCAATAGGCCTTGAGTTCTCTACGATTCAGGACTGAATGCCAAATATTATTTGATTCTGTTTGAATTTGCGGCTGTTATCGTTTCCCATAGAGAAAAAATTCTACACACAGACAGACAGACAGACACACAGACCCTTTTCGAAAAATGACTTTTCTTCATGTTTTGAGGGTAGTACAATCAGAATCAGCCGTTATCTCGAACACGATTTTTTTCGCCATGACCATATACTTCCATTTCCTTATGAATCATGAAAGTAAAATGAAAATAATATATTAAATTAAATTAAATTTCATTGAAGAGTTTAACTAAACAATTGAGTTTACTACAAAATTGTGCTGCTCTTAACATTGTAACAGCATAACTTACGCGTATTTGTTAATATTTCAGGAGGATACCGAGTACTATGACATCCAGTACTATGCCATGGTCGGGGGCCAACTCTGGTTTCTGGAGCAGCTAGTTAGAGTTGAAACCACAGTTTACTACAGAGCAGTTGTAAGTTACAAATAAATATAATGTAAATGTTTAGTGAGTTCTTTACACATCTACACATTTGTTTACTTTACACTATTACTAAATCTGTTGTCTAAACAAAAATTGTGTTCTAATTTCTTTTTAACCAAATATAATTCATTTTTGTTCCAACTGGCTCAATATTATATTTAATTATTTTAGTTTTTTACGTAAAATTAAATGTTTTTTACACTCTTATTCTTCTCCACTTTGAGGAATAGGTTGTACGAACCTGTTTCGGCACCCATCTTATCCTCGGACGACCAACGTCTCTTCTACCAATGGCTTTATAATTCAGTGCCCCTTTCGCCAATCGATCCTCTGTCATCCGCTGCAAATGATCCCACCATGTCTTCTGTAAGCTGAAATAATTTCATTTGTGTCCTCTGCTTCGGGATCTGGTCAGATATACGCATTCCTTATTCAACCTTACAATGTGTAGTTTAAAGTACTTCGAAGAAACTGCATTTCCGTAATCTGAATCTTGCCGCATTCCTTTTTTGTCATGACCCACGCCTCACTCGCATATGTCAATGTGGGTATTGCAATTGTCTTATAACCTTTAATCTTTTGTGCAGTGTCTTGTTTTATTTCTAAAATTTCTATGAACCGTTCTATAAATATTCCTAAATTTATTTATATTTACTACATGCTGAGAGCATGCAAATCCACAGTGACTTTGAGAATACAGTTTAACAAATCAATTTGTACGCGTTCGCTGCTATATACAGACGACATAGTTGTTATGCAAGAAAATGAGAATGATTTACACAGTGCTATGTTTCAATTACAAGAAGTAGCAAGAGAGTACTCACTGACAATTTCAGTGAAAAAGACTAAAACGTGGCCTTTAAAGGTAAATATCCAATTAGGACTAAGATAGTTAAAAACAACAGCACTTTAGAACAAGTGCGCCGTTTTAAATATTTCGGATGTGCAGTAAGCTATGAGTCTGAATGATATAAAAGAGAAGATAAATAAATATTTTTGAAACATACACAAAATAAAAATTTACACGCATTGCACAAATGCAATGCACACATCACCGTACGGCGCGCTCGTAGTATCTAACTGGAAATTCGTACAACGCTTCAAATAAGGTTTCAATAAATCTTAAAAATATATATATTTATTTTTCTTCATTTACCAATCTACAGATTATAAGTTAAATGTAGTCGCATTCATAAGCGCGCACGGATAGGAGCTCGCTGTTCTTCTTGAGATTCATCGATTTCACTTGGAAGTATAATCATCGGACGATGCGTAGTGAAATATGAAGCGTATGGGACCACTTCGGTTGGTCGCAACTTATAAAATACACCATCAATCGTAGTACTATTACGAGTGGTTATGATATTTCGATCAGATGCTAAACGTGCAGAATAAAATTCTTCCAAATATGCGAGCAGTCGTCCAGCTTCGGGCAGTTTCAAGTTGTAGTTAAAATCACCACATATAATTAACGGGCTCCAGTACAAGTCATCGGTACGTGACGTATAGCTGCGCATGCTATAAACGTTAAAGCGCAAAAGAGCGGCGTCCAATAAACGAAATAACTCGTCTTCAATGATGTTTGGTCGTCCGTACATCAGAATTATGTGGAGTTTATCATTTAGTCCTCGAGTATTCTTAAATTCGACACGAACACAACACACATCACCGTACGCCGCGCTCGTAGTATCCAATTGGAAATGCGTACAACGCTTCAAATAAGGCTTGATAGACTCATAAATCGCGACACCACCGGCTCTAGTAGACGAGCTGTTATGTCTGGCGACTATCGTATAACCAGGGATCTCCATACTCGGTATTTGATCGATTAACGATGTAATGGCGGTTAAATCGTCATTCTCTGTGATATTTTTTCACGTTGGTGCATTATTTAACCATAGTAACATATGACAATGAGGGCTACCTCTATGTCGGAATTCGATGCGCCTGAAATAATCAACTACGTAATGATCTCCGAACACGCCATTTGGTTTTTTAAACGCGTTAATAAAGGTCGACACCAATTTCTCGAAATACAAGCAGCACAAAACTGGATCGTTGTTTACCAATTCTGCTCGATTTGTGCTCGACATGCCGTCAAATATCGCTGGATCTATCGGCACGTCTACTGGTATTTCTTCTTGAAAGCGATAAATAGATTCTAAGAGATGAGGCCAATGTATTTCTTAAGCGCTCAAAGTGAGAAATATGGTAGGGTTGCCTAATTGTCGCATCATACTGAATACATTTACTTTACGCTGATACCAATATTGGATAGAGTTCGGTATGTTTTTCATGAACGCTTCATTTTTTAGCAGCATGCTCTTAACAACTCGGTATCTTCCAGATCTCGTCTTGATACGCTGTTGATTTGATTATTATTTGCTCGAAACGCTAAGTTTACATTCGCTATGATTCTCAAACGCAGCACTTTAGCAGCCATATACAAGATATGGTCGGATTTTACACCTCTCCGATCCCGTCTACGTATTTCGCTACTAGCTATCATGAATGGTGTGGCTCGACAAGTAAACCGCCGTTTCACACCATAATATATCGCTGGGAATGATAACTCTTCTGCATCTTCATCGAATGCGAGCGATAATGGTTGATTATTTTGTCCAGAGGCTACATGTAAAATCAAATCTTCACACCAGAATAAGGTATGCTGCTGCAATTTGATGTACTCTTCGCCAGTTACATCTCGCTGTATGCTTGTTATTTTGCTATTAGATTGATTTATGCGAGACAATAAGTCTATCCATTCTACTTGCTGTCGTTCTTGATCCTCGTCTTCATCCTCACTAGACGCACTGCTTTAATTTTCAGGCTCATTATTGAAGAACTTGTCATTAATTGTGATGTTATAATATCTGAATAGCTCAGTCCACAGATGGCTTAACCAGAGCTTTAATTTACTTTTAGAAACCAGTCCTCCCATATAAGAACTTTTATTGATTATGTGCTTCTTAAGGCAAACGTTAAACGTCAAATCGTCATTCAACATGCGAGGCAATTGTAGAGTAGTGGTATCAAGGTTTATCGGTACGTTTATGACTTGTCCAATTAGACGTTTAGCGCCAGCAAAGTATGATATGTTACGAATGTGCATGAATGGAAGCGCGGCGATATTAAACGTTCCTCTATTGGCGTTAGTTCAGGTAAATTCTCTGGTATTTGTGGGTTACTTAAAGCCGTTGATTGTCGCATAAGGTGGCAACCTGTTCTTCTTTAGGCATCTGTAGCAATTGTGGCATACTTTGGATTTGTCAAGAATATTATAACCATGTTTATTAAGTATTTCTATAACGTCTGCGTGTCCAGTAAGATCTTTTAAGATTTTAGTCCACCAAATTCGTTCACAAACAAAGCAGTAGTCGTTCAAATTGTCATTATAAAAGTGCGTTTCGATATATCTTGCCAAATTACTACATTCCTGTTCATTGTTCTTCATCTTTGCTTCTTTCTTACGTTCTCGATAGCGTTTTTGATTTTCGCGTTTTCGTTGCAGGCGTTCAGATTCAGTTAGTGGAGTTCTGACCAAACCTTCCTGTTCATTGTTCTTCATCTTTGCTTCTTTCTTACGTTCTTGATAGCGTTTTTGATTTTCTCGTTTTCGTTGCAGACGTTCAGATTCAGTTAGTTGAGTTTTGATCAAACCTTGCTCAAATTTCTGTACTTTTTGCTTCTTTTTCCACTCTCGGCAACATTCGAGCTTTCGTTTTCGACGTTCTGCTTTCAATTGTAGCTTTTCCACCAAATTAGTTCCTCCTACACTCGAATCGGTGGAAGTCTGAGCCGTACTTCCACTCGCTTCCTCCTGATCCATCGCTCCGTAATAAATTCTTGTCTGATGTACTACCTTTCGATAAATTTAAGGGGAATGGCATTTAAACTCACCAAACAATTCAAACTTTTCTACGTTATTGACAACAAAGAAGTAGTTTCTATGGAAACTCACCGGTTCCCATTTTCGATCAGGCACCAGCGATAACGCGCAAATGTGCGACACGTCCTTATAAACATTTTCAATGTTAAAAAAAACTGCAGTAGTTTCACGAAGAGAATACGAGTTAATGATACTTGATGTCGTCAGACTTGTGTGCTCAGTCTGTAGCGCGGCCAAGCACTGTCTGATACTGCCAATACAAACTAGGTCTCGAAGAGTCTCGAATCACGTCGCAGACTAATATATCTTCTTATTATTTGACGTTACAGCCTTTGGTGGGCTTTAGCCTCGTCAACAATATTCCTTCATGCTTCCCTCTTCTCTGCCCTTCCTTCCCACCCTTTGATTACCATGCTAGCAAGATCTTCTGTTACGCCATCCAACCGTCTCATCATTGGTCAGCGTCTACGTCTAGTAATATATAATCTTCTCTTCAGCATTCTTTAGGCATTCTTTCCTCAGAGATTCTTTCCACATGTCCCAGCCAACGCAACATCTGTGGTTTGGTAAATTTCACTATGTCTTTTCCATGCATGAGAGCCTGTAGTTCATTGTCATTGCGTATTCTTCAACTGCCTTCTTCTCTTACTGGGCCATAAATATTATGCAATATTTTGCCCTCAAATGATTTTAAAGCAGTTTTGTCATTCTCTGTTAAAGTCCACACCTCAGATCCATATGTAACAACTGTCGCACAAGAGAATAATATAATTTAAGTTTTACACCTCTTGTAACAATATTGTTTTTAAAGATGTTAATATTTGCAAAGTAGGCTCTATTTCCTGCTTGTTTTATTTCTCTTATATTAACCGTATTGTTATTATCATTTGATACCAAGCCACCTAGATAAGTAAATCAGGACACTCCTTTGAAACACTTCCCATTCACATTGAAATCTCTAGGAGCCCTTCTGGTCTCTGAGTTGGACATTACCATGTACAGACAAATATATCGGACGTTCTAAAGTCAATCACATTATATGCATAAAAGTACGCAAACACAAGGGGACCATATTACTATAATAACGTGTGGTGGTCCGGTGAAAGGGGATTGAAGGACATTTTACATTATGGCTACGCTCGTACTGTAGTTAGTACTTTTGAATGTAGATTATCTAACTGTACACGTTGCAGCACTGTAAACAACACATACGTATATGTGTTATTACGTTAATATACTTATACATACTGTGTACACCTATGAACGCATAATACGTTTTTATCTTCTGCATACAGTAAACAAACGGTCACAAATTCTAAAGCAATTGATTTATAGAAACAGATTCTTATTTATTCTTGTTCTTGTTCTTTAATTTCCTTGTTAGGACTCTGTCCTATTCTATAACAACGATCCTACATGCTGTAGGATCTATAACTCCACCTCTTCCTTGGCCGACCAATGCTCCTCTTGGTGTTTGGTCGGCTATCTCTTGCTTTTTTCACTAGCCTTGTGTCATACATTCTTGATATGTGTTCATTCCATATCCTTATTCTTTCCGCAATCCAAGAATTAATATCTGTCACGTTACAAGTTTCTCGTAAACTATTGTTTGACAACCTACTGTACCTTGTATTTTCTAGTATCTGGCTTGGTCTCTGATGAATAGGATATTACTGGACGCATTGTGCCTTGTTAAACCCTGGTTTTGGCTTTTTGTGTGAGATATTTATTATTCTATATAAGGTTATTCATGGATCCAGCAATTCTTCTTACTTTCATCAATTGATGTTCTATTTTTTCATCTGTGCTGTTGTTACCTGTAAGCCTTGTTCCTAAATAGTCTTAACTGCATTACTTGTTCTATTATTCTGTCATTTATCACAAGCTTACAGCTTAATGGGTCATGTGAAATTGTAATTGATTTTCACAATGTAATAATACACATATGATGGTTTGGCCATTGGAATGTGCGTAAATTTTAATTAAAAATAGGCCTATACACCCGCTTTATGGTTGTACGTATTTTATATAAATAGGCCTGTGCACAGTTATATGTATGTATTTTTAAATAAACGAATATGAATTTTATTTAAGTACTTACAGTAATTACAAAATAATGTGTATGTGTGTGTGTGTGAATATTGTACTGTGGTTATATTACAGGTATTGTAATTATGTAATTATGATATGCCACACGTTGGTGACGTCATTAATGTACTGTTGTTAATTACTAGTATAATATTTATTATATGCACCACGTTGGATGCGTCATTATATGTACTGTGGTTATTTTCTAGATAATGTATTTAAGATATGTTCCACGTTGGGACAGCCATTAATGTGCTGTTGTTATTTATAAGTCTTGTAATTATTTAATAGTATAATATAATTAAAAAATGTAACTACCGTTATTATGTTTTTTGTTTATCAGTACATGAAAAGAAACTCTCTCTCAGGGTTAATGATTATTAAGCTGTTTGATCTTATTTACAATCGTATATAATATCTTCTTTTCTTTAAACCAAACCAAATAAAGTTAGTATGTAATATTTTGATAAATAACAATGTAAAAAATAGATACCAAACAAATGTAACTTGACTGATTCTGAATTCTTCCAACTGCCACGGGTTCACTTCTGGTTGATGTTTATTATTTTCAAAAGCAATATCAGGCTTAGCGATCTGTTCCTCTACGCGAATTTCTTATTGGTTTTACCGCTGAATGTTGTTTTCTATGACGACTGCAAAACAGATATCTCCTCGGAATATTTAATTATATTTTATGGCCACTCAAACTATTCTTCAGTACAAGATTTCCCTCTTCTATCGGCGTTCTATTAAAGATATGTTTAGATTTCTTGTAATATTATTTATTTATTGAGTAGTATTTTATTTTATTAAACTCAATATTAATGTTGAATCTCTCCTCCTGATTGTTTACTTTATTAAATTGATAATCAAAAACTCTGGTATAACAAATTAAATTCCTTTACTGTTTCTTCGTTTACATATAACATTAAACTTGATGATGTACAAATTTGATTTATTTAAATACTACCAAATATCAATTTACATATCACTCTCTTAGACTCTTCATGTTATCCTTATTGAATATATTTTTTGACTCCTCATGTAACTCTTATTAAATATAAATTTAGACTCTTCATGCTACTCTTATTAGATATAATTTTAGACTAATACATTTTTCTTTCATTTCTATACAATACAATCTCTAACAATTTACAAATTTGCCACATTGATAATTCCTTACTTTCATTACATCTTTTTATCATATACCTATTAAAAACATATAACTTTTCTACTTCTTATTAAATATATTTAATATTTAATTTATTATACAAGGTAAAAAATTCTTAAATTAAATATATTTATTTTATCTCTAATATTCGTAATTCTAGTTGGTATTTATTAAATTATAATTTTCTTACAATTTACTCTTCTTATAATATTCATTCCAAATTTCATATATTCTTTTCAGAACATATACCTTAATACTGTTTTATCTCATATAGGAATCTACCTCTATGTTGACTGGGTGAGTCGATAGTCCCAATGTTTTTGTTTACATTTTAAAACATATGTTCCATTTAATATTAAATTTGTATCTTTTTTCTTTTAAAATTTATTATTTTCCTCTTATGTACTGTGTTACATTTTAACAGCAGTGCAATATATTACTTTCGGATGTGACTGCCACCTTTTGAAGCTTTAGGTGACGGTACACAGCTCTAACTTTTTCCGAATAGTTTGATGTTACTGTAAAAGCATAACGAGTCTTTGATAAATTCCTCGTCACTGGCTCAAAATTTACTTGTAGTTCTGCACAATCTCATTTATATAATTGACTTACCATAAGTTTTATAAACACACACATGTCTTTATAATGCTTATTAAATAAAGTTTGTTTGTATTAAATACTTAAATTTATATAGGTTTTTGTTAACGAAGGAATACTCTGTTTCCAGTGGTCTGATTACTTCACCGACTACTTCGCTGCGGGGGACAGCGGAGAAGGAAACATGTTTTAAACACCTGAACATGAAGCAACATCAACAGCAGCAGACTGTCTATGTAGATGTGTAAAGAACTCACTAAACATTTACATTATATTTGTAACTTACAACTGCTCCGTCGTAAACTGTGGTTTCAACTCTAACTAGCTGCTCCTGAAACCACAGTTGGCCCCCGACCATGGCATAATACTGGATTTCATAGTACTCGGTATCCTCCTGAAAAATGAACAAGTATGTTACGCTGTTACAACGGTAATAGAAGCACAATTTTGTATTAAACTCAATTGTTTACTTACACTTTTCAATGAAATTTAATTTAATTTAATATATTGCGACAATACAAGCATATGCTGTAATGTGCATTTATTAGATAAAATAAATATTTAGATTAAATTTAGAAATATGTAATAAATAAGCAGGTGTGAGATTGAAAGCTGAGTTTGTACGCAGGAATCAACATGCGTCATCACGCGATTGTGGCTGAGAGTGTGTACAGTAGTAAGTAGCGTGTGTGCGTGAGGCCGGTTCAAGCCTGAAAGTTTGCAATCTCACCCCAAATATATGTTCAATTATCGTTTTTATTTAATTGCAAGAAAACCATGAATGGTACAAAAATTGCAAAGACTTCTAAATATGTATAAAAATAACACACATGTGCAGTGCGAAAACGGCGTGAATAGGATGTGCAGTGCGAATTCAGTGCTATTTTAAGAGCGTAGTAATTACACGAATTATGCGATTACGATGGTAATTACATTGAACATGTGTAATTAAATCAGATACCGTTAGAGCACCTTGTAGTCCACAGTAGACATTGCAATTGGCAGAAATGTGCAAAAGTGTGAAATTGGACGACAGTGGGGGAAGTGACGCCACCAAGCAATTTCTGACATGCTGAAGTCTGTCCCAACAGGTGCGGTAAGATGCTCGAATATAAATAAGGGCACGAATGAAGCCAAATTACTCTCAATCAGTCTTCAGAAGTAGCGGGACACTATGCCCAATATCGACGCGATTTTTATATTTTGTTAATTGAACTGTAAAGTCGGATGGACGATATGTTCATCTAAGTACCAAACAGTAACTCTTGATTTGGTTACTAATACGATTATAGAACATACTCTACGATGTCTACATCCACAAACGCCCGTCACTCAAGACAAGCAACAAGGTTACATCAGGCAGGGGAACGCTATGCAGAACAATAGAGGCGTCTACTAGAACAACAGCAGCAACATATCACTCTACACTACAGCAACTAGATGGGATATAAGGAACGAGTAACTGGAGGACGACGAGTGGAACCGAGGAACGGGCAGTGAACTCCATCAGAAGAGGACCTACGGATCAACGGAGGACATGGGTATGAGCTACAGAATCAAGGTGACAAATAATCAATTTATAAATTTTATGTGAAAGACTAAAGACAGTTAAAAGACACTTTGAAATTTAGAAAAATAAATAAGAGATGTAAAATGTAGATATAGAGATTCAGAGAATCAAATTTAAATTTAATAAATATTTTCTTTGATGATTAACAATTAATTGAGACAATTTAAATTTTATCAATAATTAACATGTATGCAATGTATAATCAATGAGTAATATGTATGCAATGTATAAAGTAACGTAGTAAAAGTTATATAAAGAAAATAAAACAAAACTATAGTAAAGCACACAAATCAGACTGAGCAGTCGAAATTATAAGATTAACAAATAAAGGCTTAGAATATAATTTTGTTACTGTAGGATATAAGATTTATTTATGATAAATGTACTGCAACAATTGAACGTTAAGCAAACAATAATGAAGGTTTATGACGAAATAATGAGATTTTTAAAATGCTTTTGTTTTTTTTTTTTTTTTGAATAAATTGATGAAAACTTGTTAAAATTCAATCAATGACTACTCTTATTACTATTACACCCAAACCCCAGTAATTAATACACGTTATCAGTAATGTTGTATGAGTTTTAGCACTCCACAAATGAAAATACATTAAAATATCAATTTGTGTTGTTGTAATATATTCATTTTACTTCCATATTCCTTAAGGAATGGAAGTATGGTGATGGCAAAAAAAATCGTGTTCGAGATTATTGCAGATTCTGATTGTACTACACTCAAAACATGAAAAAAAGTCGTTTTCCGAAAAGTGTCTGTGTGTGTGTGTGTCCGTCTGTCTGTGTGTCTGTGTGTCTGTCTGTCTGTAGATTTTGTTTTCTATGGCAAACGATAACATCCGCAAATTCAAACAGAATCAAATAACTTTTTGCATACAGCCCTGATTTGTAGAGTACTCACGACCTATTGTTTTTGGTGAAGATCGGTTGAGGGAAAGGGGTAGTTTACCAGCAACGGTTTTTTTTTACCAAGGGGAATTGTTTTTTTTGGCAAATGATAACAGCCGCAAATTCAAATAGAATCAAATAATGTTTCGCATACAGCCCTGAATTGTAGAGTTCTCAAGATCTGTTGTTTTTGGTGAAGATCGGTTAAGGGAAAGGGGTAGTTTACCTGCAACGTTTTATGTTTTAACAAAGGTATTTTCTATGGCAAACGATAACAGCCGCAAATTCAAACAGAATCAAAAGATTTTGTGCATACGTCCCTGAATTGTAGAGATCTCAAGGACTTTTGATTTTGGTGAAGATCGGTTAAGGGGAAGGGGTAGTTTACCCGCAACATTTTACGTTTTAACAACAGTAAAGTACTTGAAAATGCATTTAAACTTTTTCAAACAATGGTAATTGTTAAAAATAAAATAATTTTGTTGCCAGGCAATAAAATTATAATTTTTTCATTTTAATGTAAATTATGTATGAGTTAATATACGAGGTGTGTTCATAAAAAGACCAAACTTTTTGAGTAACACATCAACCCGCACAAACGACGCGCCGCGACTTTGCGCGCACCTAGCGATAGTTTTTGACAACAAACTACCACTTATTGTGTTCCGCTATTAGCAGTAGTCTTTGAGGTATATCACATTGAGTGGGGACGTGCACACCCTGGCCGGCGGATTAGTGACAAAGCGATTAAGAAAGACCGCGAGAACAACGTGTGCGTATGAAATTTTGCAGCAAAACTAGGTTACAATTTTTCAGAGACATTCTGGATTTCAATTAAGCATACGCGGAAGCCTGCGTGAGGCGAGCGATTAGTTTAAGAATTTTTAAAGAGGGAAAAACAATGGTCGGTGCAGATCAAAGCGATATCGAAGATCATGGGAAGAGAGCTCGTGATGTGGTAATTGTAAATCATCGTTTAAATGCCGATACTTTCTGACAGAATCCATTTAAGATCGTAAAATTAAATTTTGATAGAAAAATTTAAATGTATCGTATCACTGAAAAATTCTTACTGTGACGTTGACGACGATCAGAAAGAGAACCCGTTTTGAAATCGGTCAACAACTGCGTACCAATGCGAATGGTAATGAAAACTTTGGAAGACAATGGAAATAGCTCTGTAAAGATTTTACGAAGTCAGCAGCAAAAGTTTATACACACACGTTGTGTTAAGATCTTCATTCTCACTTCGTTATAAATCCGCCGGACGGTGTGTGCCCGTGCCCACTACAGCGCGTGTAGCTCGAAGACTGAAGATCGTGACGGAACAGAGAAAACGGCATTCAGGCGTCAAAACCTGTCGCTAGCAGCACTTAATTCTGCAGCTCGCTCTATGCGCTAGTTGACGTGCTACACAAATAGTTCGGTCTTTTTTTGAACACACCTCGTACATGTATAAAATAATATATCGTTCGTGGCAGGTAAGCATATCTCAGTTATGTAATGTTTACGTTTCCATTTTATTATGATGACTACAGCAATAAAAAGGCAGGGAAGACACACACACACACACACACACACACACACACAAAATTCGCATTATTTCTGGCCTCACTCATGTTTATTTTCTTACATTTGCACGCTTTTTAAATGGAAAGTGCCGAAACCCACACCAACATAACGCGTGCAAGCCGAAAAAATGGACATCAATTTGCTTCCTGTGGATGGCTGGGCAGTGTAACTGCACGTGTTTACAGAGGAACGATTCATAGATAGACTTTTCGTCTTTAGGGAATGAACCCTCTGCAAGATGCTGAGGGTCCATGAGTGACTTCGGAGCGCTCCTTCTTTTACGCGTGTTTGTTCTGTGAAACATACACTGTAGATTCGCAGCTTTACTCTAAGCAACGCTCAATAGGAAATGTTGAAAATTTTAGTCCTCGGTGTACCCTCATTCACACTAAACCTGCTCTGATGTTTTAATTACGGACATCATAATATTAAAACTTTGGAAACTTGAGCACTACTTAATGGAGATCAATCATTAACTTATACAAGCCATTAATTTTATGCATATTTTTTATATATATGTGTACAACGTTATCGGCAACAAAGAAGTAGTTTTTGTTAAAATTCCTTCCCGGGATATTTGGCCGTAGTCCAATGTTTTCTACAAAACCAGACGTTTCGGCAATGCCATCGATTTCCATCATCAGTGAAAATCGAGTGCGATAACGTGAGGTGGTATATGTTAGTGACCACAGTACTGTGGTTAAGGCTGAAGCAGTAAGTAGAAAGAAGTAGTTTCTATGGTAATATTTCATTTCGAAAATGATTTTAATTTTAAATCTTAGAATATGGAAGTCATGTATGGTTCTCCATACCGATATTTTATAATGTTTGACAGTAGCGTCAACCTTCACATAGAACTACATAGGTGAACGTGTAATATATGACTTGTCTGGAATCACTGGCAATACATATTTCCACGCGTACGATAATGTAAGTACTATGAGAAACGCCTCTAGGGTGGTAAATATTCAAAACAATAAAAGTTGTGTGTATTTGATTAATGTAAATGCTAGTCAATTTGCCAATTGAAATTGCTAGTCAGAATTAATTACGTAAAATTAACAAAAACCAGTTGGAGGAAAAGCTTGTTAGGATTTTAACGCGCGTGTGTGTACTTGCGTGCCAAAATCCAACTGTGAGAGTTGGATGCCAATAAGAATGAAGAGTACAGGAAAAGAATAAATGCGGCAAAAGACGGGCTCAATAAATTCAAAATGCTGAAAGAATCTATTCTGTACTAACACCACGGATATGACTTATAATTAAGTTTAACTTTACTGTCAGATATAAATCAGTAACTGACGTTTCGGGCCAGTTTCATTGTTTCTGCTAACATTGTCTATATGATATTTTGACTTTAATCATTTTATGTTATACTGATACAGACATGCGTGTATTATAAATGTTACTTAACACGAAGTATTCCCCACCAGAACCAACAAAGTAGTAATGTTCGGTGAAGGTCTGTAACAGACTTTGTCGATATCAAATATTCCTGATATCTGATATCAAATATGTGATAGTCGTGTAAAATTTCAGTTTTTCTCCAGTTCTGTTTAGTACCGTACAGTTGTAGTGGGCATGATATTTGAATTGGAAAGATGACATAGCTAGATTGTATACCAAACTACGTAAGAAATAACAGATATAAATTTTTTCCCACCTACTTACATGTGTATTACGTGTAGATGACACGTGTCTATTTATTTACAGTACCATGTAAACTTCCGCAGCTAAATGTGTCTCGCAGTTCAAGTTCTTGTCTTTGCGGTTTCTATAGTTTTCGTTGTTTATCAACCTATCACCATCCTGACATCTTCATCTGTAATATATTTTTTTCAAAATTATGGTCTATGCTCGGGCGTCATATATATTTTGCCCGGGGAGTTCTACAGCTAATTCTATTGGTTGGCGCTCGACTGAGGCCGATCCCATCTTTGGTCGGTATATGGTTTGTAGAAAACGTAAGTTGCCACCTCCGTATTGGATAGTTGCCACCTTTATTCTTTATCTATCTATGTACCCAGTGTGTCACATTTCGTCCGCGTGAGCACACACATTTATATTCAAGTGTATATCCAATATATAAAAATACACACTGCAAGCACGACCGTACTCTCTGAAGGAATCAAACGTACTGAAAGCCAAACGGGGCTGTGCTGTACCACAATCATTCCAAACCTTCAGACACTTGTTAATGTTTGAGAAGCAAATGGCTATCACATCGTGGGAACAAGGCGGAACAATCTAACCCCTGTGAACCAGTATGCCACAAGCAACTCGCGCTGAGCGCGAACAGTGCACATATTGTTATCAACTTGAACAGGCGAATTCAGAAGGATTTATGAAGGACCTTCTTCCGCTGCAACGGAAGAGATGTTCTGGTATACTTCACAGGCAGACTGTTGCTGTCATCTGACACTACCCCCCGCCGAGCGCGCGCTATTTTGGCTGAAAACGATAAAACACATTAACCTTTCGAAACAAACACACCACTCACCCGCTAGTTAGACAACGCAACGCGAGAAACAGAAAAATTACATACGCGCATAATCAAGTATCTTTATTTTTTGGACCTGATGATGTAAAGTCGGAACAAGCACAATATTCTATTAAGTGACTATCTGTAGACGATCTTCGATTGCAGCGTACTGGTTCACACGGTCAGAAAATCAGCGATGTTCCCACGCAGCGGGAGTCTGCTTTACTCATGTCACCAACGCAGAAGCCTGTAAAGTTAAACTGTGGGTACCCTCGCCAACTGCAAAGTACGATTGCAGGAAGCTGATGTAAGAATATATACCCTTTACAAAATATCGGTATGGAGAACCATACATGACTTCCATGTTCTAAGATTTATATTTAAAATCATATTCGAAATGAAATATTTCCATAGAAACTTCTTCTTTCTACTTATTGGTTTAGCCTCAACGACAGTACTGTGGTCACTAACGTATACCACCTCACGTTTTCGCACTCGATTTTCACTGATAATGTCAGTCGATGGACTGCCGAAAAGTCTGGTTTTGCAGAAAACATTGGACTACGGCTAAACAGCCCGGGAAGGAATTTTAACAAAGAACTACTTCTTTGTTGCCGATAACGTAGTACACATATAAAAAATTCTCCCCTCCCTCTTCAACTATAATTTTCATTAATAGAAAATTACCCCCACCCCGTTCACCTAACCTTTTCATTTATAGATATTTGATCTACGTTTCTACAGTGGATTATTATGAGCTCCTTATCAGGATAATTTATTTATCAAAATTAAGTACTTTACTCTTGTTACAACATAAAACGTTGCAGGTAAAATACCCGTTTCTCTTAACCGATCTTCACCAAAATCAACGAACCTTGAGACCACTATAATTCAGGAAGGTATGCAAAAAAGTATTTGATTCTGTTTGAATTTACGGCAGTTATCGTTCGTCATAGAAACAATTACCCTGGTTAAAACATAAAACGTTGCAGGTAAACTACCCCTCTCCCTTAACCGATCTTCACCAAAAAAAACGAATCTTGAGTACTCTACAATTCAGGGTTGTATGCAAAAAATTATTTGATTCTGTTTGAATTTTCGGCTCTTATCGTTTGCCATATAAAATACCATTGTTAAAATATAAAACGTTGCTGGTAAACTACCCCTTTCCCTTAACCGATTTTCAAAAAATAAACAAACCTTGAGTACTGTATAATTCAAAACTGTATGCAAATAATCATTTTATTCTGTTTGAATTTACGGCTGTTATCGTTTGCCATAGAAAATAATTACCTTGATTGAAAAAAAAACGTTGCAGGAAAACTACCCCTTTCCCTTAACCGATCTTCACGAAAAACGAAAGGTCTTGAGAACTCTACAATTTAGGGCTGCATGCAAAATATTATTTGATTCTCTTTGAATTTACGGCAGTTATCGTTCGTCATAGAAAACATTACCCTTGTTAAAACATAAAATGTTGCTGGTAAACTACCCCTTCCCCTTAACCGACTTTCAAAAAAATCAACAAACCTTGAGATCCGTATACATCAAGAAGGTATGCAAAAACCTAGTTGATTCTGTTTGAATTTGCGGCAGTTATCGTTCGTCATAGAAAAAATTGCCCTTGTTAAAACATAAAATGTTGCTGGTAAACTACACCTTTCCCTTGACCGATCTTCACCAAAACCATCAAGTCTTGACAACTTTACAATTCAGGTCTGTATCCAGAACATTATTTGATTCTCTTTGAATTTGCGGCTGTTATCGTTTTCCATAAAAAAATTACCCTTGATAAGAAAAACGTTGCTGGTAAACTACCCCTTCCCCTTAACAGATCTTCACCAAAACTACAGGTCTTGAGAACTCTACAATTGAGAGTTGCATACAAAAAATTATTTGATTATGTTTGAATTTGCGGCTGTTATCGTTTGCCATAGAAAAAAATTACCCTCGATAAAAAAACCGTTGCTGGTAAACTACCCCTTTCCCTCAACCGATCTTCACCAAAAAAATAGGTCGTAAGTACTCTACAAATCAGGGCTGTACGCAAAAAATTATTTGATTCTGTTTGAATTTGCGGCTGTTATCGTTTGCCATAAAAAAATCTAAGACAGACACACACACAGACACACACACACACACACACACACACACACACAAACACACACACTTTTCGAAAAATGACTTTTTTCATGTTTTGAGTGTAGTACAATCAGAATCTGCAATAATCTCGAACACGATTTTTTTTGCCATCACCATACTTCCATTTCCTTAAGGAACATGGAAGTAAAAGTGAATTCAAAGCTTTAGTCTGTTACAAAACGTTTGTATAAGGTTGTGTAATAATGTTACCATAATTATTCTATTAAAAGTATTGTATTTTCATAACTATCGTAAAAGTTATCGTATTTCCATAATTATTGTAAAAGTCATCGTATATCCATAATTATGGTACATTAATATCGTATATCTCATAATTATTGAATTTCCATAATTTCTAAATATCACAACGCACTAACAGCTGTGCGCGCAACGACGCTACCCCTATGTACTGTGTAGAGTTACTGCCTACGCTTCAGTTACCAGGTGGACACGCTGATGAACACTGATACGTTATTTGTTGTTGTTATTAACTGTGTTTGTTACAAAGTGTTTGTAGACATTGATGAAAACTAGTGCTTGTTTAACCTAAAAAAGCGTGCTTTATTCTAATTAATTTCGTATAAGTCATGGTATAGAAACATGTCAGTATATGCAACACGTACAGTCGCTCTTAACGGGAATGTAAAGACAATAATATATAATGACTTTGAAGACGGAGCGGACACGGTATCCTTGTTGTTGGAGAGAATGGCGAACCTTATTCCGGAATCACGCGATATGGGGGAAAGTTACAAGTGGTACTTGGCGTTGTTCCAAAAATTAGTAACCGATCACGAACTGGAGCAGACGGGAGTGTTTCGTTCGCGTACGCAACTCGTTTTACCCGCGGACGCGGACGCGGAAGACGTGAACGAACAGTACAGGGAGTGCGTTGAAAAAGTGTTGGAATCGGTATCGAAGTTTACTCGCGAAGGTAGCGGATGGGTCGAAAACGGGATCGTAGCCGTCGAAGTGAACTTGTTAAAATATCGTCCTCTGGCCGGATCCAGTTACATCCCCACTCCGACAAAATTATTAAGGAAGAAAGCATTAGTGAACGTGCAGAATCTATACGACGATAAATGCTTCCTCTGGTCCGTTCTAACCGGTTTACATCCGATCGCTTCTCACCCGCACCGCGTGTCACACTACAGACAGTACGAAAACTAGCTGAATATGGAGAGGATCGACTATCCGGTGCCGGTGAATCAAATTAAAATTTCGAAAAACAAAACGTAAATATTTCGGTGAAGGTGTTCGGTTACGAAAGCGAAAATAAGGAGTCCGGATACAGATAAGACGAAGTGTACCCTATGCAGGTAACCGAGCACAAAGGTAGGACGCACGTAAATCTTCTATTACTGGTCAACGACGAAGGGATCAAATAGTATTGTCTTATTAGAAACATGTCACGTCTACTGTTGCACACCACATCGAGTGCTAACACTCCGGTTTTCTTATGTAATTACCGTTTGCAACGATTTCGTAATAAAACGGATCCGGAGGAAGCGCGGAAACGGTTGAAAGAGCACGAGATACTCTGCACACCGCACGGAGCGCAAAAGTCGAACTGCCGGAAGGAAATACAGTCATGTGTATTTTAAAGGTTACAAGAAATGTCACAGGGTACCGTACACGGTGTACGCGGATTTTGAATCTTTTCTCTTCTCCGTGTTCGGCTGTACGCGCGAAGAGGATAGATCGGACCCGCAGGACATTGCGCATCACGTACCGTGCAGTTCCTGTTACATGACCGTCGATTGGACCGGTAAAGCCGTGAAAGAACCTGTCTTGTACCGCAGTAAAGACGTAGTGGAGACGTTTCTCCGAACTCTTCGTGAAGACGTGAGTCGACTCGAACACGACTTCAACAGACCCCTCCGCATGACAGGAGACAGCGAACGCGAGTTTCAGAACGCTACCGCGTGTCATCTGTGCAAGAGAGTATTGAACGCAACGTGGGGGACAAAGTGCGAAACCACGATCACTTCACGGGCGAGTACCTGGGAGCCGCGCACAACGCCTATAATTTAAACTACAACGTGCCGCAGCACGTTCCCATGTTCTTTCACAACCTGCGCGGTTACGATTGCCACCATCTGATCCAGGCTTTCGGCAAATTCAAACACGAAGAAATCAGTTGTATAGCTACGACCAGCGAGCGGTACGTGTCTGTGTCCCTCGGTCCCCTCCGGTTTCTCGATTCCGCGTAGTTTATTAACACGTCTTTAGAGAAGTTGGTGAAAAACATGCGAAAAGAATATTTTAAAATATTACGACAATGCATTGGAACGGACGGAAACGAAGAAGAAGAAGGAGAAACGTGTTGAAATGTTGGTCACGAAGGGGGTCTACCCGTACGAGTACGTCACGGACGAAAGTAAGTTCGAGGACGCTTCTCTGCCCGCGCCGGAATACTTTTACAACCGCTTAGCCGAGACGCCCGTGTCGGACGAAGATCACGCGCACGCGCAAACGTTTGGACGGCTTTCGGGATGCAAACGTTGGGCGACTACCATGACATCTATTTGAAAATCGACGTGTTGCTGATGGCCGACGTGTTCGAAAGCGTTCGCGAGACGAGCCTGCAGTATTACAAGATAGATCCATGTAACGTTTATTCCGCCCCGGGACTCGCGTGGAACGCAATGATGAAGATGACGGGAATTCAACTCGAACTCCTTCAGGATATAGACATGTACCTGTTCGCAGAGAGTGGGGTAAGAGCCCCCTCTCATACCCTCTCAGCGATGGTACCCACCTGATACGCCAAGGCCAACAACCCTTACGTACCTGACTACGATCGCGAACAGGAAAACAATTACCTCCTATACCTGGATTGTACAAACCTGTACGGCACCACGATGAGACAACCGTTGCCTAACTCCGGATTTCGTTGGTTGGTACGCGAAGAAATCGACGCATTAGATTTGAGTACGGTAGGCGCGGAAGACGAAATCGGATACATTCTTGACGTCGATCTAGGTTATTCCCCTTGTTTATACGACTTACATTCGGTCTACCCGCTGGCGCCGGAACGCAGAAATGTCGGCGGGCACGAGTTGTCGGCGTATAGCAAACGATTCAATTATTTGAAGAACTTCCATTTACCCGCCACCGGCGCTGTTGTAAAACTCATCACCAGCCTTGAGGACAAGAAAAATTATATCGTACACTACAGAACGCTGCAACTGTACCTCAAACTCGGCCTCGGATTACGGCAAATCGTTAGAAAACGTTTAGATTTTTGTTTAGTATCCAACGAACGCGAAATGATAAAGCTGAGTGCGAGCCCGAGATTCGTTCACACAAAAGTGTATAACAAAGACTTAATAGGCGTGATGATGAAAAAGAGGACCGTGTACCTCAACCGCCCGCTGTACGTGGGATTCACCGTGTTGGACATTAGCAAATTCGTGATGTACAGTTTCCACTACGTTTCGTTTCATAGTCACAAAGTACGGATCGCGTGTTTGACTGTGTATGACGGATACGGAATCTTTATTGTACGATATACGGACCGACAAAGTGTACGGCGACATTAAAGAAAACCTTCATCTTTTCGATACGTCGGAATATCCCGCGACGCATCCCTGTTTTAGTACGGTAAATAAAAAACGCTTGGGAACGTTTAAGGACGACACGCACACGAAACACATCGTCGGATTCGTCGGGTTGCGCGCGAAACCGTATTCGCTGCTGGTGTTGTAGGACTACGGCGATAAAATAAAGACGCGCGTAGCGAAAGGGGTGCCGCGGGTGGCTATACAAAACCGTTTGACTCACGCGGATTACAAACGCTGTGTGCTTTCACCGATATCGACTAACCTACAAACGTACACGTCTGTGCAGATCATACGTAGCGAAGACCATCGACTCTACACGCGTCAGATAGTGAAATTGTCTTTGCCGCCGTAAGACGACAAGAGATACATCTTGGACGACGGGCAGAGAACGCTAGCCTACGGTCATTACAGAATTCGCGAGATGCAAGTGGAACGTGCAGTGCACCGGCCTAGCGTGATACGGACCGCAAACCGTGAAAGCGTAATTCGTTACGCCTGTAGAGCGTTAGAGGAGGAGGAGGAGGAGGAAGAAGAGGATATATATAGGTAGGAGGCGATTAACGCGCGTTCGCGCGATTCAGCATTCGAACGTGTTCGGATGCGATCGGTGAGTAAACTCGTACTTATTACACTCACACTTTGAATCTCGAGACCGGCGTCCTCTAACGGAACTCAAAGTGCAGCATCCGAACCATGAGTTCCCGAAAACGATAACATGGTCACTGCAGAAACGCACGAATAACGTGACAGAGTTATACGTAGCCCTATCTTTAAAGACAAGAAGAAGAAGAACTCGATCGAGAGGGTAGCGACATTGGGCAAAGCACAACACATGCTAATGCGGTATTACATCGGATTAGGTGTAGTGCGATAAGGGACGAAAGAAAGTCACTTTAGTGCATGTACCAACGTTCCTGCGCATGCGCAAGAAAGACGTGTTATTCTTATTCGTTCGGTCGAGATGGTATAAATTTCCGAGTCACGGGAAGATTCAAGACATTGACACGATGGAAGGCGAAGGTAACACACCTTGACGCAAGACGAGAGTATAGTTTAGCGATAACCTGACATTCTATCCTGTGCCGTTATACTGTGAATCACGTTTCGGCAAACTCGTAAGAAGACACAAGTATGCAACGAACGATGAAGAAGAAGAAGAAAAACAACTACAACAACAAAAATGTGGATACGGTTCGCAAGACAATTGCGACGGAGCTGCACAGACCGGTGAGAAGGAATTTCGCGAGACGTGCGGTGGAGCTGAAGGGACTCTACGACCTCTACCAAGCCGATTTGGTAGAGAAGATACCGCACGCTAAGCTGAACAAAGGCTACAAGTATCTTATGACTATTATGAACGCGTTCAGCAAGTTCGCATACGCCGTTCCGTTGAAAACTAAGACGGGAGCGAAAGTACCGCGCGCACTAGAACCGATACTTGAAGCCAACAGAATGAAATATCTGCAAACGGACAACGGCAAAGAATACTACAACAGCGCTATACAGTCTTTGATGGAAAAATACAAGGTAAGGCATTACTCAACGTACAGTGAGAAACAAGCGTCGATAGTAGAACGTTTCAACAGAACGTTGAAGACGCGCATGTATCGTGCTTTCAGCGAACAAGAACATCACCGTTGGTTGGACATGTTGCCCGGACTGGTAAAAGCGTACAACGACAGCGTGCACAGAACGATCGGTGTGAAACCCAACCAGGTGAACGAAAGCAACGAGCGGGTGGTGTTGAAACGTATAAAGAAGACCACAGGTCACGCGTTACGCGCGAAAGAAACCAAAGTCCAATGTGGGTGACCGTGTTCATGTGAGTAAACACAAAATGACTTTCGCGAAAGGGTACACGCCCAACTGGACCAACAAAATTTTCACTGTGCACACGGTGAAACCCACCGTTGCCGTCACTTACCATCTCAAGGATCACGCTGGCGAAGTGGTGCGAGGACCAACGGCAAGAGTACCGAGAAGCACGAACGGCGGGTTAGATCACTACAAAGAGTGCGCGTGGTCGGATCCCGATTGTCAGGAGGGACCGGACACTTGCGTGTGCAGTGCCATTCCGGTGAGTGTTACGACATAATACAACTGCTCAATAGACTGTAGTTGGAAGAAGAAGAAAAAGAAGAAGAAAATGAAAATAGTACAACAAGCCCGAATATTGAAAATAAAAAATATGGATTTTTCGGAAGGTTACACGAATGGTGGTAGTGGTGGCAGGGAGGGAGGAGTAGGCACGAACCTCTTCTGCCCGATTCTATACGTTCTATCATCTGCAGACCGTCCGCGTGCGGCAAGACGAACGTGATGTTCAACCTGTTGTTCGATGTGAACGGGTTACGTTTCACAAACCTGTACGTGTTTTTAAAATCACTGTTTCAACCCAAATACCGGATGTTGGAATCTCTGATGACGCAGCTTTCCGACGACGATGAACTGGGTTATCACGCGTACAGTAAAAACGAAGACGTACCGCCTCCCGACGAGGTCGACACCGCTTCCGTTATGGTGTTCGACGACGTGTCTTGCGAAAAACAACACAACATACGCAAGTACTTCGCAATGGGACGACACAGCGGTGTAGACACTTTCTACTTGTGTCAGACGTACAGTCAAATACCGAAACAGCTGAGTCGCGATAACGCCAACCTCATAGTCTTGTTCAGACAGGACGATCTCAACTTGAAGCACGCGTACAACGATCACGTCAACACGGACATGAAGTACGAAATTTTTAAGAACATGTGCGCTGAAGCGTGGAAAGACCGCCACGGTTTTCTCGTCGTAAACAAAGACTCGCCCATCGATAACGGTCTGTACAAAATTGGTTTCGATCGTTTCATAGTAGTAGTACCGAACGAATAATCAAACGTATGTAGACGGTTTGTGTAAACAGGTGTTGACCGTTTCCGTAAACGGTTTCATATGTTGTGTAAACGGGCGTTGACCATTTCCGTAAACGGTTTTACATATACGACTAAGATTGTACGTAAATACACGTGTTTCAAAGTCAATTCGTCAGTTGAACTACTTCCGTATGTGAAGATGGAAGAAAAAGAGAAACAAGTCATTCGCGATTTCGAAACGATCAGCAATAACATACGAAAGAAATACCGTGCGTTAAAGTACGGGATCAAAGAAGAGGAAGAAAAGCTAACGAAAAGTTATAACCGATATTAGAACCACTGAAAACCATTTCGCAAGCGTTGGTTGAAAAACGTAAAACGACTGAAAAGCCAATGGCGATGTCAACGGATAGTAAGAAGAAGAAGAAACAAGAGGAGAATGCGGAGGAGAAAGAGATGGATAAACAGCTAGCAGACTTTACACACGATGGTTCACCGCGTTCCCTAGACATATCCGTAGATGCCGAGACGACAGGCGTTGACGACGATGACGACGATCCAATTTAACAGTCGAAAGACTGTTGTACACACCCGAAGGAAAACGTGAAGCACGTAATTATTTTCATAGCCAATACGAACCTAATTCACTAGCGTACAAATACATGAGTATGATCGTATCGGCTGATCGTGCTCAAAAGATGAATTATACGTACGGTGTAAGACACAAAGGAGGTATATGGATGATAGGCGATTCACTGGTGGAAATCGATGGTAACGATAATTTTGTTATCAATGGTGTACAATACAAAGGCTCGCCGGGACTTTTAAAACTGGTGTTCATAAAACGTCCGGATAACGGTGTTTACAAGAAGGACGATCTTGCGACTTACAAGAGTATACTGGAAGCGACTAACGCACACAAACAACAATATTTACCGACAACGCAAAGAAACACGAACAGAGAACCAAATTATACGAAGATAATAGGTCCGTTATTTCGAACAAACGTACGGGACATGGACATGTGAACAACAACCGAAACGGAAACGATATATACATGGAAGTAAGGAGAAGTAATGATAAAATCAATTACGTGCACTGGAACGACCCGAACGAACTGGTGGACAGACTGCGATTGTTGATTGAATCCGAACGCGCCGGAAATAGCGGTCACATAAACGAAATCGTCTCAATTGTGGAAAAACTCCCTGAAGCCGACATCGTTGTATAAATAAGTCCGATATACCAGTACGTATAATGGACATGTATGTATATAAACACATGTACAGAGTTGACACAATTCATTCGTATCTCGGCACGATGAGCGTTGACAAATTCGGCAGACACCAGAGCACCGTCAGAGTATGAAGGGAAACGCAACCAAGTCTGCGGGAGGATATCGGCATCGGTTTGATCGAGGACGGACACTTCGACGTAGCGGAGAATAAAATACGCAACTTGGGCGAGCCGCTCGACGGTAACGATGCCGTTCCACTGCAGTTCGTGCAAGACCACTGTCTGTTAGTCGACGATCCGACGCAAGATTCCAGCAGTGGCGGCTTCGGCGGCGGCGTCATTGCAAATATAGACGTCAAAGGTCGTAAGCTCGCCAACGTCGGAGCTCCCACCAATCTCAAGGACGCCGTCAACAAGCAGTACGTAGACTACAGTACACGGGCTTGCGTTTCACTACGCTGGCACCGAATAAGAATAAGAACGGGGCCGTCGTCGTCGACGCGCAGGACCACCGCATACAATCTCTCAGCGAACCGATACGTGGGAGAGACGCTGCGATCCAAAGGATATGTAGACGCGAAGGGTACACCGCGAGACGCACAATCTAACCTGTCGGTGGCGAACGTTCGGATAACGCAGTTAGCGCCACCCGTGAACAAGGGCGCTGTGAATTTGGAATTTTTGAACGAGCACACGATCGCTTTGTTAAACGGAACCTTTTTCAACGAGCAAGGAAAGACTTTTAAACGTCGCCGATAGTGCTCGGGTCATGAACGCCGTAAACTTACGGCAATTGGAAGACGCGAGGCAGTACGCGAAAAACGAAACGTACAAACTCGCAAAAGTGTTCCAAAGACGATGGGAGAAAGTGTTATCGTACATCTATAAATTGCACACGCTAACAGCGCGTAGTTCACTCGGAGCCGAAGAGGCAGAGTTGCTACTCGCTAACCAGGCGGAGACAAGGGAATTAATACAAGACTTGGATACGAATGTAAAGGAGAAGAAAGATTGGAGATCCGTTTATGAATCCAGCTAAATAGTAGTCATGTACGAAATACGTAGTCATTGTGTTAAAAATGAAAAGGGGCGTGGTCTTATCGGAAAAGTGGTTAAAAGCGCGATAACGTTCGTCACACAGTCAGTACCTACTCTGATCAATCGAGCGGTGGCCGTGTTACCGGTGGAACTGCATCTGCCCGGATACAGGTTCTGCGGACCAAGAACTAAACTAGAGGAGAAATTGGCACGCGGCGAACGCGGAATCAACGAGTTGGACGAAGCCTGTCGTGAACACGACGTTGCGTACGACAAATACAAGGACAACAAGCACAGACGCGTAGCGGATCGCGTGCTAGCCGGCAAGGCGTGGGAAAGAGTGAAGGCTTTGCACTCGGGTATCAGCGAAAGAGCTTACGCGGCCGCGGTAGCTGCAGCGATGAAAGCGCAATCGGCGTTAGGCGGCGGCGGACTGTGCTGCGGACGTAAACGTCGTCGTCGCAACGGAGCGGTCGTCAAGCGGAAAAAGGCAGCACGTACGAACAGGAGGAAGAGGAGGAGAACGACGACAACTACGACGACTGGATCGGGAATTTGACGTCGACGGCAACAGAACGGATGAGGAGTAACCGCAAAACGGCTTCGGGACTATACCTGCGACCGTACCGAAAAAACTAGTAGAAATACCCATGCGTCCGTTGTCCGACCGTGATCTGTACGCGTACGTGAAAAAATTGAACATACCTTATTTCAAAGACGTGTACATGCGCGACGTTTTACCGCGCTCGTCGCCGTGGGAGTACGAAAGTGCCGTTGTTAATCTCGACGATACCGCCGGACCGGGCACACACTGGGTATGCTACAAGAAGCGAGGTGACAGGGTCCTGTACTTCGACGGGATCGGCAATTTATATCCACCGGTCGAGCTGCTGCGGTACTTCGGTTTAAAAGTGACCGACGTGCGTTACAATTACGCGCATAAACAACCGCCGGACAGTGTCGTCTATGTCGTCTGCGGACATTTGGACATTTATGTTTAGAGTTTTTGTCGTCGAACGATCAGTAAACGACGAGATGTCTTCGTTTACAGTCACCGTCACGGATATGGATCCGAGCGCGCTGGTTTGTGACTTTTTTCCACCTCTCGAACTGACCGAGGGCAAATGGTACGCGGGACTGTTGGATTTTGCCACGTACAACTCTATACCGAACGTGGAAAGCGGCAGAAACAACGTCTTTCCCGTACTGAAGGGTGCGCGTAAAACATTAGAACTCATCGAATTACCGACCGGCGCGTACGAAATCAGCGATATCGAAACGTACTTGAGGAAAGCATTAGACGACAGAAGATTCGTTCTACGTCCTAATAATAACACGTTGAAATGTGAACTTTGTTGTTCTTACGAGATACATTTCGGTAGTACACAACACGGGATCGGTCCTATGCTGGGTTTTACCAAGAAAACCAAGTTAGAAACGTATAAATTACACACGCCGGACGCGCCCGTAAACATTAACAAAGTGAACGTTTTGGAGATAAGGTGTAACGTCGTGCAAGGTTCGTACAAGGACGGACGAAACGAGCACATTCTGCATTCGTTCTACTCGAAGGTCGAACCGGGATTCAAGATAGTCGAAACGCCCAGCAACGTCATATACCTTTCGGTGAACTTACAAAGTTTACGTAACATCACCGTATCACCGTATAAGATCAAGACGGTGGTATCGTGAATTTCCGCAAGGAAGTCATCACCGCGTGAGTTCACGTAAAACGGATGTAACGATGGGTTTTAACTTCGAGGATACTGTTTCTTCAGCACCGTCGTCGTCATCATCATCGTCGCGCGCAAGATCTGTGGAAATAAAAGAAGAACGTACGTTTGGGAAACCCGTCAGTAGACGTTCGACGTTGAAGCGGTTAACACCGGCGAACCGACGCTATTTGATTTCACTGGGATTCAAAGTCAAGAAAAACTAGTAACATGGCGGTTAGCGGTATCTTAGCGGTCGATCGAGGTCCTCTCTTCGACGACACCATCACGCATTAGGAGTATCACAGTCACGCGCAGTACGAGTCGTCGCGATACGGTAAAAACTATGAAATACGTATACCTATTCTGCAGCAGGGGCGTCTTCACTCTGCCGATGGAAAGCTTCCTTTACGTCGAAGGCAAGTTGAGCAAGAAAACCGGAGTGAGTGATACTGACGAAGTGAACGTGAAACTGGTGAACAACGCGATTGCGTTTCTCTTCGAAGAAATCCGTTACGAATTGGGTGGCGTGGAAGTCGATCGGACCAAGAACGTCGGCATCACCTCCACGCTTAAAACTATGCTGTCTGTCGGCAAACCGGATGTTGATGCGATGAAAACGCGGGATGGGTGGCACCGACGACTAATGAGATAACACCGAAGGGGAGCAACGGTGAATTCAACTTTTGCGTACCGCTGAGGATGCTGATGGGATTCGCCGAAGACTTTACTCGGTTCATTTTAAACATGAAACAAGAAATGATACTGTTATGCACGTCCACCGATTTAAACGCTATGTTGACGACGAGCAGCGCGACTACGGCTACAGACGCTAACGCCGATCTCGAACTGACTAAACCTCGTGGATGGTTCCGTACGTGCACGTAAACAACGATACGCGGTTGGAGCTGTAAATACCTCATGAGAAGGACCCACCGCTGTCCATACCGTTTCGTAGTTAGGAACTCCACGAATACCCGGCTTTACCGACTACCAGCAGGCAGACGTGGAAGAAAGAACGATCTGAAAAAACACGCTGACGAACTCGATCACTGTAAGGTGACCAATCCGAGACTCTTCCTAAACAACAAGTACTACCTGTACGATAACCTGAACTTGGATATCACTTGGACGCTACGCACTGTTGTACGATATGTATTACCGTTTTCAAAAATCGTACTACCATAGGACTCAATCCAACGTACTTCTACCGCCGGACGAGTTCAGAGATAAAGCACCGCTATTCGTCTTCGATTGTAACAGACAGGACGAGTCGCTCAAGTCTTCACCGGTCGACGTTCAATTAGAATTCGAGTCCTCCGAAAATTTCCCCTTCAGAAACCACGGCCTTCTGCATGATACTTCACGATTCACTCAACGTATACACTCCGTTGTCCAACACTGTACGCACTTGATTTACCCACACTACCACCGGGTAGTTGCCTCCCCACCAACAGGAAATTGTAATTTACTAACGGAAGTCGATATTTATATACATATTACCGAGTGTTGCATCATCATCCGTCAGGTGAACGTTGTGACTGTGTTTTATTACCTAACGACATGGCTTCATCGATTGTCGAATTAGAACAGCAGCAGCAGCAATTACAACCGACACACCGCGACGTGTACTTAGGTCTAACGTACCCGTTGTCGCACAGATGATACGTAACAGCCGGTGTGTTCAAAGAACGCGAACACGATGTGTGCGTTTCGTTTACGAACGGTGCTCGTCCGCAACGCGTGCTATTCGATTTCACCGATTAGAACTTGTTGATTTTCTTAAAAGAATGAATTACCGACGGTCTTCGATACCGTTCGTCCGAAGTTAAGTTAGTTTTGTTTCAGGACAAGGACAAAGGAGACGAAGACGACAGAATTAAAAGTGTTTACGAGAAACGCGGATGTGTACATTTGAAAGACCAAAAAGAAAAGTTCGATCGTAATGAATGAAAGCGAGTGGTCGTGTTTTGTTCGGTTAATACCGATAGTTAAAAAGTACGTAGCTCTTTTGTTTTACGAACAAGAGAATATTAAACTGAACATCGATCGCTTAGTACTGAGTGCGGGAGGACGATACCGGTGCCCACCGAACGTGTTTTGGATACCGTGATATACGACCGTTTGTACGACGAACTCGTTATGTACGGGAAAGCGGAACCGGTGATACCGGATAATACCGTAGCCGAGCTGATACGAAACCATGAAAAGGATGAAGAATGTTGAAGAAAATAAAAACAAAATGGCGGACTGAATATAAAACAACTCGTACACGTTAAAATAGTTAAACTACTCGTCATGTGGCCGCAAGAAGAGGACGTTCGAACCGCTGTCGTCGAGTTTCAAGCGTTCCGCGGTGTGCAGAACGAGTACGTTGTCAAGGAGTTCGCCGCGATAGACCTGTCTACACGATGCTTTACGGTGGCGTTTTTCGCGCCTCCTTACGAACTATCGCGTCTCACCGAGAAGACGATAAGAACCAACGAATTGTTGGAACGGCGTGATCACCGGTTGAGATGGGACAATGGCTACATTCCGTACACGGACGTGTCGCGTACGATCGCACAAATCTGTTTGAATTTCACCGCGATCTACACTAAAGGGTTGGAAAAAGCCGATTTTCTACGCGCGTACCACTGCAACGTTATCGACCTCAAAAAAATGAATGCGCCGACGGCGAGCGACCGGTTAACGAGCTCGTTACAGTGCCCTGTCGTACAATATCGGAACGACAACGACAGCGGAACGTTTACCAGGTGCACGCTGACTAGAGCGTTTTTCTACAGCGAGTGGGTGGTAAACGCGAGAAAACAACGTGCTTTACGGAGTACTCTGTGCACGAACGTTATGTATAACAATATTTTTTAATGTGTGTTTGTGTGTGACTCGCCCCAAGCCCGAGCTTGATCCCAGCACCGACCGACCACCAGCATACACTTACACGCCAAAAGAAACCCCCTCCCCCACAGGCACAACACGGAGAGAATCCTGTGCCAGGAAGGCACGTGTCGATCAACTGACCGGATTAACGACCTGACGATCAGCTGCTCATGACGTCATCAACAGCTGATCAGCTCTTCATGACGTCAGCTGATGACATCACATACCTGTGACGTCACAAATAGCTGATCGTGACGTCACTGGCCTAGGATTCTCTCCAACACACTACTAATACTAGTTGGAAAAAGTTACTTTAAGTTTACATGGTTTTAACAATTATTCTTGTATAATTAGTAAGAATTGTTATCACTTTTGTCGTGGTCATTATCTATTCTATACAGCTCACCGCCAGAGAGAATCGTTGAGCTCAACTGTGAGCAGCCGCAAGCTGCATGTTGATGGAAGGCGTTCGCGTGTAGATATCGTGTTGATTTTTTTCAACTGTAGGAACGGAACAACATATTGGTATAATTTGTTACATGCAACGTTACCTGCGAATATCGCGAAAATAATATATTCAGGAAACGTGATAATCACTAACTATTAAGCATTATTTCTGCCTCTTAACTAAATGTATCAGCATTGATTATAATTGTGTGATTCTGCAGAGTTTGTTTACAAACAGTACAAATTAACATGTTTCAAATCAAAGTTCTGAATTGAACAGTAGTCTCATGGTGTGTAGCATTAAAAACCCTAACCTAACCTAAGCAGCTCAATTATTGAACTTCCTGTAAGCAAGCTCCCCCCCCCTAAATAGATATTTACCAAAAGAAAAATTAAAATATTCTATACGGATCATGTCCTCTCACGTAGACCCTTTTTCCAAACCGGATAAATCTGACTAAACTGTATGCGTGATATTTAATGGTTCATATTGCCGAACAGTCATCTTTAGGTATCCCTTCATAATCGGAATAAAACGTTAGCCACTAGAATAAACAGAAATAAGAATAATAGCAGTTAAAAACAAATAATTATTATTTTTCGCAAATGAACAAAATAAATCATTTTTCTTTAAAAATAAAAAATTAGTCCGCCGTAGGATACACCCCAGAAGTAAGAATTTCAATGTTGAGAGACGAGTGAACTGATTCAACGTGTAACAGGTTTTTCATATGTATTTGGAGCAAGATAGATCTGTCTATAAAGAATTAAGATTCAAATAGGAGTGAACAGGTAATTAAATTAGACGAAAGCATACTAGTGTTTATGTGTGTTTTGTTTATAAGGAAACGATATTTACATTGAACAAAAATAGAATCGTCGTATTACATTCAGTATTACATACAGTCATACACATGCAAACAATATGTTGCAAACAATTTTTTTCAATGTAACAATATGATTTACGCAAAATTTATTTGAAAAACAGAATGCGATATGCGCAGTATAATAATTAAATTTTTAGAAAATTAAAATTTTGGGGAAAGAAATTCGCATTCAATAAATTTGGCTTTAATAATAAATACTTATTATACAGGTGTTGGGTAAAGTTTATTATCTTTTGGAAGGCAGTGAAAATACATAGAAAAGATAATATTTAGGCTTTGCTTACTTTTAATACTTTTTGGATATGTATTTAATTTACCACTTAGTTGTGGATGTGTGGAGAGGACTTTAGTGGTATTAATCTTAATAAATACAAAATTATAAGTACGTGAGTTAACCAAATACTTACTATTACAACCAAAAACTTTCTTAGCAAACAAATTAAATTTCGTTTCAGTCTCACAATAAGTGGTGCTGGCTAAACTGCAACTGCATGTATATAAACTAAGAATACGAGTCACTGATTTTAAATTGTTTTTATGAATTAAGCAATTGGAAAGTTGTAAAAATATACTAGGCTAATATATTATACTAGTACGGAAATTATGTAAATATTGCGCATTAAGCAGTCACTTTACAAATGTCGCTAGCAACTGTGTAGTGAACTTCAAAAGAATATATATTTCCCGTTCCTTTGTATTTGTATAGTCGACGTCGTACTTTGAGTATGTAAACGGGTGAGACATATTTATTTCATGATTAGTTACTAAAACTATGAAAAATCTAGTACCACGGAAATATATATTTTAAATTATGGAGAACCAAAAAAAGGAAAAATCAAAAATATAGTATAGAAAATTAGAGCGTATACAAAAAATCTGTCATACAGAATTTTAGTTTTCCTTAAACTGAACCTAATTAAAACGTTATATATTTATAACAATTAAAAAAACATTTATCTGTAAGTATTCCCCTTGTTCCGCAATAGTTTCGTCGTAATAAATCATATCGAAACGAAAGAAATCTTCTCTCTTAACTAAAGGAAATGTTGTAAAAAAATCAAAACAATAACTAATCCATATTACGAACGAGAGCAAAGAGCAAACATGTCTGTTGGTTTAATACGGAAATTTCTGCCACTGGAATACTAGCTTTTATAAAGGAGTCATCTGGTGTCGAATACACGGACTGATTAATCGCATAGGTTGTTGACCGACCACGGAACCGACCCCTACACAAAATTCTTGGAAACGATAGCATTGTAACGACAAAGATCAAGACGACGCTATGTATTAAACAGACATACAACACAACGATACTCTTATATTAAATAATACTAGTGGTCGCCCAGTGGTCGAAATTCGACCGTAATTCATTAAATTTTTAAGTTTGAACGTTATTGAGGTTCTTTTGTCAAAGAGTATACCTCTACAATCATTGCACATAATTTTTTTGAATTTTGTTCTATTACGTCAGCTGCGAGCGTGTACAAATACGTCATTATCGTGTGTTGTTTGCCTTAATTCCCTGCAATATCTATGAAATTTAAAATTTAATGTTAGTAACAGTTGAAAAAAAAACACAATTACAGCTTGTATTCGTATTTATTTTTTGATATAATTCATTGTCAGTTTTAATTTTTTCATGTTATTATTGAATCAAATAAACGCTAATAAAAATGAGACTTGACATTCATAGAAGTATAAGATACATTGTTACACTCCTCAATTCCAGTGGATTACATTTCATTTTTGGTAAGGTACAAAATTCGAAAACAGTTTGAAGATTATCTGCTACAAAGCTTATATAATTTTTTAATTTTTTTTCTATGCATTAATTTTCGAGTTATTTGAAAAATATAAAAGATAGGAAAAATGAGGTTTAGCTTGGCTAAGCCATATTTAAAAAGCAATAACGCGTTTTTTGACATTTCCTTGGGTTCTTTTATTGCCATACTGACCAGGTTTCGCCAAGGCTACATAGTTATTTTGCCTATCTTTTTCGAATTATATAAAATTTAAATAAAAAATTAATACAAAATAAAAAATGAAATAAAAAATACGTGCCTCGTATTTTTTCATATATTTTTCATTAAATCAAAAAAACCGGGCGGTTAAAAAAATAAATGTTGTCCATTGAACTTAAAATAGTTTGAAAGTGAATTTAATGATTCAGAACTTCTGTGTAAACGATGTTTTTTGTAAAAACTCTTTCATCATTTGATAAATGCCCTTGGCCATTATATTCGGAAATATAATATCTCAAACCATCGAATGATCGAACTCTACTTGCTGCGACGTACAATTGACCATGTGTAAAAACTGGCTGCCTCAATAAAATTCCAATTTTTTCGAATGTTTGTCCTTGAGACTTATTTATTGTCATCGCAAATGCAGGTATAATTGGAAATTGAGTTCTTTGAAAGTTAAATGGTAAAACAGTACCGGAATATGTTAGATTTATACGTGGAATCAAAATTCTCTTATTGCGTGCGGTTCCAGTTAAAATTTCGCAATCAATACCATTACGATGCATACACTTGATGCGTATTCTTGTTCCATTGACTAGTGCTTCCTTTGTATTTAAGTTTCTGATCAGTAAAACGATGCAATTAACTTTCAATACTAACTTATGTGGTGGCAAACCACTAATAGTCAAAGAATTCAAAAACTCTACTGGATAGTTATTGATTTCATTGTCATCATCACAAATTATTTTATCGTAGCTATGATATGTTTTCTGTTCACCTGGTATTCGATTAAGTATATCGGTATTAATAAAAGTACAATCATCATTTTTAGGTCCAAAAAACACTGACTTCAATATGTTATCTGAGAGTATGTTTTCGGAAATATTTCCATACACCTCATTAATAATATTATTTTCATCTCCTATTAATTGTTGAGGTATTTCAATAATATTTTCACCAAACTGAGGGAATTGTGGGGCTTCATCATTACCAATTTTTTTCAAGAATTCGACAAATTCTATTTCACTTGGTAAGGCTCTCATATTTTGAGTAAACGTTACTTTATGAAAATAAACAAATTTATGCCAACTCGTGACACAATTTTCAATTAAAGTTGCACGTGATCCATGTGGGACAACTGGTAAGATTTGCCGAAAATCACCGCACAGAAGTATCGTTTTCCCTCCAAATGGTTTATGTTTATCATTTTCATCGCATAGATCCTGCAATAATCTATCTATGATTTTCAACACTTGCAGTGGGCACATAGAAATTTCATCAATAATTATCAATGATGATGAATTTATGTAACGTCCATAGCTACTATTTGCGGTAATATTCGCTACAGAATTTTCCAAAATGGGTATAGGCAATTTAAACACATTGTGTAAAGTTCTACCTCCAAGTAATAGAGTTGAAGCTATGCCACTGAACGCTGTTGCAATGCAGCTAAGATTAAGCGAATTTAATTTGTGAATGATTGCTGTTTGTGTGAATGTTTTTCCACAACCTGCATGAGCGGTTAAACAAAAAACATTAGATCCAGTATCATGGTGCAAAACTTCACGAATCACACGATCAATTAGATTATGCTGTTCAATATTTGCAGTTTCATAATGCTCACAAAACAGAAACTCTTGTTCTATTGGATCAATAGCATTTGCTTCGTCTGTTCTCTGCGAATACGTGGGAACTGGTAAACCAAGTTCTTGACATGACAAATTATGAACATTCAAAATATCTTCAATTTCTAATAGAGCTGTGTTAAAGGATACTTCTTCGTTGTAATCTCTCAAAAAATCTTCACTAAGATATACTTCAAATTCATTCCATAACGCCAATGAATTGGCTGGCACATTTAATGCACAAATGTAACCAAATAAATTTCGCATTTGTTTTGGTGAATGTAATTCTTTTGCTTCATTGAAACATTCGCGCCATTCATTATCATTTGAAGCAATGCCGCGAGCATGGCACGCTTCAACAAAAGAAGTGTGTATAATTCCATTGTATGTTCTAACATCCTCAAATGATTTTGGACCACAGACATGTAATAAAAGCAATCGTAAATGGAAAAGTTCGATGTCTTTTGGTGATACTACATATATGCGTGTAATGATTTTATCACCTCCACGCCTTCTCTTCTTCCATTTTTTTCGGGAATCTTCCCACACATAATGCAAAGGAATTTCAATATACTTATATTCATGCGCTGATGAATCTGATCGATTCAATTCAAAAAATGCTAATAATTTTGTTTGTCTTGCATTTTCAATTGCTTGACGTTCTTGCCCTTCTCGAAAGTAAACATTCTGTCTACGCGGTAAATGAATGTCAAGTCTAACGATGACATGTGATTGAAAATGCATTGGTAATTCATAGATGCGCCATACAGCTTCAGTTGATCCGACATAACGGCCATTTAAAAAATTTTTAACTTCATCAATTTGTATTTCTTGACCTGGTTCATTTCTCTCTGAACCTAATTTAACAGATGCACTATCATAGCCTTTATACACGTATTTATAAATGTATTTAACACTTTTAACTGTAGTGCATACTTCAACATTTATATGGCAATTAAATTTGGCAAGTAAATACGGATTGTATGGTACAACATAACGATTGTCGAGGCAACTACCGCGAACTTCAGCATTAATACCATTATCACGCCTTCTGTATAATGGATATCCATTTAATGATTCACATGTAAATTCATTAAATCGTTTTGGATAATCTTTTGTGCATTTTCCATCTCTCATACATACAGAATTTGGATTAAGTACACCGCATGGACCATGCATCATGTGTTTTACAACATATTCATGTAATGTAGGATGTGTTTGAATGTTAGGAATCTCCGCAGATACAACTTTATCAATATCGGTAGCGTTAACAATTTTATCTTGCTCATTTAAAGAGAGTAAAATGTGAGCATGAGGCAATCCTCTTTTTTGAAACTCAGTTGTATAAATGAGTGCTTCAACTTTACCGAAGATGTTTTTTAGTGTAAGGCCCTCAATTAATGCTTTCAGTTTGGACTTGAATACACGCACAACAATATCAGGTCGAAAATTAGCTGACTCACCTACACCAATATTGCTAACTATTTCAGGCCAACTTGGATTGCAAGTCATTGTAATAAACAAAGAAGGCTTTCCCAAATGTTGTACAATTGACATTGCATCTAAATAATTCTGATACATATTTCTTGGAGATCCATTGAATGATGATGGTAAAATTACTCTACGGCCAACATTATTAGCATTGGGGTTCAATTCTAAATAATCTGTTAAATTGTTGTAAACTTCAGACCTAAGACTTGTTTGATTTTGTCGAATGAAATGTAACCTTGTGCCCTCTATTCTCACATACATATCAACTATCCACTGCAGAAATAATTTTTGTGAATGGTGCAACATGCTAAAATCTTCTCTAATTGCAAGTCGATAGGCTGCATACTGAAGCATGGTTAATTTATTTCTGGGCGCTCTTGAATTATATGTAGTTGGTACATTATGAGAAATATTGATATGCCACCCAGTATCACCATTTGGAAAAAGTAATGGATACGCTAAAGGGTCCAATGATGAATCCAAAACAGAGATATTTTTAATGGTACCATTAACTTTTGAAAACGAAACCATATTTCGTTCAAAGGGTGGCTCACCATCAACTGTACTAAATATTACTGCTACATCAGTCTGAACTGCATCATTATAACGGCGTAGATCAAAATCACGATTTACTTTAATGAGCATACAAATTTCTTTATTTTGATTTTCAACTCTCTGACAATGATCTTTCATTGAAATGAATGACCGAACGAAAGGATTAATGCGTTCCAATTCAAGAGAGATTTCGCGCATTATATTGTTATTCCATGTTTGATTATAGTGTTCACGTAATCTATAATTGACAGCAGTGTCAACATCATAAAAATATAATTGCGCATAACATGGTGAGCGACCATATCCAGCAGTCATTGGACCTGATCTGTGATAAAAAACATCATGTATTTTAAAATGATACTCCACGCGTAACTGTATCCGAAATTTTAGCTTCTGAGCTAACCATAGCAAATGATGAATTGTATTTACGAATGTTTTCAAAATAATTTTTTGACTTTCTTTTTATTGAAGGTTCATTTGAAGTAAGTCCATCATACAATGATTTGAAGTATTCATTTTGACTTAAGGCCGGTAATATTGCTGTACCCTTATGACAACATGAAGTGAATACAGTCCTTTCACCTAAAGTGACCTCAGATTCGAAATGTTTTGCATTGCAAAACCTGCATTGTAAATGCATTAATCCACAATCAAACGTATTAAAATTTCTTGGAATGACATTCAGTGCGCATTTAAATGTATCCCTCAAAATAATTCATCATTTTGTATACTATTTACACTATTTAAATTTGCATTTGGTCTATTATCATTTTGACTTTCACGCGAATATATATTCCTTCTTCTTTGTCTCTCACTCCGACCCGTCAATGTTATACTATTTACACTATTTAAATTTGCATTTGGTCTATTATCATTTTCACTTTCACGCGAATATATATTCCTTCTTCTTTGTCTCTCACTCCGACCCGTCAATGTTCTATGACGAGGCATAATGGAAGTAGGTGCGAATATCTGAATGTTAAAAAAAAAACATGTAATGAAATTACTGAAACTAAGATTAGACAGGGTTTAATTTAAAAATAATAAAATGTACTCACTTTTTTGATACCACCAATAATAATTAGGCGTCAGTAAGTCAATTCAAATTGCTGCTACAAAATTTTCCTTTTGCAACAGGTGTATATTAAGCAAGCTGTATTTCACTTCAACTGCACATTAATATATAAAACACAGATATCTAATATACAAAATATAAAATAAACGCTTTTTTGCCTTGACATACACTCCACAGACTATTGAAAAAGGAACATTTGAAATCACACAAAATTCACAGCTCATTCAGTCAATCTGTCAGTAATTATTTGTTGGCAACATTTTAAAATTCTTTGGCGACAATCTCTACTCTGTGCGACTGTTTGACCACAGACTATTATGTGTTTGACATTGGCAGTATGAACGTAAACAAACGACAGACTATTATGTGTTTGACATTGGCAGTATGAACGAACACTAAAATGAAAAAATTATAATTTTATTGCCTGGCAACAAAATTATTTTATTTTTAACAATTACCATTGTTTGAAAAAGTTTTAAATGAATTTTCAAGTGCAAATGAATGTTTTATTTTATTTTATTTAATGTATTTGTAACACATATTATATATAAATTTTAGCTTTCTGCACTCCTTCTCCATATAAACTTTAACTATGCCAAATCTCACACTGCTCCGTGCGCGCAATATGCTTAAAAAGGGGTACAAAGTTTTCTCTTCACGTATTAATAGATAGATAATTATTATGACAAATCGTTGAATATTAAACAAATACGTTGCATCATATAAAACATTAATAAAATAACGAACTAAGTACAGGAAAAAGATTTCAAAAGTATTCAGGTTGATCTCTCAACATGTGATTACATTTTCTTTTGTCATAAATAAAATAATTTTTAATATTTACGTTATTATTGTAATAGTATTTAAACACTTATAGTATGTTCACATTCTTTATAATATTACGCTCTGCTTAAAGTACACATATTTGAGGCAGTGGGGAAATTTTGAGTAGCCATGTAGGGAAAAAAGATTTGATTCATCCAGGCACGGATCAAGGGGGGAGATCCCCTCCCAGTGGTCACTTTGACGAAATTTTTTCGACGTCTTGTGATTTTAGAATACTTTTATGATTCTGAATGTGATACAAAATTCATACCACGTAGGTATTCGTCCGTTTATGACTCTAAAATTGGGCCTACTTTAAACTGTAACTACATCTTACTACGATGTTAATTTTTCTTTGATACATAACTCAAATGAGTAGTGTGTATTTTAAACTGTAACTTAAAATTATTAAAACAACAATAAATTGACAAACACAGAAATACTTGTACGTTAATAAACCTATTGTGTTGATAATAACTCACTGTGTTTTTAACTTCACTTATTCCCTCGTACTTTAGACTATTAAAAGAATGGCCCAACTTTTCATATTCAACCCAAATTGCTTGCTGGATTCGCACCTGGTTGACCTGGCAACAGTGATATTTTGTTTCATCTATTTCGTGACGTTTCGAATCAGTTTACTGCCCTAGGAGTGCGAGGTATACGCGAGTGAATCAAGTACCACGGTGTTATATGTGAAGTTTTTATTTCAGAAAGTAAATAATACATTATATAACCTATTTTACTCAATATTTAATCTAACTTAAACAATTATAGAAACGAAGACAAAACAATTAGCATATCGTCAGAATCTTAGCGTAACACATTAGCCAGAATCTAAGAATTAACACGTCATCAGCATCGTACGCGTCATTATTAAGAAATTATCTTTATCACGATCTATATTTATCACAGAATGTTTAGAAAACACATATTAATAGAGCACTTTGTTTTTAATCTAATACTAAATCACAAAGTAAGACAAGATGTATCTTCTAAAAATAAAATGAGAACAGTGCTCAATTTTATTGTTTATAATATACTAAACTACGAATTAGCGTATCACAATACTTCGCCAACTGTTGAACGAAAGGGTTCAACACAACATTGTTCCACTTTCACATTTCACAATAAAGCCACCTCTTCATTGTCAGCCAATGCTTCCTTCATCCAATGTAAAAAGCTATAATTAATTGAGCAATACTCTTGTTTTTCTTCTTTTTCCATTCGTGTTACATATTCTCCCCTGTTGTTCTATACTTCTTTATTTCTTAAATTACACTGAATTCGTGTCCGCTCACTTTTTTATCATTTTCCGTCACTCTCTTTCTTTCCCTGTCTGAGAAAGCCCCTTTCCTGCTATACATCTCAAAAACCCCATTTCTGCGAATTTTGCTCTTTACATTTGGGTCAATATCACAATTGAATTAGATAATTGCATATCTAATTTACAACTAATACATGACGTGTAATGTCAAAAAGAGTGCTTACAATACGACGTTGGATAACAATACGCCCTACTAACACTACGAACAAGAAAGTAACCAATACAGGCAAGGTAAGTGTTGCTGACCGTTAAAACAATAATATATTGTTACGACGGTCTCACTGATCGTCGTATGGTACAGTGGAAACAAATACAGACACCAACGAAGTCACTAATCACCAGCTTTAATTAATCACAATTAATAATTTTTAATCAACAAGGTAGCCTCTTATAACAATTCAAGTTAAATTTGTACACACGCAGTAGTAAAATCAAGTAATAAGAGTTCCTCACTAAATATAACACAGTAATCAGTTCTCACAATGCTCTGACAATCACTCGGTCCACGCTAAAGAAATCGTTCATTGTTAACTGACTGACAAAGCCAGCCTCTATCCCTTATATAAGTAGCGCACGTGTTCTAGAATAACTTTCCATCCTTACTGCGGTGCCAGCGTAATGTGTATTTCTCTTGAACAATCTGGAACATACTCTATTGTGGCCTTGACTGAGGCTACGCCTTCTCGAGAAACGGGTGGAAAGACGCTCTCGGCTGTTCCAGGGGGTTCCATCGTTTCAATATACTTTACCATCACACTGACACTATACTAAATGTACGGAAATATAGTAAATCTTTGATAATATACATCTCACAATGTAGCCAGAACTGAAATATGAGTATGTGCAAACGTGCGTGTCAAACGCAGTTACTGTGCAAATATCATGACCCAGTTGAAAACGACAATACAGTTCACGTAAACCACGTTACGTTTAAAAACGTCTATGTAAAAGACAATAAATATATAAAAAGAATATATAGTAGTATGTAGGAAGCAGGAGAGAGAGAGAGAGAGAGAGAGAGAGAGAGAGAGAGAGAGAGAGAGAGAGAGAGAGAGAGAGAGAGAGAGAGAGAGAGAGAGAGAGAGAGAGAGAGAGAGAGAATAAACGCGACAATAGAGGGAGAGAGTGTAGTAACGTTAAATACAAAATCAGCATTGATTGCCCAGGTAAACCGAAGCCTGACAGGAAACATTGCTCCTAAGTTATATTAATTAAAATATTTGCTATAGGATCTATTAGTTCACAGCCAACGGCGCTTTTCTTTTATTATTTTACAACGTGATCGTTTGTTTTTTAACGCGCAACTTCGGCTTACGTTAAATAATGACTTAAAGAGCAGTCAACTTCACTCAACTAGACATTTCAAGATAGTGCGATTCGACAGTCGTCTCAACTAATACTGCTCATTTAAACTCTCTTCAGCGTTACCTTATCTGATAAACTAAATCCGTTAACAAATTATGGACTAGCTAGGCAAGCAGCTTTTTATATAATATCAGAGAGGATAAGTATTAGCGCCCTTTTTGCTTTATCTCGTTCAAAAGAATGAAACTATTAAATCCGAAATAAACGTGTAGACCTACGCTTTTACAGAAACTTGGAAACCACTAACTTGCTATAAAAAAATGTATGCTAACACACACATACAGTTGAGCCACCATGTGGTCTAGTGGTTAACGCGGGCGATTGATGCGCTCGTGGTCCCGGGTTCAATTCCCGGCGGAGGTTCCGTACGGCGTGCACTCAGCGTCGTGAGGCAAACTGAGTAGGCGCTGAGATAACAGCGCCGCCTCCTGGCTGTGAATACCGCAACTAGCGGCTGGTGGCGCGTAGTACTAGCCATACACCGTCACACTAACACAAAAGCCGTGCGGTACGCCTTGGTCCTTAACGGACTGTTGTGAGCGGACGTTTTAACACACACATCTGCTAAGAAGGGTATGAACGCCTAGAACTAATCATGTGTTCTTAAGTCTTTAGTATTCTTATCAATTAGAAAAGTATAAGAATAGAATTTTTTAAAAAGCTTATATAAACTGATTGCCTTTACGAGTACATTACTCGTAGTCATTAACATCCAAATCGTTTATTTTTAGCACGATCTCCTACAAAATGGTTTTTACGTTTGAGTTTTCAAAGAAAACGTTTCTTCAGCGCCGTATGTAGAATACATATTGTAGCTAGACCCTGTATGCGGTCTTTACAAAAAATAGATAATAAAGAGAAAATTTTATTTAAAAAAAAATATTTTTTTTTTTTAATTTTGTTTATGTTTTAATTAATGTCTGTAATTGTGAAATAATCCTGTTTAAATGTTCTGTTAAAAATTTTAATAATTAAGAAGGTATTTATTAATTATTGAGCACTCTGGAAGATCTGAACCACGTCCGGAGTTAATCAGATTAACTCCGGTCAGCAATCGATCGATGATTTTTCGTGCTGGTCCAATATCTCACTGTAAAAAAATATTTTCTTCTTCTTGAAGTCTCGTTACATTAATAAATAAACCTTAAATTAGCATGTGAAATAATAATAGATACAAACAATTGAAATAAATGGATTTATTAACAAATTCAATAAATAATCGATTTTTAATCGATTGGGAGCAATTATCGACTCCGTCTCAGGGAATAATCGATTTGTTCATACAGTGGGAAAAATTATTACAAGTATTATATAAAAAAGGGTTCTTGGAGCGATTATATTAATAGTCAGAGAAGGGTAACGAGAAAGTATAACATTAACAATTAAAGTAGTTCCATAATTATCATCTAACAATATTTAAATAATTCTGATATAATGTTTAAAAAAGTTGAATCGTCAAACCATATATAGCTTCTGACGTCACTCGATGAGGAAGGCACAGAATCGTATCTTTCAAAGATGGCCGCTCCTAGGTATGGCGAGGTTATTTGGAATGTCGTCGTGTTAAAATCTCACAGCAAAATTACCTTCATAAATGTTTTAAATGTCCCCGCACTGGTGTAATCTGTCTAATAGGTTGTTTGGTGTGTTCTGAAGAAGTGTTCCGTGTATACTTGTGTTAATTATGTTATTTGATATGTGTTCACTTCTGTGGGTTAACTGCTCAAAAAGTGGTTATGATTTGTAGCGTTAATTATCACAAATATATTGTTTTACTGTTTTAAATCACTAGTATAATGAAGTTTGGTGTTAGTTTTCACTATTGTCGCTAAAGTTTCTGTAGGTTTAGTTAGAAAAGTGTTTAATTCATTTAACTCTCGCTTCACTGATATTAGTGGGTAACCGTAGTACCATTTTCTACACGGTTTTAAGGAACGTTATATTACACAACTATTCAGCTTGATATTCAACAAAAGACTAAACTAACTTCCTTCATGTTAGTCAAAATCTGGCCCAGTTAATCTTTGAAAAAGTATTGTTAAAATATTTTGATTTCCCATACACATGATACAAAATTACATTATATATGGAATTTATTTATTTTATTCATCACCTTCATGAATTATGAACCTTATCATTGGTTTAATCATCTCATTCCTTTTAAATTGATATATTATAGTCCATATCTGTTGACATTTTGTGGAAATTACCAAATTTCTCTCTTTTTGGAAATCTAGGCTCAAAAATTGGTTTCCGCTTTCATATATTTTTTCTGCCATTTTAATTGTTATTAATACTATTATAATAAATTTTAATTAGTCATATCTCTCTTCCTTTCCTTAAATACATATAAATTGAACCTTTGAACTGGTTTTTTGTGTTAATCTCTGAATTTGACATTGCTCTTTAAAATTAATTAATTTATATATTTTGAAAATTTACAATATTTTAAGGTATATTTCCTTATTATCACTTTAACTCATAGGATCATTCACAGTAGTGGTTAACTGATTTACCTTACCTAAATCTTGCTAGTTTACAGGAATTATAAGTGAATTAAATGGTTTATATGGCTTCTGTGAATTCACCACATGGCCTAGAGTTTAGTATTTTACATTTCTGTCTTTCTCAAATAAATTTAATCCTACTCCTCTTCTGACTTTACATAGTTATTATTACATGAAAATAAAACGTTTTACACACCCATTGTGAGGTGTAGTATTTGATTAATACTACTGTTATATAAAAAATAATAATGAGCATCATTCAGCATTCTAAGATTGAACATATTGCTGACATGGTTTGAAAACATACATTTAACTCCTTTTTAATTAACACAGAATACCTACTGAAACATTATTAATGGTATGTATGCTGTTATTTGGCAAACATAATTCATTTTAAACACATATAAATCTTATTTACTAAAAATTCTTATAAACCTATTGAGTGCATGGCTGTGAACAAATAGCTATTTTAAACAATTTAAACCTATGAACATAAATTAATGCCAGTCCTTTCTGGTCTAAACCATTATTATCTATTATCCCCCTCATCAGTAAACATGTCCACCCATATTCCAGTTACTATCATTTTTACAAATGTCTTGTAATAACAGAGTTACATTAAAATAATAAAATATTGGAAATCTTCCATTTTATTATTTTATGATGATGTGTATTATTGAATATAAAAGTTGTTATATAGCATATTGATAAGTCATAGTATCACCAACTTTAAGTTTATTGTATTTCCAAAAACACTTGCACAAGTTCACTTTCACTGGTGGTTCTGATATTTTGAGTCTTATTATCTCAGACCAGACCTTTAGTAATCATGGACTGTTAAGACTTGTTTATTTTCTTTATCACACAATAGCTTTAGTTGGTCCACTTCTTATTATACTAGACAACACTTTTGATTTCTTAATAATTACAATTTTTATAGGATTTTGGGATGTTATACTTCCTTTTTAATTGTCTCTATGGGTTTGGGGTTGATGGTAGTTAATAATAGGCTTTATAACGGTGTTTCTTTCATACTATTTCTTCCTCTCTTCTTGTTTTCTTTCTTGTCTTTCTTCTTATCTTCTTTCTTGTCTTCACTCTTGTCTTTCTTCTGGTCTTCCTTCTTCTTGTCTTCTTGTCTTCATTCTTCACTCTTGGGTAAACCAAGGTACTTCGTGTTATCTCGACTGATGTTTAGTTTGGAGCATCGAATTTATTTATTGATACTGACTTTGCTCTTCGCTAAAGGTTTCAGGGTATTGTTTACTTCATGATCATAAATTTTATTCTTCCTTCTTCTTGTGTTTGGGGTATTTTGGTGTTTCGCCACTCTTAAACCGATTCTCTTTTCTTGATATTGTGTTATCTAATTTGTTTACTGCTCCTAGCTTCCTGGGTAAATTCCTGATTTTGTAATATGAGTTGCTTCTAATACTTTCTTTGATTTTTAACAGTGGTTTTTATATAATGTAATGAGGATTTTTATTTTATTGTTGTTTATTCCTTTGAATTCATTCAATTTCATTCGATTTTATATTAACATATGTGGTGTAATTAATTTTTATTATTTTATATGAATTAATAAGTAGTGGATTTTCTGTCACGCTACAATATTTATTGTCAAAGACAGATATTTTTTCTTGAATATAGGTCTCATATTTTAATTTCAAAAGACCGCCCAATCCGTTTATCTAATATAATACAAATAAAAACTCTTCCTTGTTTGTAACATAATTGTATTACGTACAGTACTATCTATGCGTTGTACAATGGCACGTCAAATTTGTTTACATTTTACACAACCTAGGCAGCCCATAGCAGTATAAAACAACGTATAAAGAATAACAGAACACCCAATAAACTCAAAACACTTAAAAAATATATAAAAACTTATAACCCTATTTTTCCTTTTTTTAAAACATTATTGTCTGTCTTTTGTTACATACTTGCTTTGAAATGATTAATTAGGAGATGAGTCTCTCCTTTCTTCATTTCAGATCGTCCTACCTATAGGCCTAATTCTAAAATCTTAGGACGCTTAAATCGATTTGCTCCGTCTTAAATACATTTTTTCGAAGTACACCATTTGCCACGTCCATACAGTAGTCCAAGAATCGCCAATATCATGTAAAATTTAATTTTGTTTACTCTATTAATTCACAATTGTTACATAAATAATAAATAATCAATAATAAATAAAATAAATAATAAAATGGTTCTATCAAACAACTGAATATTAAGTAATATCAGAATATCAAGTTCACGATTTTAAAAAATGTAGCTTAATTGTATAATTTTCATATGAACAAATGTTTTTTTTTGCAATTAGTTATTACGGTCGTTACTAAATTAAATTTAAAAATATTTCGAATCAATTTTTGCACCAAAACGTTTGTATAATTACTAATGTAAAGTTAACGAAATTGCGTTTGGCCCGAAACAAAGGTAAGGTTGTCAAAAAAACAAATTATAAGGATGGAATCACCCCCATTGTGGAGAGTACGTTGCCTTCGCAGAAATATATTTACACAAATATATCTGATTACAGGTATAACTGTATTTTATATCTAACAGGTACATGTAATTACAACTCTAACAAAGCTGTATCAAAAAATTGATTTATAAATAACACAGGTAAGAAACTGAACGTAACTTTCTACACCAACATTTTACATGATGAAAGGTATAACACCTCTGTTCGTTGTTGACAACATTGTAACATAACATTGTAATAAAACAGTGATCATTAATAATAATTCACATTTATGTGTAATACTTACCTAGGTTAAGGCATATTTAAGAGCCTTGAACATGGCAGAAATATACCTTTTTTGATTTCCTAATTGAAGAGAATAAAGTATATAACAACGACTTATGAGTAGCAGCGTCAGATGCCAAGTCTTTCAAAGCAACCCGTTTATACTAAACAGAGGATGATACTGTTACGACGGCCGCTTGGAACGTCTTGTTTTACAGTGGAAACAGGACAACAGACACCAAATAAAGTCACTAATTACAGGGTTTAAGTGGACACAAACAACAGTTATAAATCAAAAAAGGCAGTCTTATATAATAATTAAAGTTAAATTTGTCAAACACATGACAATAAATGTCACCTTATTACAGTTTTGAACTAATTAACGCAATAATCACTTTACACTAAAGCCCAACAATTATTCCGAACAGCACTCGTAATATCGCCAGGTCTAACTGAACTGCAGTAGGCCACTACTGAATGCTTATATTTATACTCTACTGACATTCCAGAATAATCTGCCACTTTCCGGATAACATATCAGGAAATAATTGCGTAGTTACAGGCACTCTGCTAGTAACTGTGTAAAAGTCTGGCTTTAAACATATTGCTCCGACCGAGTGCCGGCGCCAAACGCCTGGTAAGTCATCTAATTTTGCGGCGTGTTAAGAGTCACGTAATTGTCTTCCATCTCAACGTAGCAATCCGTTATGTGTTTGTCTTGTAATGGATTACAGACAAATTTACTTTATAGAATAAGGAAAGTGTCATTGAGCTTTAGAATTATAGTTATTGAAACACTCAGTCACAAGTATAAAGTTGCTCTTATACCATATTATTTCATTGCAACATTGCTCCTAATTAGCATATCGGTTATGATTAATGAATGTGATATCATATATTGATCGCATGTGTACCAGCTGTTGTTTCTAACAGACTGACTACACGTATTCGCCAATAACTACGAGTCGGGGTTAATGATTGTTTTATGTACGTAAAACAAAAGAAAGAGAAAATAAATTATTACTTATGTCAAAATTATTACTCATTCATAGTAGCAAGAATCGTAGTAGGAAAACAGACTATGGTATCACGGTTGCATTCTGTTTTACATTCACTTAGGTGAGTGTACAGTAATTCGGTATTTGTTCATTTTCATTATGTAACGAGTATATCTGAGCGAAGGAAGGCTACACAATACAGCACAGTCAAGTGTTCATTACTGTAGCTATTGTATTGTTGTCTTTCCCAGCACTATAACAACCTACTACACTCACTGTTTGAAAACAATATACACATCTCTGCACGCAGTTAAACCAGTCGGGCCCGTATATTTTAAAATAACACAAATAAGGACTGAGTTCTTACTGTGTAACAAATACTAGTAACCCAAGTGAAGTAAACTTATTTCGGCAGCATTCCTACTTGGTGTTATAATGACGTCACCTTGTTCCCGTGTTAAATGACGTCACCTTTACGCCATTTTGGCCACGGGGAACACAAACAATAATAGAAAATTCCAAACAAACAATGTGGGAAACACCATAATGTCATAGTTTCGATGTTTCCTTTATGTTTCCAGATGTTTTTCCTCAATCTTATATCCACCAACTTTATTTAGCACGCCTAAATAGTTCCTGTACACAAGGAATTTTGTGAGTGTTGGCAGGAAGGTGTTGTTAGTGACAGAACATTCTCCTTTACAGTTCTTTCACCATCAGAGAAAAAAAAAATATATATATATATATATATATTGTACTGCTGTTAAAATACACCATAGTATATAAGAGTAAAATAATAATTTTAGTAGAAGCCAATGTACAAAATTAATAGTATTATGAACATATGTTAGGATTGTAAACAAAACAAAACTGAATGTTAGTCACGACCAACATAGAGGTAGACTCCAATATTATATAGAACAGCATTAAGAAATATGTGTTGACAATTATTATATTAAATTAGAAATAAACATTCAAATAAAATGAAAGATTAATACAATAGTAATCTAAAATATACTTATTATATGGATAATGTAAAAAGCTAATAAATGTAATTAATAATAATTAATTAAATTATATATGTTGTTAAGAGTCATATGATGGAAATATGTGACGAATGTAGTTAGGTATCTAAATGTCAAATTGTAAATTGTTAGATTTGAATTGTATTCAAATGGAAGAAAATTTGTTTAGTCTAATTTTATATTTAAGAAGAGCCACATCAAAAGTCTAATTTTATATGTAATAAGATACACATTAAAAGAGTTTAATTTTGTATTTAATAAAGGAAACCTTTAAAGGAAGGGAGTTAACATTGATATTGAATTTAATAAACATACGAGAGTATAAATCTATAACATTGAAAGAATCATAATTTGTATACAACTTAATAAACAGCAATATTTCAAGAAGTCTGAGTATATCATTTAGAGAACGCCGAACTAAAAGAAGAAGCCTGTACTGGAAGATAGTTTGAGTGTCAATACAATAAAATTCAATATTCCGAAGAAGTATGAATTTAGTAATCATAGAAGAAAATATAATTCAACATTTAATCTATTAAGAAATCCCAGAGAAGGAACACATCACGAACCCTAGCATTACCTTTAAGATGATAAACATCAACTAGAATTGAACCCGTTGCAGTTGTGAAGAATTCAGATTCAAGCTATTTACATTTATATGGTAGATATTCTTACCTTGTTATTTATTAAAAAATTTATACCTTAACGTTATTTGGTACGGATTAAAGAAAAGAATAAATCATACAAAGTATTAAATATTATAAATCTACTTAATAATTGTTAACCTTGAGATAGTTTTCTTTCCATGTGCAGATAGAGAAAAGTAATATCTGTAATTAAATATTTTAATTACAATACTTATAAATAAATTACAGCACAAATAATGACGCAACCAACGTGTGGCATATCATAATTACAATACCTGTAATTAATTATAGTATATAAAATGACGTCACCAACGTGTGGCATATACGAAATACAATATCTGCAAAAAATTACAGCACAATATATATATATAATTATTTTATATTTTTATTATTATCATTAATAGTAAATAAAACTTTTCTTACAACAATATATTTTTTGTATTTTTTTAAATATTGCACTGTTTGATAGCATAAACTATTGTCATCAGAAATTACAAATTAATTTAAATTATAAAAATATATAGGAATATAATATAACGTTTAATTTTTTATTATTTTAATTTATTTAAATTTATTCTGTATTGATTATTGTGTACCGCCCTACGTTGTTGTAGCCAAACTATATAACATGACATTTTATTAATTATTTTATTTATCGTGAATGTATATTATTTATTATTGTACTCTTGAATTAATCTGGGTTGGTCTTTTTTTCTGGGTGTCAACGTTTAAATGACTTAGTTATTATGATTTGATCTGAATAAATAAAAATAAGAATTTTGAGTAAGTAGTTTTTTTTTTTAATAGAAAAGTTGAAGTATTTTATTTCCTTAGTATTTACCTTAATTTGTAACTATAACATTCAACATATACAATTACCCTTGTCTATACTAGTTGAGTTGTGTGAAAGTTGGCAAGACTTATCCCAAGGATTAAAAAAAATATTACTTTTATTTTAATTTGATCAATATTAGTGGATTCTTTTGACTACAAGTATTAATATTACGAAAATACCAAAAGAAAGTACGAAATAATTACAATATTTGTGGATCTTATGCTAATAATAAATGTGGTTAGTCAGCTTAACAGTTGGCAACACAAATGTCCTAAAGATGGCGGACCTAGGTTTAGTCCAGTTCTGACTTCTTTCGATTTGAAATGAACGAGTTTAAAATATAATAAATTGCTTAATTCTCTCCAATAAATGATTACCAGTGTCAAAATTTACATAAAATAGTGTGATTGTACGTTCTAGTGTGTACAGTGATCAATAAAATTTATCAGAATTAGGTGTCGTGAAGGTTAGTGAATTTCGGGATATATTAATATAAAATTGTCTTTATCTCACCAATTAATAATATTTGTGACTGATTTTCTGTTTTTTATTATTTCACTTTAATTAACTCTTCAATAATAATAACTCTTCAAAAAATACACTTTTTCTTCTAAACACTGTTTGGTCCAACCTAACCTGTCTTGGGTTCGATTATTAACTTTTTTGATATGAATTACTACGGTCTGTATACAACCACGTGCAACAAACAAATGACTTTTTTTTCTCAATTTCGGTGGCGCCCCTGTCAAAAAATGTAAAAATTTCTGATTGGCTCGATTAGACTGGCATTGTTAACTGACCAGCCTGGCTTCTTGCTAAAATAACGAGTTGATTTTTCGTTTACAAACCCTGAATTTATGCAAAATTTAATTGAAAATACCTTAGTAGATCTAAAATCTCTGTTTGATGCTGACAACTTTGTTATGTCACAAGCCATATTTTGGTTGCAATATTAATTACTAAAATACACTATCCAAACCCATATACTAAATCCTATCTGAATTTACAAACATTTAACATAAACAAGAAATTCTAGAAATTAAGAAAGGAATAAAAAATAATAAAAAATTTAACAAATGAACAAACTGAATTCTGTGTATTCCCTTTATTAAAAGCTGTTATTTAGTTTAGTTTATTTTAAAATTTACATTCAGATTATATTTAGTTCAGTTAATTTTATATTTTGCATTCATGATTGTATTAAGTTTTTAAAGACACCTGACCTTCCCTTGTCTCTTGCACCCCCCTCTCCATCACACCACAGATGTTCCAGATTTCATTCATTCGCCTCTTTGACAATGGCTTAGTTAGTAGAAACAGCTGTCAGAGTTAAATAAAATCTGTGAAACTTACCAAGTGGTTTTATATATTTTACAAAATCTTTGTAATAAAATATAATGTGAGTTGCTTGCCAATTTCACTTCTAATCTCAGTTTACAATGGTGTAAACATTAATTTACTTAAGTTACTAAACAAAATACATAGTACATCTTTTAGTTATTAACATAAAATCTCATTAACTGTAACATTAAAACTAACATTATGAAAATTGAAAAACATAAACAATAGTATAGAATCAACATTTAAAAGATAGTGTAATAGATTACTGTTAAAATATTTAATGACTTTCTATTTAAAGACTGACATTTAGTTTATTCAATTCAATACCATAACTTTCATAGAAAGCAATCGCTCCATCATTAAATACAAAATTCATTTACATTATATTAAGCCAAGACTCTGTACAAATCCCTTAATATTATAAACCTGCTATGTGTGCATACTATGGACACTAATACTTGAAACCTGCATAAGTAGAAAACTATGACTATTTTCATTAATGACAGCACATAACACCTATAAATTATAATAACGTCATACAAACACAAAAGAAAATATTCAATCCATCTTTTGCTCTAAGTATTAAGTGTTAACTTGTATTCAAAGTTTGTTAACGTTAGATGCAGTCTACAGTCTACAATATAACTGCACATTAACCATGTCCCTTGTAGATCTTACATTTATGTCAGTTTTTCACATATAACCTTGTTTAGAGTCTATTGATCCTCTTTAAAGTAATATAAAGCACTTTATTTGTACTTAGTGTCACTTCTCACTCACTATATCTAGTATGTCACTTTTACACACAGAATTTTTTTAACATTTGTGTGTCAATTTCACTTTGTTTTGTTTTCTTAGTCCTTCATTAGTTATTTGGGCAGATTACTTATTATTAAACATCTCTTATATGTTATTAACACAAACATAATTAATAACTTAACACAAAACCTCTAATTATATAATAATTAATGAACATAAATTATTTTATTGACATTTACCTAACCTACGTGGTCTAGGCTCTGTTTATTTTGTACTTTCTTATTGATTTTGTTCTTTCTTGTAGTCATGGTGAAAAATAGTTATATGTTAATAATTAAGCTTTATTATTCAATTTTTCTATATTCAGTCTATTTAAAATGGTTTGTTAATAGTTAGGTTTAATAGAAAGGGTTTTTTGGTGATTATTGGGTGTTAAATCATAGTTTGTTTATGGAAGGTGCAAACTGTCACGTTACAATATATAATAATGTTCTATACATTTTTAATGTTTTCTTACTAAGAAAGTTACTTTTTAATCACATTTTAATCTTTTAGATTTTTTAAATTGTTTCTCCTCTCTTTTTTTTTTGTTACCCTAGGTATTCCAAATCATATACTTGCCCCAAGATCTCCATAACCAATCGCCTATTGAAACATCCAAATCACTTAATTAACTTCATCTACCATGGATCGTTAATTTATAATTTTCCTTGTGTATTTTATTCAATTAATTTCGTTTTTTTATATTTTTGCTCATTCAATACTTTTTGGTTACTTAAACTTCATTACAATCATCTTCTTTTTCTAGCCATTCTTAAAATTTCATCTAGGTACGTACTTTCTGATACTTTTATTCTTTACAGATTTTTGTAGCCTAACCCCTTTGTCAATTGATTTTTTCCTTATTTAAAAATCCATTAACTTTATTGTAAAAAGCTTAGTGGTTAGAACTTTTCACTTCCTTATATCCTATCTTGTAACAAATATAACCGATCTCTTATAATTAGTGATAACATAAATGAAAATATTTCGCTATATACTTTGATTGTATCAGTAACTGCTCAGTTCTCCGTGGTTGTAAGATTTTTAATAATGTCTCTTAGAATACCTTGTAGAATACCTAGGTCTATAAAATCAAAATATGCTTTTCTTCTTTAGTCAATGTTTGTCGCGTTTTTCCTATAATCTGTTTGATGCTGAATGTAATTGATACATGTAAATTTAATTATTATAATTTTATAAGCTTTTCAAACCAAAACGTTTTAGCATCGTGTATGTGAGAAACGATGATCCATCGAGACTTTCGGCCTAACGGTTTGCGGTTAAATGTAAACGAAGACTTTATAAGAATCAAAATAATAGAGTACTACAACTGCGTGATACTTCTAGGTGGTTGCAAAAACAGAAACCGTTTGAATCCATGCCTGCAGGCAAGAGAAGTGTTTAAATAAATATCTGCACGTGAAAAATGTGTAAACAATTGTGAGGAGTGCTAACATAGATGTTAGAATAAATTCTGTCGTATTTACAACAATTTTCTGGGCTGTTAGGCCGTGGTTAGGTCAATCATGTTTATCTCCGGACATTTCGTCTATATCGCTGATGGATATCTTCAGTGGCACGCGGGAACATAGATAATAGCACCCGCGAACGAATGCGAACAAAGGCTGCTCTTTTGTAACGGGATCAATTCTAAGACGCGTTTTAGCCATCTAACGTGACCAAACTATACCAGCTGTCGTCTTTCAGATTCTTCAATATTACGTCTTCACTACTCCAATCTCTTGCATTTTGTCAAGATTGCGTCTTCTCTCTAGTTGCGAGCTCGCCAAACTTCTTAGCAAGAAATCAATCTTCATGGACAGCAACATGCTCCGACTCGTTTTATTTAAATCCCAAAGTTTTACTCCATGCCTCTTTAAGGTCTCCACAAAGAAGTTATACATACTTTTATTTGTTGATTTCCAAATATCTTTTCCCCACATGAGTATATTTGACAACCTGACCGTCTTCCACCTCTTCCACTGAGGTGTACCTCGAGCTGAGTTCATCGATGCCATTAAAGGTGGACGCCCCTTTCGCCGAGTTAAAAAGGAAACATATAGGAGATCCGTAGAGTATTTTGTTTTCCTCAAAACATAGAGTTGAGCAGAAGAGGGACGAAAAGATAAGAGAAAAAATAATTGTTTATCTTAGTCCTTTACACTACAACGTTAAACCGAAAATAGTAAGCAAGATTCGTAAACATTAGTAAAACATCCGTACACAGCACATCTTTATCCGTGTACACATTACCTTCCCCTCCTCTCTCTCGCTCTCGTCCCCACCCTTAGTTATGCACACGTCAAAGGCAATTTGTTTACACTGACTGTATGTAAGCGAAACAGCCTTTATCAAACCAAGTCCTAGTTATAGTTACAACAGTTAAGTAAAATTACTCGTGTAATTACTCGGTGTCTATACTGAGATAACAACGTGTTACACACGAGAGGTTGCGTGTTGTTATATAACACGGCTTCTGATCACATAATTAACAGTGATCACCAGTTAGTATCTGTGATTACAGTGTTCACTAATTAAACTGTTATGTACTGCCACCCATCGCCACTGAAATTACAGCGAATACAAACGTGCAAGCAAGACTGAACCAATATCTACGTTGCAAGCTGTAGGCTACACCTTGTGAGCAAATTGTATGCAATATGTGAAGCTGAATGTTTAAACGTTTTTTCCATTTAGTACACAACGATCTTAACAAACGCTATATCTTTTTAAATCAATCACATTACAATTGCATGAATACTGTGTATACAACATACAATTGTGTAATATGTGTATACAATTGTGTGTATACTGTGTATTTAACAGACACAAACACCTAGCAAAGTCATACTATTGTATACGGCTTATCGCCCCAACCACGAACTTTTTTCTCATTTTTCCGGTCTAAAGCAAATTTTACCACTGTATGTTTTATCTTTTACACCATGTCTTGTACTCTTACTCGACAAACGTAGATATCATGAAATCTTTTTCTTTTACAAAGTTTTCTACTTGTACATTTGATTCCATCACCGCTCTCCTGTCATCGCTCTTCGTAACAGCGAATGTCCAAACCAACTTAAACTTCTTAGTCTATTTCAGTGTAACCTTAATATTTTTTGGATTCTTTCCTCCTCGTTCAATTACCTTTCCAGTTTCAACACCTCTTGCATTTTTTAAGTAGTTTAGTTCAACTCTGTTTATTTTAACTTTACTTTAAAGATAACGAATAATACTAAAGTAATATTTCAAATTTTTTGTAAATTATATCTCAAAATATTTATTTATTTACACGTTATGACACGTAATAGTTTACAGTGTTTTCCAAAAGCAGTAAAATATTATGATGTCATGATAATGTGTTTGACAATAATTTATTCCGTGACTAAATAGCCTCATGTATATAACATTGCAAATGCATGAAAATTATTTATAAAAACTAAACGTGTGTCGTCCTTCTTAATAAAGACAACGGGAAGTCTGTCAGTGAATGCTGTGGTAGGCTGAAACTGTGACTTTGATTGATCACCATGACAAAGAGAATATCTTAGTTAATCCACTGCTTTGTATACTTTTTTCATAGTTCACTTGACAGTACTACGAACTGTAGCGTCCAATATTGTAGCACTTCTTTGATGAAAAATATAATAATGATGAAAATGTAAATAATTCAATAAATATATAACACATTTATAAGCCAATAGTTAAATTAATTACAATGATCATTATCCTCCTCCTTGTCCTCCTCCTACTCCGCCTCCCCTCCTCTTCCTCCCAATTCTACACCCCCTTAAATCTCCTATTTCCCCTTCCACCGGCTAATCCTCCTTATCCTACACCCCCTTCACAACCTACTTCCCCCCAGCCTGTCCAATTCCTACTCCCCCGTCCCGTCCAAATTATCCTACTCCTACTAACCCGTCTCCTCACCTTACTCCTACTCCCTCGCCTCCTCCTCCTCCTTCCTTATTTCTTCTTCTTCTTCTTCTTTCTTCTGCAGCCTACGATATGTTTTTATTATCTCCATAATAGGTTTTATCAATCTCTATCCACAGCTTGATAAAACATCTCCATCTTTATCGGAGCTTAAAAACAACGTCCAACCAGCACCCTAGGTCGTTACCTCCATCTTCCATAATTATTCTTCCCTTCAGCATCCTCTTAAGATCTCGCTCCCCGTCCAACCTTTTTATAGCCTAAATTAATTCATGACTTATGATAATGTAATGTATTTATAGTATACTCACACTTGTTGTTTACTAATGGTACCTATAATTTCAGTTTTCTATTGTATTGTATTTATTGTTCATAGCCTTAAGGTACCATATATACAATTTGCAATAAAAGTTTTATTACTTACATTCTTAAAAACGATCGATTTCGGTCACAGACCGTCGTCAGGTCATATACAGCACACTTGCGGTCACAATATCGTAAAACATCCACTATTTACAAAAACGAATTCGTAGACATTGATTAATGAACGTGATACGTACGTCGTTGTCCAAAGTTTCCCGAGAACTGATTTTGTTACAGTGTTTATGTTTACATTCCGTTCTATATATTATATCAGCTGATTACTGAATGTTGATTTTCATTTTGCCGCAATATTTCAAATGCGATACGATTTTTGAAGTCCGTCATGATGTTCAATAGATTTCATGGCGCTCTTCTCTTACGTGTTTGTATATTCGGTATATTAGATCTTATTTCATCACTGCATGTTTTCAATACGGTTAAATATTGCTGTATTGGACCATATTCACAAGACAGTTGTGTTATGTGTTTGGTTACTGTTGAGTTCGGATTTGAGTCTTGAGAATGTTTGGTATGTTCAATATATCTGTGTTTAAACGATCTGGAAGTTTAAACATCCAAACTAAGCATTTAAACATCTAAATGCTTTTCTTTTTTGTATTGCTTATTTTCAGATTGTTGTAGATGTCATTGCTTGTTCTGAACGCTAAATGATAGTCGTATTTTGCAAATGTTCTAGCTAATTTTTGAGAGTTGTCGTCAATGTAATGTGCAGGTATATAAGTTTTCTTCCTTTTGATTGATATTTTATTTTTTATTTATTTCTTTTTTGTTTTTTAATGATTTTATCGATCATTTAAGGCTGATATCCATTGCTTTGAGCTATCCATATCAGCAGCTATTTATATAGCTACTGATATGGAATATGGTCCAATACAGCAACATTTAACCGTATTGAAAACATGCGGTGATGAAATAAGATCGAATATATATATATGAACGACACCGTATATACAAACATGTAAAAGAAGAAGGCCATGAAAATCTATTGAACATCATGACGGACTTCAAAATTCGTATAACATTTGAAATATTGCGGCAAAATGAAAATCAACATTCAGTAATCCGCTGATATAATATATAGAACGGAATGTAAACATAAACACTCTGTAACAAAATCAGTTCTCGGGAAACTTTGGACAACGACGTACGTATCACGTTCATTAATCAATGTATATGAATTCGTTTTTGTAAATAGTGGCTGTTTTACGATATTGTGACCGCAAGTGTGCTGTTTATGACCTGACGATGGTCTGTGACCGAAATCGATGGTTTTTAAGAATGTGAGTAATAAAAATTGTATTGCAAATTGTATGTATGGTACCTTTAGGCTATGAACAATAAACACAATGCAATAGAAAATTGGAATTAATGACTTGGAATTAATGATTTTAATAACACCTATCTCTTCCCGCATTATGCAATTATCCTCTGTACCATATTTGTCAGGTTACAGTAGACTACATGTATGCTAGTAGTGCAGTATTCGATGTTGGCGACATAGCAGACAATCGATACACTCTTCATCGTACAATACCATTTGAGAGGTCACCAGAAATCCATGCTGTCTCACTGCCACGGTCACACCAACCGCTTTCGTTGACAGTTGTGTCAACGTCCAAATTGGGGAGGGGGTATTTTTACTAATTACCAGTAACAAATAACAGTCACAGCAATCTTTCTAAACCAAATTGTATCGCTTAACGAGAGATAATCATATAATCGACTACTACTCTAAACTGTTTTGTCGTTTAGTTACAACACGCTCCCGTCCACACGCACTATTACGGCAACACCACGTACCCAACGTGTGCACGTATGTAACATGTCGCGTATTGCTGATTCATCAGAACGCGATGTGCATACAACTGGAAACGTCCAACCATATCAGAACATATAGGTCCTTCTATTCTCTATACTGATCGAGTAGGCATAAATAAATTTAGTACAGTATTTGCTTTTCCTCATGCAGTTATTACTTCCATATTCCTTAAGGAAATATGGTGATGGCAAAAAAAATCGTGTTCGAGATTATTGCAGATTCTGGTTGTACTACACTCAAAACATGAAAAAAAGTCGTTTTCCGAAAAGTGTCTGTCTGTGTGTCTGTGTGTCTGCGTGTCTATCTGTGTGTCTGTGTGTTTGTGTGTAGATTTTTTTTGTATGGCAAACGATAACAGCCGCAAATTCAAACAGAATCAAATAATTTTTTGCATACAGTCCTGATTTGTAGAGTACTCACGATCTATTGTTTTTGGTGAAGATCGGTAGAGGGAAAGGGGTAGCTTACCGGCAACGGTTTTTTTTTATCAAGGAAAATTTTTTTGGCAAACGATAACAGCCGCAAACTTAAACACAATTACATAATGTTTCGCATACAGCCCTGAATTGTAGAGTCTTCAAGACCTATTGTTTTGGTGAAGATCGGTTAAGGGAAAGGGGTAGTTTACCTGTAACGTTTTATGTTTTAACAAGGGTATTTCCTATGGCAAACGATAACAGCCGCAAATTCAAACAGAATCAAAAGATTATTTGCATACAGCCCTAAATTGTAGAGTTCTCAAGATCCTTTGTTTTTGATGAAGATCGGTTAAGGGAAAGGGGTAGTTTACCAGCAACGTTTTTTTAACAAGGGTATTTTATATGGCAAACGATAACAGCCGCAAATTCAAACAGAATCAAATAATTTTTTGCATACAGCCCTGATTTGTAGAGTACTCAAGATCTATTGTTTTTGGTGAAGATCGGTTAAGGGGAAGGGGTAGTTTACCAGCAACGTTTTTTTATCAAGCGTATTTTCTATGGCAAACGATAACAGCCGCAAATTCAAACAGAATCAAACAATTTTTTGCATACGTCCCTTAATTGTAGAGGTCTCAAGGACTTTCGATTTTGGTGAAGATCGGTTAAGGGGAAGGGGTAGTTTACCGGCAACCTTGTACGTTTTAACAACAGTAAAGTACTTGAAAATTCATTTAAACTTTTTGTAACAATGGTAATTGTTAAAAATAAAATAATTTTGTTGCCAGGCAATAAAATTATAACTTTTTCATTTTAATGTAAATTATGTATGAGTTAATATCTTTATATATATATATATATATATATATATATAATTCTTCTGTACGTGTGTATGTCACTGAACTCCTCCATGTATAAAAGAATATATCGTTCGTGGCAGGTAAGTATATCTCAGTTATGTAATGTTTACGTTTCCATTTTATTATTATGCCTACAGCAATAAAAAGGCAGGTAAGACACACACACGCACACACAATTCACGTTATTTCTGGCCTCACTCATGTTTATTTTTTTACATTTGCACGCTTTTTAAATGGAAAGTGCCGAAACCCACACCAACATAACGCGTGCAAGCCGAAAAAATGGACATCAATTTGCTTCCTGTGGATCGCTGGGCAATGTAACTGCACGTGTTTACAGAGGAACGATTCATAGACAGACTTTTCGACTTTAGGGAATGAACCCTCTGCAAGATGCTGAGGGTCCATGAATGACTTCGGAGCGCTCCTTCTTTTTCGCGTGTTTGTTCTGTGAAACATACACTGTAGATTCGCAGCTTTACTCTAAGCAACGCTCAATAGGAAATGTTGAAAATTTTTGTCCACAGTGTACCCTCATTCACACTAAACCTGCTCTGATGTTTTAATTACGGACATCATAATATTACTACTTAATGGAGATCAATCATTAACTTATACAAGCCATTAATTTTATGCATATATTTTATATATATGTGTACAACATTATCGGAAACAAAGAAGTAGTTTTTGTTAAAATTCCTTCCCGGGATATTTGGCCGTAGTCCAATGTTTTCTACAAAACCAGACGTTTCGGCAATGCCGTCGACTTCCATCATCAGTGAAAATCGAGTGCGATAACGTGAGGTGGTATACGTTAGTGACCACAGTACTGTGGTTAAGGCTGAAGCAGTAAGTAGAAAGAAGTAGTTTCTATGGTAATATTTCATTTCGAAAATGATTTTAAATATAAATTTTAGAATATGGAAGTCATGTATGGTTCTCCATACCGATATTTATAATATTTTCAGTTATATTTTTTCTAATATAAAAATATTTGGATCAGTGAAGGAAGGTGAAGAATGGCGCATACGGAACAAAAAGAAATTTGATGAATTGAGAGATGGCGAGGACATAGTGAGATTCATCAAGTCTATGAGGTTCAGCTGGTAGGGGATGTGATGCTCATGAAGGAGGAAAGAATATCCAAACCAATTCTTAGACAGACAATAGACGGGCAAAGAAGGAAAGGAAGATCTAGAAGAAGGTGGCTACAGGACGTATAAGATAACCTCAGAAGGATGAGTATCGGGGATCAAAGGCGGAGGCTGGAGGACCAAGGTGTTTGGAGGCGACTAGTCGGGGAGACCAAGGCTCATCGTGTTCTGTAGCGCTAAAGAAATAAATGAATTAGTTATTTTTCATTGTCGGCATCATACATAAATATAAAGCACAATAAAGTGAAGTTGGTCACGTCTATCGATCAAAACGGTATCAGTCCAAGTACTAACTCGTTTAATTGTTTTTGTGAATTATTAATTAGTGACTGTTTTTATATTAACTTATATAACCGTTATGTGTAACACGTATTGAACACACAGGAGAATTAATGCAAGATGAGCGTAATTATTAATACAAAGGTTTTGTAAAATATATAAATTTAAATATATTAATTTATATATTTTACAAAACCTTTGTGTTAATATGTTTCACCAAGTGCCCAACGAGTCATCAATTAATATCGTAATTATTAATGTTGGCACGTTAATAAAAGTGTGACTATGTTAACGAGGAATCAGAGGAATTTAATGATATACTCTACTCTTTTAATATCACAGTCTGCGTGGTCCTCGTGAATACAGTGGAAAGTGCTTAACTTAATTTAAATTTTATTTTATTAGTTAAACACTAACGTCCTAGGCAACAATTAAGAACGGAAGGAAGGAATAAAGTAAAAGAAACAATAGACATTTCCTATGGTATAAATACTTCGAAAGTGATAGAAATAGATTACCAGAAATTACAGAGAGTGGCAGAAGTAGTGGTAACTCAAGATAGAAGGAAGAGAGAGGAAAACGAATATATAATGTTGAAATAACGAACAATATAGGTTAATGAAACGGCAACTGCCTCCTGAAAACTGAAAGACAAAAATCAAGTAAGAGAATATTCAACAACGGGAACCATATGAAGGGTAAGCCTTAAGAACCTTAAGATGAGAGACAGCGAGTGAGCGAGAAAGATAGAGAGAGAGATAAACGTCTATTATTATATTACTTATAAACGAGAGTGAGAGGTAGTTAACTTTTCACGTTCTTCCTCTCTGAAGGTGACGACTCGTTATTCGTTGTTCCTCATTTCAGCCACTTGTGTTTTAAGTACATCACACCTTCCAGTCGTCATCTAGAAATGTCTTCTCTTTGTCATAGGTCTGATAAATTTTCTGTCCCCTCTAACAATTTTCTTTAACTGTATTCATAGTAAACGCATGACATGTAAAATCACACAGCCTAGAATTTCAATCTCCATCCCTCTAATTGCATTTATTAGTTTTATCGGTTTTCTAACTTCTTTTAGACCTTAAACATATGTTTCTGTTTTCTTATGATTTGTGTTTATTATCAGTCTAAATAACAATTTTTGTCGGTAAACCTTGAATTGTGATAACTTTAAACATTGTATCATTTACATCCTGTAGCCACTAAATACAAATTTGGCTGTGTTTCTTTAAAAAACATTCATTCCTTGATCCCTTCCAGTGATGAGAGATTTTTGAGACTGTACACAATTCTAAAACATTTTGAGACTGTACACAATTCTAAAACATTTTGAGACTGTACACAATTCTAAAACATTTTTAATGGTGTTTCGACAGTACTCACTTTCATCAAGTAAAATGAAATAGTCTATTTGAACAAGCGAAGCGATGTCTCATTTTTGACACGACTCTTTGGCATTTGTCTGTTTTTCTACCTGTCTCTCTGTCTATCTATCTGTTTGGAGTATGTCTCACGATAACTTTTGAACAAGTTTCTCGTAACACTTGGCATCCCTGTCCACACTTTTACCCTTCAGACCTGTTTTGTTTTCGAGATTGAGCCCTCCAAAAATATGGAGTGGGAGCAAAAATGTGGGGTTTCAAAATGGAAAAGTCAGAGCCAACAAATTTGGTCAAAATTTTAATAAAGATGTAAAAATGTATGCGGGCCATTAAATTAAACTGAATTTAAACCACAACGGAATGTATTGTTTAGTTTTAAAAATTTCACATTTTTTTGGACGCCATTACTCATAAAGTGGATAAACAATTTTATAAAATCCCAAAACTCCATGTGGAGTACCATATTGAAGAAATGTTAAATCTATTGTCTAAATGTACTGTTTATTTTTTTAAATTTCAAAATTGTTTGACGCCAGGGCCCAAAAAGTGTACCAAATTTTGATAAAACGAAAAGACTTCATGTGGTGTATCAGCTTACAGTGAATTTTAACTAAAAATCTGACTGTAGTGTTAATTTTTAGAAATTTCAAAATTTTTAAACCTTGGATGCCAAGAAAAGAGATAAAATCTTAATTCTTTACAGCAAACTCTTTCTTACTCCAAATACATGCGAGCAAAACTTTTACACTTTGAATAAGTTCACTCGTAAGTGACACTAAAGTTCTCACCTCTGCCGTGTGTACCACAACACACCCATTTTTTTTCGAATGTAATTTCAATAATGATATTCTGACACCAAACTAAATATAGTTCCTACTTTTGGTCTTAGTGCTATCTGTAAAAAGGTAACATTCAAAGTAAATAAATCTAAATACCTGCTGATAGTCGTTAACAGAGTAGATCTGTCACAGAGATTTTCACTGATAAGTCAAGAAACAATACTTATTTAAGTATCTGCATTATCAATATGGGACACAATGGAGAGGAAAACACACTACAGATTGCGATGGGAAAATCCGCTTAAATTAAATTAACTAAAACATGGACACATAATCTTTTAGAAACGAAACCCTTAAAGAAATCTGTGTTTTCAATCGCTGACCTCTGATCTGTATCATGAACTCTGAACGCTACGTACCGAGATATAATTGAAGGCTTAAATGGCCAGCTACAAAAAAATTTTAAACACCGTGGAATGGCCGCAAAACGCATACTTTAATTTTGTGTAAAGTTAAGCGGTACAGACCGGCCAGCTGCAAACTATACAAAGGCACGATCTAAAGTTTTCGGACACATCTTTAGGTAGGACACTTAAAGGCACCAAACATCTGAAAGACGATTCACATAAAAGCCAATGTACCTGCCAACTTTTATACAAGAATACCATATTTAAATGTGCCGATTTACACAGAAGGCTAACCTACGCTCTGTTCCTTCCAATTTCCCGGGCAATTTTTCCAACTCTCATCTCACACGCTCTATTTGCGCATGCGCATAACCAAGTTCATTGGGTAAAAAGTTTTTTCATTTTACAATTTATTTTTATATTTCAAATTGTTAACTACCCTAATAATACTATATCCGTGTCTGAGAAATTTAAAATAGGCATTACAGAGCTCAAGCTTGAAAAATCAATGGTTGCAATGAAAAAAGTTAATTTCTAGAACAGTAGCCAGCATTTTTACATTTGGTATATTTGGTTGAGTTAGTAAGATAATATCCAGATTTAACAAACGTAAAATAGGCGTATTACAGGAATGAAAGGATACGTTTGGAATTTCTCGAATAGTAGCCCGCATCTAAGTTGTTCTTTGGGCCTACAGAGGGCTTTTCTCCTGTAACGTTTAATCACAATCCTATGCACCACTTTCACGCTGAGTCTTGTCGAATTTGAGCTGGATTGAAGGCGAGAGAAAAAATTGTCACGAATGGTATGTTTATAGTCGTCGTGGGTGAGACTGAGGGATTTCAATTGGGTCGCTCAAACTAAACAACTATAAAGGTGAATACTGTAAAGACGCCTGAAGGTCGACCGGCTGCGGCTTATCTACATAACGGTGTATATGTGACTCGGTTATCCGGTTTGTGTGTGTGTGTGTGTGTGTGTGTGTGTGTGTGTGTGTGTGTGTGTGTGTGTGTGTGTGTGTGTGTGTGTGTGTGTGTGTGTGTGTGTGTGTGTGTGTGTGTGTGTGTGTGTGTGTGAGAGAGAGAGAGAGAGAGAGACTCGTGCCATATAACGGGAGTAACATGCTTGTAATTACGTGATAGTGAATAACACGTAAATGTGATAGTAAATGTAAATGTAAATTTAGTTTACTTATGACAAAGAGATCCTAACAGACGTGAAAATATTAACAGAACTATCTGATATACACATCTTCGTATTTATGTAGGCACATCCGTCAAACTGCTAGACAGTAAGTGGAGTAACCTGCACTTAATATATTGTAAGTTGTTTAAAACTAAACAAAAAAACAGAATACAGCCTTTTACGGTTGCAAACGGGAATAAAAACAAATTAAACCAATTAGAGGGACACACTAACCGTCTACAGTACTGGCAAATACAGGAAATTTATTTCTCATTGCTGAGATATTAATTAGTTTTAATTATGGTGACATCGCTACCGTGCAGCGTGGGAGTGTAAAATAATGGACACCGCTTTAAACCGATTGTCAACCCACAATACATGTTAGCACTTAATCAACTGCTTAGTCTTTCTCGAATAGAAATGTGAGGTTATATTCAAGAACCATTATCACGACCTTATTCAGAATTTATTATAAACATATTTTATGAACATTAATGAAACAAAATAGGGGTAGGCCTATTGTTAAAAATAATTGGAAACCAATATGATATAATGACAAGTAAATTAAATGAACAACGTTGTAGAAATTACCTTCCAAACTTAATTTACTTATTTAATTAGTAAGCCTAAAGTTAATTACACGTTTTACTCCTTTTCTGTAACCGTTTTATTTTTAGCTTACAAGCATCATTATCTCACATACCATGGAAAAATACTGTTCTAATTTTTCCGAACATATAATATTTCATTTAAATTTAACTGTAAGACTGTGTAAGCTAAAAATCTGAAAGCAACGTTAGGTCAGAATATAATCAATTTCGTTGCGACTTCAAACAGTATTTTACCTGCACGAAGTAGCAATCATTAATATAGTAAAATTAAACTGAAACAAGATAGCCAAAAACGTTCGCTTCAGAAAAGCTCGTCGTTGCGTGGCAACTAAATCGCGGCATGAACGGGTTGATAACACCACAATAAACCACAAACGTTGAATGTCACCAATATTTATCTGACATGATAAACCTAATTCTTACCAGGGGTGTACACCTGGTGGATACTGGTTTAGAACACACGATCTATCCTAGCCAGATTCTTAACCTTGCTTCAACCTGTCTTGAGTGGAATCCCTTTCTTTAATCTTTTTTTTGTCACGTCTTTTTCGATCTTCTCGACCCCTACGCTATTAGGCTTTCGACCGCTAGGGAGTCTTTTACTTCTTCGTACTTCAGCTTTACCTTGTAATTTTTGTTTTCTTGTTTTTCTTTCATATACCCAGTAAAGGCCCGGCCAGAGTTGAAGGTTCTACAGACGGAACAGAAAGGTTTCCCAACGACACTAGGAGCGAAAAACCATAGGAAGTTGGTCTCCGATTAAAACCCAGAGCAGGACCAGAGACTCAAAGGTGACACTCTTACCAATGTTCTTAATATACAAGACGCCGAAAACGTCCTTAGAAGACATTTATTTTACTCAGAAGTCACAAAGAGCTGAATATTTTTAATATCCAAGATCGTAAGGCGGAAAACAAAGAGATATACGGATTGCTCATCTGAATATGATGCCAGACGGCATGTTGCCTAACAAAGTTTTGTAACAAACCTGTTGGATAAAGACGTACGGAAGAGTTAGGAAACGTTGGTGAAGTGGATGTATTTGTTTCGGACTGGAACAGCTGATCGTCTAATCCCTGATGGAAGCAGAAGGTAGAGCTAATTCATTACGGGTAAAAGTCCTTCTCTTCTGCAATACTGTTAGATACATCAGAGCGTCGTCATTCACCCCCTGTCAACAGATGGGTTCCCGTGGTATTACCGCCTCTAAAAGGTATCACGTTTGAACATATTACAGCTTTCGACATATTAGATTTGTGCCCTAGCCGCTGTGCAGTCTACACTCGTTTTCTAACTTTGCATGTTTTCCTGAACTCATCTCTTCAAAGATAGATTTTTAATGAGTTTCTCCTGAATGCACAATTTACCCGTTTGTCAAATTGTTTCAAAAACGCTTCTTTTCTTTCTTTTTCGGTTACTTCTTTAATCTCATACTTTTTCTGTCCACTTAATAATTAGTATTTTTTCCCACAGCTACAAATTTTTAAAGTATGGTACTTAATTTTTTCCTCGTGGTCTCGTACAATGATAATTTATAAAGGATAAAAGGTAACCAAGTCATCTTAATAAGGTTTTTAACCATGTTAATAATAATAACACTTAGTATTGATATTATTACAGAGTAGTATTAGTTACTGAAAACTGATTAAGTAGAAAATAATCAAAAATAAACACAATCACTGTAATTAGTGATTGTGTTTATTTCCGTAGCCGTGAGTACGTCTAGGTAGAGAGAACAACAGAACATAGAACAGCGCAGTCAACTATTTACTACTGCAGCAATTGCGTTGCTACTCTTTCCTACCTAGCAGTGCACACCGCTTTGTTGATTATAACAACACGAGTGTGAATACAATTTACAATAAGACAGGAACGGATTCAGCGCTTACTGTACAATATACATTAGCAACAAAAGTACTCTTAAAACAGATAAACTGCACTTGTCCTTTTTCTGTTTGTGTTAAGTGAGTGCTCACATAGCTCTTATCCACAGGATGTTACAGTATTCAACATTGTTTTTTAGTACAACACAAATAACACAATTTTAAAAATTGCTAGTCACATTTGTTAATAAAAATTCAAAATTAAAATTTTATTTTATTATTGGTACATAGTCTGTTGTCAAAATTAAATTAGTTCTTCTTCTTCTTCTTCTTCTTCTTCTTCTTCTTCTTCTTCTTCTTCTTCTTCTTCTTCTTCTTCTTCTTCTTCTTCTTCTTTAGCACTACAGCCCAACGTGAGCCCTGGTTTCTAACACCAGTCTTCACCATTGTCTCCTATCCATTGCCATCACAGTGTAGCTTCTCACATCCATTCTTCTTACATCCTCCATCACAGCATCCAAAAATTTTACCCTGGGTCAGCCCCTCTTTCTGCTTTTGTACTGTATACGCATTACAAATATAACGTATGACCAATTACATATATAATAAAGATAGATAGGTTTATAGCAATGCCTGTTACTTAGCAATTTAAATGTTTTGAAAGTTAGTCTTTATTGCGGAAATGAGCGGGGACCAACTTCATACCAAGCTATTTCTAACGATAGACAAGATTCCTTGTCTACAAGGTATCCTAAATTATGCATCAATATTATTTATGGTTTTAAATACACAGATTCATGCTTGCTTCTATGTGAAGTCATCACGCGAAAGGAAAATTACCATACTAATTTGAAGCTAAAATGCTGGAACCATATTAACATAAATAAACGTTCAGATTACAAAATATTCCTATTTTTTGTTACGCCTCTCTTTCTGAAATGAAGGCTCGAATGTGAAATGACTGTGTGTGTTTTAAAAACAACAGATGTAAATTGTTACGCCTCTCTTTCTGCTTTTACAGATTTGCGCCCTCAAGATTTTCTTTGGCATACGCTGATCATACATCCGCTCTAGGTTACCTAGTCATTGTATTTGTTGAGCCTTCACGAATCTTAAAATGTTCTCATGTTGAATAGCTCATCTATCTCCTGGTTATTTCTTATTATCAATTCATAATCTTCTTTAACCGGGCCATAAACAGTCTTACAATTTTTCTTCAAACCTTCTTAGTGTTTCTTGTTCCTTTTTTGTTAATGTCTATGTCTCGCCTTCATAAGTAACAACCCTCTGATAAGTGTCTTATATATTTTCATTTTTGTTTTACGACTAATGAATTTGCTTCTTAATAGTCTGCTGTTGGCACAATATGCCCTATTTCTTATGTATATCCTGTCATTTACTGTCTTGTTTATAGGTCCTTTATTATCTATCATTTTATCCAGGTATCTGAACTTAACTGAATCAGATAAATTTTCCTCTATGCATAAATTATACAGAATTTTTTCCTTTCTAATGCAGAAGTTATCGTTTTTGTTGATATTTCCATTCAGTCCTCTTCCAGCGGACTTTTTATTTAATTCCTTCTATATCTCAACTAGTTTACTACTGACATGTAAATATAACTCGTGATAAAGAAGGAAAGCATTCCTTAATTCCAAAACTTGCCGTCAGATCTATCGCTTGTTTCAGTCCTATTACGCTACGGGAGCGATCTCATTTTACCTCATAATCGTCTACACTTTAAATTGACGATCTTTAGCAACTATTTTCAAAAAATTATTTTATTAGTTTTTATTTAAAATTATTTATTGTAAAACAATAACACTACATGGAGATTTCATGTGACTTCTTATGACAGCGTATTAAGGAGGAAACGGTAAACATAAAACAGTATCTCTGTTCTACGCGAATAATATGCTCTGTTGTCATGACTCTACTATCAAAGCTGACTCGTTACAGAGTGAATAATCTCTCGTGTACTTGATCTTTGAGACTAGTTTAGTATGTTAATTAAAATATAATTTTTGAGAAACAACTCCAGAAGAAGGGAAGAAAGTCAATAGCTGTAAAGCATTAAAGTATGCAAACTCTGTTTTTTGAAGGGTAAGTCATACTTTTTTTTAAATTGCTAACTAAAGGGCAAAACTAAAAATGAAGAGCACAAGGAATAAGTCACATTTTGTAAATTGTTTATGAGAGCAATTTTAATTTTTAAAATATATTAGTTTTACTGTACTCTTAAATTTATTAAAATGTTGTAATTTGATTGTTATTATAATATAATAAACTAAATATGTTAATATACTAAACATATTGAGCTACCGTATATCTGAAAATGATTTTACAACGTGATAAAAATATTAAACTAACAGAATACTTCGTGTGGTACCATGTCCCCCGCATAGGCCTGATAAATAAAACAACATTGTTTGTTAGAAAAGAAGATTTATTTTAGAAAAATAAAACATTCTATTACGTAGGCTTACACGGTTGGTGTTAACATTATTAAGTTGAAGTAAAACCTGTCTGTTAGACCGTGGTCGGTTGCTGACATAGTCGGCTTTCGATCCCTGCCACCGGTAATCTTCTTCAGAGCCGCAAAGCGACAGAGAACACATACGGCAGATCTTAACTGAACAATACCCAAGTCTGTCCTGAGTATATGCAACACATGGGAAATTGTATTTTTACTAGACAACCGCTTTGTCACTATTAAAAAATATCGGAATAGATCGAAAGGCCTTTAATGGAGAAGAAGAAAAATAAGGGTGGAAAAGGAAGATCAAGGGGGTAATTATAATAAAATATAAAATCCCTCTTTTTATTGATTAAAGTCCAACTTCTCCTAATAAATGAGTTGGACATTTTCCATACTTTTGTAAGACTACAGGAAAGCAGGTAACTAAAATTATTTTACATTTTGTCTAGACTATTTATTGTTCCCGATGGTATAGCATTCTCTAAAAGCCCGTATTTTGAATTTCATCACATAGGCCTACGTATATTTAAGTTTGTGTATGTATGTGTGTACGCACGCGCATATCGAAAAAGGAAGAGAGAGAGAGAGAGAGAGAGAGAGAGAGAGAGAGAGAGAGTGAGAAAGAGGAGAGAGGAGAGAGAGGCAGACAGACAGAGATAGATAGAGAGACTGAAAAAGTGTAAGACTGTCACAGAGACATAAGTAACATTTGTAATTAGAAAAAATACTTTATTTTTGTAATTACTCACTCCTCAGTATTACGAAAAAAATTCGTATTCCCTGCCCCATGTATCGTGACCGACGATAAAGTGCATGCATTCAACAAACTGACACATCTTGAGCTAAAACTGAAAACGTTATACTAAGTCATGAATGTTTTGCTGATATTTACATACAATCCTATTCCAGCGGACTTTTTAATTCCTTGTATATCTCAACTAGTTTACTACTGACATGTAAATATAACTCGTGATAAAGAAGGAAAGCATTCCGTAATTCCAAAACTTGCCGTAAGATCTAACACTTGTTTCAGTCCGATTACGCTACGGGAGCGATCTCATTTTACCTCATAATCGTGTACACTTTAAGTTGGCGATCTTTAAAAACTATTTTCAAAAACGTATTTTATTAGTAGTGGCGCACCCAGGATTTTTTTCAGGGGGGGGTTTGAAAATTTAGAAACAAGGTGCACAATTTTGGTTTTCCTCAGTCTTTTCTTTACAAGGAGAGCTTTTTCCTGGAGAAACGATAATACGCGACTTATAAAAAGCTAATGTCGCAAGAACCTGTAAAAATTAACGTTGCTTCATAGAATCTCACTCATGTACATTCCACCTATAATGCTGCAAAGGCCCTTTTTACACATACTGCAAGAGTAAGAATCATACACACACTGTTTGTAAGAATCATGAATTAAAATTATGTTAAGCAGAGGCTTACTAATTTGCATATGCTTATTGAGTAATTTAAATTACTTTATAAATAGATGCCGACTTTATTGAAATAATAATATAATAATATTGTTAAAATAATCAGACATAAAGCAGCTGCGCACTTTGTTGTGGGGACAGGGCGGGAACAATGTTATACACGTGAGTAGAAAAATGCCTTTTGAAAATATTAGCCTTCTCCCTGAATGATGAGTCTACGTAGGGAGGTTTTGATTTCAATTTCTATTTCGACACTACTAAACAGTACATATGGACGTTTTTTACAATAGACAAAACAAACAAAACAATCAGTAGATACAACAGAGGTACCATACAAAGATTTCACCGAGTTAGAAAATGTTTAACATTTAGTACACAGTAAACAGTAACACTATTTTGTAAACAGTGATTTGGCATGTTGTGTCTATTCCAGTCTTTTCCCAGATCCCCTAGTCGAGCCTATACATTAACAAACGTTGTATATTTTGGAGTACATAATAGTTTGTGTACATGTTACGATTCAGGAAAAACGTAGTACTATCGGTAAAAGTGAGCCTCTGGCGAAGCTTGTAATAACCGAAAACTAGTTCAAGCTACAAGTTAAAAGTTTAACATTTTAAAAATAAAAAATTAGTCTTCCGAGTCAGTAGTGATATATTTATAATTAGTTAATCAAAGGACACCTTACGGACAACAAATCCAGGAATATAGTCAACATAACCATGGCAACTTAATTTGTTTGAATAAGTAACATCAATAACAAACAGGCTCGAATGTGAAATGACTGTGTGTGTTTTAAAAACAACAGATGTAAATTGTCCATAAAGAACAGGAGAGACAATATTAATGAAAAAATATACCAAAACTGTTTAAGTAATATAGCATTTAATTACTTACAACCAATTAGCCTACAAATATTTAGCTCAATTCTTCCATCCCACTAATGTTTCTTTCACTGTTATTATAACTCAAATCGTCTTCTCTGCTGTGCTATCCCGCTACTTATTAATTTTGGAACGAACTGTTTCATTATACACTCTTTGGTCTGATCTCACGTAATCTTTTCAATTTTCATGACTTGGTCACATCTTGATGTGCAATCTATGAAAGAAATACACTTAAATTCCTTTTTTGCTAAGTTTCTAACACTGTCTACGAAAAATGCACGTTTTTTATCACGCTTCGTCACAATTGCCTAAATCAGTTCAAGGATTAAATCGGTTCAGGAAGTCAGGATGATAGATTGGAAGTCGTAAAATGTAATGTCCATGGTTTGCCATAACAGTGGTTATTATAAAAGTTCTGTATGTTGGTTTACATTGTTTAATTAGTGAATAGATCTCAGGTTAAAACAAATGGACTAAAGAAATCCCATGATTCACTAACAAGTTAATCGTGTTTGTCTTTTTGTTAGTAATGTTGCAGGTGGATTTATTTATTCATTGAAATTTTCAGCCACATTTGTCGATGAAAACGTGCCAAAAGCAATAGGAAATTTTAATAGAATAACACATTAGAAAGTTAAGAGAAAATATATAAGAAAATTACGGGAATTCAGAGAAGAACGGCGACTATCCACGTTTTTTAACTGACGTTGAATTCAGTTTCGTCTGTGTATACTATGGGCCGCTGTTCTTCTCTGAATTGACGTAATTTTCTTATATATTTTCTCTTAACTTTCTAATGTGTTATTCTATTAGAATAATGTGTTATTGATTTTGGCACGTTTTCATCGAAATCCCATTTGACGAATAATGTGGCTCAGACATTATAATTAATTCATCTCTTAAAATTGTTTAAATTACTTTTAATGTTGGTGTTCCCCTTCTATGAATTGATATTCGTAAATAATTAATTGAATAGTACACTTGTCATAATCGTCTTAATCAGTTTTTATTTCCTTTGTTGAGCATTTTTTATGGAAATTACTGAAATATTTTGTCAGCCGTATACGCGGATACTTCTTTAATAACTCTAAAACCCTACTTAGAGTCACACTGCATGCCTGAGCTAATCTTTCCTGTAACTTTCTTTCTGATATTCCCTTATCTTCAGATTTAATAAATTTGTACACGTTGTACATTATTTTCCGACTCTAACTATGTATGACTTCACTTTGCACTGAAGTTGACAGACCACCCAGATTGATCCAGTTCACTCTCCAAACCGGAAAATATAGCAATAAACTAAACGCTACGCTTCTGATGAAAACTGGTTTTCTTTGAAAAGTACGAACACAAACATATCATGCGCCCTTGGCAAACGAACAGTTTATTCACGTCTGGTAAACTTACCTATGATGAATTTTAGTTTATCATTTAGTAATAGTAAAAATGTTACTTTGTATGAATATAGTAATTAACATATACAGAAGATACTATAATTATTATGTTCTTACTATTTGCACATACGTTGATTACAACATTTTTTCCAGATTTTCGGGGGGGTTCTAACCCCTAAACCCCCCTGGTTGCGCCACTAGTAGACAGTCATAATTATCAATGAAAAAAGTTGTTTTATAAGTCTACAATAAAATTGTGAAACATATGTGGACAGAAGGGAGATGAAGATTCAAAATCAACAGCGAAAAACAAAAGTTTCAAAATAAAGTGAATACCCGTTAGTATACGGGTATTAGTAGGGGGATTATGACAGTTCTAACTCGGAAGTGACGTCATATGGTGAGAAATTCAAAAATTGTGGTGGTGGGGGTAAACATCCGGTGCATTGTGCCGCCCAATCCAGAGGTGGGGATGGCTTGGGTGGGTAGCGGTGGTGTGCCACGTGACCGTGGTGGCCGTGCGGAAGTCGTGATTCGTCCGTCGGCCATGTTGTCGGCGGCGGGTTGGTAATAGGTCGTTGATTGGTGTAGGCGTGGCCGCGTTTGTTCGCCGTCCGGCGGCGGCCTGGTCGCGGCCTGGAATTGTGGGGTCGTCGTCCATTTGTCGGCGGCGTCGGCCATGTTAGAAAAGCGGAGAGGTTGTCGGTTTGTAGTATGAGTGTGCTGGTTAAGGGTCGGCCACGTTGCCGACTCGTGCATGTGTTATAGTGTATGGGTTTGTATATGTAAGGGATTTTTCCGGAAGTGCGGCCATGTTGGAAAAGCGTCGTCGCCGTTGCCAACTTGTGCTGGTTTATCGTCGGTCACGACGACGTTGTCAACTCGTGCGTGTGTTATAGTGTACGGAGGCGTGGCGGCAGTTTGTTCGCCGTTCGCTGTTCGCCGTCCGGCGGCGGCCTGGCCGCGGCCTGGCCGTGGTTTGATCGCGGCCAGGATTGGTGGGGTCGTCGTCCATGTTGTCGGCGGCGTCAGCCATGTTGTCGGGTGGGAGATGATTGGTGTGGTCGGCCATGTTGGAAAAGTGGCGAGGTTGTCGGTTTGTGGTATGAGTGTGCTGGTTAAGGGTCGGCCACGTTGCCGACTCGTGCATGTGTTATAGTGTACGGGTTTGGATATATACGGGGTTTTTCCGGAAGTGCGGCCATGTTGGAAAAGCGTCGTCGCCGCCGTTGCCAACTTGTGCTGGTTTATCGTCGGTAACGACGACGTTGTCAACTCGTGCGTGTGTTATAGTGTACGGAGGCGTGGCGGCAGTTTGTTCACCGTTCGCTGTTCGCCGTCCGGCGCGGCCTGGCCGCGGCCTGGTCGTGGTTTGATCGCGGCCAGGAGTGGTGGGGTCGTCGTCCATGTTGTCGGCGGCGTCAGCCATGTTGTCGGGTGGGAGATGATTGGTGTGGTCGGCCATGTTGGTAAAGTGGCGAGGTTGTCGGTTTGTGGTATCAGTGTGCTGGTTAAGGGTCGGCCACGTTGCCGACTCGTGCATGTGTTATAGTGTACGGGTTTGGATATATACGGGGTTTTTCCGGAAGTGCGGCCATGTTGGAAAAGCGTCGCCGTTGCCAACTTGTGCCCAGGTTGCCGACTCGTGCGTGTGTTATAGTGTACGGGTTTGGATATATACTGCGTTTTCCGGGCGGTCATATTGGAAAGGCGTCGGCGTTGCCAAATAGTGCATGTGTGCTGGTTTAGCGTCGTCGTGCACGTTGTCAACTGGTGCGTGTGTTATAGTGTACGGGTTTGGATATATACGCCGCCGCCGCCGCCGTCCGGATATCGTTGATGTCGTTTACTGCATTGTTGGCAACTTGTGAACTGCGTGTCTATGTGTTAAGTAAATATATATATATATATATATATATTGTAACGCAACAGAAATGCTGTCATCCATGTTACATAAATATTATATTAACAAAATAATAAGCAAGTCAATATCTAACCCCATGATAAAACAAAAGTCTAATAATTACATTTATGATCATAGATAAAGATAAATAAGAATGCAAGGTAGAAATAACGAGAATGAACAAACCTGTAAATTAGACAATAGTTAATGATCTATGTTCAGTGAAAAGTAAATCAATATAATACTGATGAGAAGTGTAAGAAGTAGAATAGTACAGAAATTGTCAAAGTAAATGACCATGAAAGTAAACAAAAATGAAACAATAATTTACCTTATAGCAATAGCAAGTAAGGATTTTGAATTAAATGATATTATTTTGTGACAACGAATGTTATGATAAAGTTTGTGTTATGTTATACCAATTACTTGTTGAGTTAATGAAAGGTAATGAAACAAGAGGTATTATTCAATTACTGTTATAGAATGATGTGGGAAGCAGCTAGTTAGCGTTAATAGATTTCAATTTTCTTATATGTGATCCATAGATCAAGATAAAATTGTCATTAGATATGAAAAGAATAATTGTTTATGTAAATGTTAATAGTTAAGATTTGATTATATGTATGAATTTATGTAAAAGGGCTATAGTTGTTCACCAGTTATAAACAAAGGTAGGTCCGTATACAATAAAAGGTCTAACAGCCAATAACACTATATAACTACTCATAACATAAAGTTTAGGTACGTAAGTTAATAATAATTAATGAATACGGTTCGAAGAGCTAGGAAAAAACATTAAATTAGTAATGATATATAACAAACCATCTCAATTTATACAAATTATGATAATGCCACAATGCCATGATATCGATTGATAACGTTTGATATCGAGAAAAGTAGTAAATATAAAAGAAACAGGCTCATATATAGAAAAACCAGCAGAATATATGTAGAAGATAATAAACCAACTATCGGTAAGGTTATATTCCGATATGATAGAAAATTAATAAGGAATAGACGAAAAAATATATGAAATAAACACTATATACAAAAAATGGAGAAGGAAGAAAAATAATGCGTTGCTATGGACTACAGGAAATGAAGAAGTTGTTGATTTTCAATTATTGCCTTTTATGATCTGAATGTGATGAGATTAAAAAATCTAAGAAATGTCTAATATAATCGGAATATTCTAAATTGTTTGATCCTCTTATAAAACACAAAATTTTAATGATAATATTCTTGACTCTTGCCAGTACAGTTTAACCAAACGAGGCTATAGTATGATATCACAATAAAAAATAAATAACTGGGTTCTACAAGGAAGGACTTGAATTGTCCCATATCCGAAAGGAGTTGACGCTATATTAAACCCAATATAAAGAGTTAACTGTATCACAACCAATAATATACACTACACTGGAACTCATAACCTTATAAATACACGGAACATCACCAATTACTTCAGACGAGAGAAGAACGTATTTGGATCCAGAAATTACAGAAGGAACCAGTCTGGCAGTAAATCAACCGAGGGAGCTGTATTTCCGAGGTGAACAGGACAAGAATTCCATTTTATTAACATCCGAAGAAAGAAAATCGTACAACATAGTCATCCAGAACAGTGAAGTTATCAACCAACAGCCCACACGATTCGCTTCGTTCTAGTCTGGTAAATTATTATTGTATAAATCATATTAACTACACAACACTTCAAATTTGTAAATCTTGCATTCTTATCTATGTATTTTTAATCTTCCCCACAGTTACAAGAACCTTCACACCCTGAATTAGGTTAATTACAAACTAAAACACATTATATAACCGAATCTAAATAAAGTATCGGACTGATCAATAATCGATTCACGCAATCTATAGCCTCTGTGTATGCCAGTTGGAACATATCTCATTCAATGTTGAAGAAGTAAACAAATAAAGAACCTTTGTATAGTTGCAAAATCTTGTCATTTGGAGTATTATTTAATGAGTTGGGAATAAAAAAGTAACTGACTAAGTATAGAATAATTGGTTAACCTAAACAGTGAATTAACCTCTAAGTTACGTTGCCCCGGTACTACAGCGCTTATAGCGGAATTCTCCGACACCAAAGAGAGAGCGTTAAAATACAAAATTATACATAATTCTCTTCAAGGTATAATAGGGTTGAACGAAATTACAGAATAACACATTAATTATTTAAGTTTCAAGTACACTAACACTGATATTTTTTAGAGAGATAAGTTAATATTAGTTAATTAAATCACTATATCCCACAACTCCAAATATCTCAGATATTTAAATAATTGAAATAAATTAAAACGACCTAAGAGAGTAAAGACAGGGGAACATACCCGTTCATAGCAACGAATAGGCTTACATTGTGTGAAAATAACGAGACGCACGTACTCGTTTAATTACAAATTGGCGTCTAACAACGTAGGGCGTTAGAGAAAAATAAATTCAGCTAGATTAATAAAATAAATCAAAGCACACCAGCAATTCGTTTAATTACAAATTGGCGCCCAACGTGGGGCTTAAGTTAAGTAACTATAACTATATTAATATTACTTAACCAGAGCAGGCAACTGTGGGAGAATAAACATGCATACCAGAGGTTGATCAAGGATTAGGGCAGGAGAAACGGAGAGGGAAATAGATGAACAAGAACAGAAAATAGAACTAATAACAGATAGTGAAATGGAACAACAGACAGACGAAATAGCGGAAACTGAAATTATTATGGACAAGGAAAAGGGAGTAATGGAAGAAGATGCCCAAGGGGACCAAATAGATAAAGCTGGAGCCAGAGAAGTAACAAGTAGGCAGGAGATGATGAAATTTATGACAGAACAATTTAGGAAAACAAATGAGGAAAATAAGGAAAACTTAAGAGAACAATTTAGGAAAACAAATGAGGAAAATAAGGAAAACTTAAGTGAACAATTTAGGAAACAGGAGGAAAAATACGATAAAACAAATGAGGAAAACAAGGAGAATTTTAGGAAAACAAATGAGGAAATTAAAGAAACCTCAAAACAAATGAACGAAAGATTAAACCAAATTCACGAAAGGTTAGATAGGAATGATGAGGGTGAAAAACAAATGAAGGAAGACATCCCACAAATACATGAAGAGAATTTAAGGCAGATTAATGAAAAAATTGAGAATCTTCATGTGACAGTTAACCAGAAGGTGGACCAAAATAATGAGGAAAGAAAATTAGAAATAGCCAAAACAAATGAAGGGTTAGAAAAAACTAACGAAACAATAGTACAGGTTCGTGAAGAACTACAAAATAAAATTAATGACATAAAAATTGAGAGTAAAACAATGGTCGAAGAAATCCAACAGGAAACTGTCGGAAAATATGAGCAAATTAAAAACGAAGTACATCAGGTACGGGAGGAGAATAAAGAAGGGATTACGCAAATACAGACAGACATGGGTGAACGACTCGAAAGAGTATATGGCAATTTAAACAATATGGAGGGTCAAATTAATACCAGTAAAAATAAAATAGAGGAAATTAGTAGACGTGAATTACAGTTGCAAGAAGAAGTAGATTCATGGCGGGATAGGACATGCTAACATAGTCATACAAATAACCACGAGAACCGGGAGTCGATTAATTTTCGTAATTACAAGCGCAATCCGATGGAATTTTTAAAGAGGTTGGAAGAGATGATTGCAAAAAATAGAGAAAATCGCTGGAGTATTATACGCAGTATGATTGATGAGACATTTAAAGATACCTATGATAATTGGTGGACAGCGGTGCGCCCGGATATACTGGACATGACCGAGTTCAAAAAACAATTTAAAGAGAAATATTGGTCTGAATCGACCCAGAACATGATTAGAAATAATTTAAGTAACTGTCGATACGAAACAAACATAGGCCAGTCTCCTACTTCATACTTTCTAGGAAAAGTATGTATGGCACGGAACTTAGAGCCCAGAATTCCCGAAGAATGTTTGGTGATACAACTATCCTACCATTATGAGGAAGGGATAAAAAATGCACGTATGTGTAGCCAAACCAAAACGATTTCAGCCATGGCCAAATTCCTTGAGAATTATGAGCACGAGAACCAATACCAAAGAAATAGGATGTTAAATTATAAATATCAGAAGCATAATAATAACGAGCCACCAACCAATTCTCATAATAATGATCACAATCGACCTGCGCAGAACATTAATGCAAATAGGACCCAAAACGATCACGCGAATAATAATTCCAGGAATTATAATTATCGTAGCAATAATACTTATAATTACCGCGATAGTCGCAATAATAGAGGAGATGGGGACAGACGACCCAATAATTATAGGCATAACGTTAATTATATTTACTCCAGGCCTCAAAGTAGTCAGCGACGGTATTACCCAAGGAGTCACCGATACGACAACCATTATGATCAGTCCCGGCGTGAAGACAACTATCCACCTGAAAGAAATTATAGGATAGCGGAACCTAATACAGAGGACCGCACCGAAACTGTACTAAATCAACATAATAATTCAAATTAAAATAGAGAAGAGGGGGTAAGCCCTCATTTAAACTAATAGAGGCAGTGAAAAATAATGAATACCCTTCACTGAATCGTAATCTTGGGGAACAACGACTTGTAAACAAAATTAAGGATAATAATACCATAACTATAATTAATAACCACTATTTAAAGAATATCAAAGAAGATTTATTGGAAGAGGATAAGAAACATGTAAACAGTAATAGTAATAACGAAATCATATATGTAACAGCAAAATTAAATGGGGTACAATCTACCACAATGATAGATACTGGATCTAACATATCGTTGATAGACAGTACTGAACTTGAAAAAATACAGCGAGAAGGCCAGTTGCCCATACCGACCTTACCTGTCAATAATGTGATAATTATCGGAGCCACTGGGCGACAAAATAAAACAGTTAAAAAACAAATATCGCTCGATCTTACCAATAATAATATGACCCTACCAATAGGATTATTGGTCGCAACGGGATTACCGTTCAATGTATTGATTGGATGCGATGTATTGCGCCAGCATTCCGCAGTAATTGACTTACATAAAGGCATAATATCTTTAACATCCGAAGAAGGATTATGGACAGCCGAATTAGTTGACGCTAATAGAACCGTTCCAGTTAACACCAGATGTCTAGCCATAAAAAGCTACTTTTGTAAGAAAAATAAAATACCAGAAGTCATTCAATATGAGGACGATGATCCCGAACTGTGGCAGAGTAAGTTAGAAGAGGTCCGAGAATTCCAAAGGGAAAAAACTTGTAGACAGGTAAGTAAGGTACAGGCCGAAAATTTAATTCAAATATATAATAAATACAAACATGTATTCTCCAATGCTCCAGGTAAAGTAAAAGGATATCAGTGTGTGATAAATTTTAAAGAACCAGTGGACTTTCGCAGAAAATCCTACCCAATTGCTTATTCAATAAAAAACGAAGTCCGGGACGATATTAATCGTATGATTCAAGATGACATAATAGAATATAGTCAATCACCATATACCAGTCCCATAGTGGCAGTCCCGAAAAAGAACGGAAAGGTGAGAATTTGCCTGGACGCTAGGGAAACAAATAAAATGATCATCAATGATAGGACTTCACCAGGCGAAATAGAAGAAATTTTAAAGAAATTCCACGGCATTAAATACATCAGTACTTGGGATACGGTATGCGGTTACTGGCAGGTCGAACTACATCCAGATAGTAGAAAATACATGGCGTTCCTTTTTGACGGAAGGAACTATCAATTTAAAAGGCTACCTTTCGGACTAATTAATTCTGTTGCAATATTTGTAAAATGTATGGACCAAGTATTGGGACAAGAAACACTGCAGTTCACTACGGTCTATGTAGATGACCTACTAATAACTTCTTCACATTGGGATGAACACTGCGAGCGGGTGGAACAGGTACTGAGAAAATTATCCGAAAACAACATAACACTCAAGCTGAATAAATCTAAATTTATCCCCAACCAAGTAAAGTTCTTAGGTTTTAATTTGTCTGAGGAGGGTATCACACCTTCAACAGAAAAAGTAGAAGCAATTCAACTGTTCCCTACTCCAAAAAATAGAAAACAGCTACAATCCTTTCTTGGAATTTGTAACTATTACCGAAAATTCCAAGATAACTATTCGGAAGTAACTGCCAAGTTTCAGAAACAATTATCATCCAAAGACAAATGGGCATGGGGACCAGAACAAGATAAAATTCAGCAATTAATCAAGAAGAAATTTTTAGAAACAGTTATGTTGTACCACCCTGATTTTAACAAACGCTTTTATTTAAATTGTGATGCGAGCAATGTTAGCTTAGGAGCTACCCTATATCAAGAAGATAAAGAAGGACATCATATGGTAATCAGCTTCGCCAGCAGAGTGCTTAACAACTGCGAACGCAATTATAACGTTACCGAGAAGGAGCTGCTAAGTGTAGTGTACGCATGCAATAAATTTAGAACTTACATACTCGGATACCCAGTGACCGTAAGAAGTGACCATAAATCAATTTCATTTCTAAAAAGATGTAAACTTAGTCATGGCCGGCTAACTAGATGGGTCCTTGCATTGCAAGAGTATTGCATCGATTGGGAATATATACCTGGAAGAAAGAACATAGCAGCCGATATCTTGTCCCAAATAAACATACAAGACCAATCGTTCGAAGGAGAAAAGGAACAGATTGCAAAAGTGTACCATGTCATTAAGAGTCGGAAGGATTTAGAAATTATTACAAATGAAATTAATCAACACCAAAAATCGGATCCCAAATTAATAAACATACGCCAGAAGGTACAAAATGCTGATGAAGTTATTACTAAATATTACTGTATATATGATGATCGATTATTTATTAAGGTCACCCCTAAACAAATAAACTGGAAACTACCACCGCTGTGGAAAACAAATTGATATTGGATTACCATGAACGATATGGACACATGGGAACCATGAAAATCGTCAAAGCCCTGGAAGAACAAGTGTACATAAAAAATATAACCAGAAAAGTGCAAAAATCCATACAAGCATGTCACATCTGCCAGATGGTTAAACATAATAATGAGAAGAAGGAGGGAGTCATGATCCCTATCACATCCAAATATAAGCTGGAGAAAGTATTTCTGGATATATGTGGACCATTCCCACGCAGTGGAGGAAACCATAGATATAAATTCATAATTATTATTTTTGATCACTTTTCCAAATACACTAAACTCTACTCTATTGGCAGAGCCACGACCAAGAAAATTCTGGAAATAGTCATTGTACGTTACATACCAGAGATTGGTAAACCGTCATCTATTATCACCGATCATGGTACGCAATTCAAGGGCTGTAAATGGAGAAATAATCTTTTAAAACACAACATTAGAACATATAAGACTTCAGTATACCACCCCAGCAGTAATCCGGCAGAACGTGTATTGAGGGAAGTTGGCAGAATACTTCGAACTTACTGTCATGACCAACAGAGAAGGTGGTACGAATACTTGTCACTGACCGAAGAGTTCTTAAATATATCTTACCATCAGTCCATTGAAAATACCCCTTATACTGTTATGTTTGAAAGGCTTCCACCTAGAGAAATCCAGGATATTATAAACTTTCCAAATAACCCAGAATATCAGTTTGAAACCGTTAAATTTTATAACCGAGTAATGGAAAAGGCGGAAATGAAGAAAAGGAAATATGAAAAGAATAATCCAAAACCAAGTAAGTACCAAGTGGGCGAGAAAATATAAATAAGAAACAGGGAGCTACCAAGCACTCTAGAGGGAATAACTAAAAAATTATTATTATTATATACTGGGCCATATGTGATAACAAAAAATAATAATAACAATACATATGAAATAATGAACCCTATCACGAAAAGGATTAAGGGAACATACAATCAGGAGTCCATAAAGAAATATTATGAATAAATTCTAAAATACAATAAGAACAACTTATTATCGATTTTGAAGAGAAAACACTTGTAAATAAAAGAGAATTTTTTGAACAATAAAATAAATAGAAAAAATTTCATTCAAAATGAAATAAGTCTGAATTAAAATATAGTTATGAAGAAGGTATTAAGAAGAGTTAATAACAAACCCCAAGATTACAGAAGAAAGCTAGAATTATTACTAAACGTCTACAAAGAAATAGTGTGAATAATGAATAATGAAACCCCAATATTACAGAAGAAAGCTAGAATTATTACTAAACGTCTACAAAGAAATAGTTCGAATAATGAATAATGAAACCCCAAGATAAAAGTTTTTACCTCAAATCTACCTATACAAAATAATAAAAGAAAAATCATATGACCTAAAATACATATCGCATTGCCAAGTGAAAGAAACAACTTCAGTAAACGATTGATTGTAACCAATGTAATATTAAAGAAAACGAGAAAAAAAAATT